>CM031240.1:12067241-12493342 GCA_018340775.1 Taxus wallichiana var. yunnanensis | reverse complement strand
TTATTTAAGTATTTAGGGCAAAAATGACAAGGAAAAAAAATCATGACCGCGAGAATAGAAAACATGGAAGAATTTGAGTTTTTAGATGAACAGAGAACGGGAGACCTAAATTACAGACCTTTTCCGGAGGAACAAAGAAACAAGGAGAAAACCATGGATCCATAAGTGATCTATGACCCAGAACAAATTAAAAATGGCAACAAAGATTAACCAGGCACAACATAGGGAAAAAGAAAGTGACAAAGGTTGTAAATCAATAGATTTTCAAAGGCAAATTAGGGTGAGACTATTTTGAGCACCAACATTGGCTCTGACTCAGGGATGGGCACTCCCTGCGAGTGCCACAAGAACAAAGGTAGACCAAGTGCCAAGAATAGCCATTGGGTAATGGAGTCAACTTGAGATCAAAGAAACAAAGCCATCTCCAAAAATGAAATAGAGACACTAACAATGACAGTCACGAGGACCGTAACAAACAAAAACACAAAAGACAGAAAACAAACAACAAACTATACACCGTACACAAGATTTATTCCTTGATTTAGGGAATTAATTTAATCCAAGAAATTCTTTAAATGCCTGCCCTAACAGAAATTTGAACAGTTCACCATCTAAGTCCTTGAGGAAGAAGGTATGCTCACCAATCCTGATTTCAATGGAGTAAGGGCCCATCCATAATGAGTCAAACTTTCCATGCTTGGCCTTATCTTTATGCATGTTATCCCATAGTAGCACAATATCTCTAACATTGAAAGCCCTGGGAGTGACCTTCTTGTCAAATAACTTCTTCATCCTTTCTCTGAACTTTACATGCCTCTAGTGGGATGCCCTCCTCTCTTCATCAAGCTCAACAATCTGGTTAATTCAACATCATAAGGACTTACCTCTTGATCTTCTAGTTGTTGCATAAATTGATATGAAGACAATTGCATATGAAGGGGCAGCGGGACCTAAGTCCCATATACCAACTCAAATGGACTCTTTCCAGTGGCTCTTTTAGCAGTGATCCTATCAACCCAAACAAAAAACTTCAATTGTTCACCCCACTTTCTCTTGTTCTGCTCTAAAGTTCTTATGATAATCTTCAACAAATTTTTATTACTGATTCAACTTGTCCATTTCCTTGGGGATTGTAATTAGAGGCATATGTCAAGTTGATCCCATATTCTTTGCACATTGCCACCAAAGGTTTATCTCTAAAGCTCATGGCATTGTGAGCAACAATCTTGACTGGCACCCCAAACCTACAAATGATATGGTTCAATAGAAAATCCATGACAATTTGGTGTGTTGCTCTTTTGGTGGGGATTTCATCCACCCACTTGGTGAAGTAGTCAGTGGCTACTAGAATCCACTTATGGCCAGCACTTGAAGGGTATGAAATCTCACCAATGAAATCAATTCCACATTACTTGAATGGGGCTTCAATTGATACAAGTTGTAAAGGAAGGGAGCCTAAACCTTTCAATATTCCAGAGAAGCGCTAAACTCTCACATCTTCTAACCAAAAAAGTTATATCCTTGAAGAGAGTTGGCCACTAATAACCAGCCCTCATGGATCTTGTGTGTTGTTACTCTTGCAGCAAAATTCCCCCCACAAACTCCTCTATGGAGATCAACAATTATCTTGGGGTATTCTTCTTCAATAATGCACCTTAAGAGGACTCCCTCTGGGTTCTTCCAAGATAACCCATAATCAGTGATGACATATTTATGGGAAGCCAACTTAAGAGCTCTTTTTTGGTTCTTACTTAAATACTTAGGGTAGTATAAGTGTCTGAGATAGAAAATTACATCCTTGTACCACTCAAAACTCATCAACCTTTCAAAAAAACTACCCTTTTCTTCTTCTACCTCATTTACCTCAATAGTTTGCAATTTCTCTCAGCCATAAGCTTAGCTAAGCCCAAACCTCTCACCAACTTCATGGTTTGGATATCCATATCATATTCTTACAACTTGTTCACCCATCTACATCTTTTTCTTGAGAATTCCATCTCTGACAAAATTTTCTTCACCATAGTGTGGGGAACATAAGCAACCACTTTAGAACTTTGAATGTAAGGTCTAAAAACCTTAGTTTCTTTTACTAAGGAAAATTCCTACATTTCCATGATAGTGTATTTCAGCTCAGTCCCCTGCAAGGTCTTATTGAAGAAGTCAATTGGCTTGTCATCCCCTTCATCATCTTTCTGCAACAGGACAAAAGCAATAGTGTTCTCTCAATCAAAGGAAAATAGTTGGAAAGGTTTCATATAGTCTGGATCTTCCGTAATGTGCATGCTTTAGTGCCTCTTTAATCCCATTGAAATCTTTGATGGCAGCCTCCTCCCATTTGATGACGCGGTCTTTCTTCAGCATGGAAGTGATTGGAATGGTCAACTCAACAAAGTTTGATACGAATCTTCCGATGAATTTTATCTACCCAAAAATGGACGTAATTACTTTCTTAGTTCTTGGGATTGGGACCTTGTTAATGGCCTCTACTCTTTCTAGATCAATCATCCGATGTGAATCCAGCTGCAAGAGGTTGAAATACCTCCAAAAACACACATAAACAGATTTGCAAATAAAACCAGGGAGTTTCAAAATAGCTTACTTCTCATTCTGGAATTCACATTGATCTATTACATCATTACAATCCTCCTTTTATTTCAAGACTACTCTAAAATCCTAAAATGCTAACAAACCCTAAAATGCCATAAAAACCCTAAAATGTAAAACAACTCGGATTGACCCCAAAATTTGCGTGCGAAATATACATTCATAAATTAGGGCTCAAATGAAATTTAGACTTATTATAACAAGCACAACAAAAGGTATTAAAGTTCTAATACCTATTCAAAAGAGGAAAAAAATTGGAGCCAATTTTAGGCCACTTTAGATGAAGTAATCCGAGCCTGAAAATGTGCCAAAATGGGCACAACTCATGAGAAAAGTTGACCCCAAAGAAAGTACTAATGTATATTTACCACCTTGTAAAATTTCGGATGATCCAATGATCGGATCAAAAGTTATGGTCTCTCGTAAGTTATGCTCCCACATCATCATCACTCTTTGTGACACAATGTGACCAAGCAAATTTTCCTTCTATACTCCAAAATGACACTTCTTTGGATTGAGCGAGATGCTACATTCTCTACATCTTATCAACATCTTCTCCATGTGCAATAAGTGGTCACTTCTCTTTCTAGAAAACACAGTCACATCATCCTGGTAAATAACAATAAACTCATTGATGTAACTAGTAAAAGCAACATCCATTGCTCTTTGAAATGTGGCTCTAGTATGCATCAGACCAAAGGGCATCCTCACATAAACATAGGTCCCCCAAGGAGTAGTACAGGATGTCTTGATTCTTTCTGATTCATTCACCACAACTTGGTTATAACCAGAGAAACCATCCAAGGTGGAAAGAAAATCATAACAAGTCACTAACTGCAGAATGTTATCCATATTTAGTAAAGGATAATTATCCTTCATTGATGCTCTATTCAGATTCCTAAAATCTACACACAACCTGATGTCACCATTCTTCTTTCTCACTGGCACTAGGTTTACAACCCAAGAAGAATACCTTGTGGGCTAAATAATCCCTCCATCCCTCAGTTTCTTCAGTTCCTCTTGCATTTTGAGAGATAAGAGTGGATTGATGGGCCTCTTCTTCTACCTAAATGGCTTTGCATTAGACTCCAAGGGAATATCATGCTGAAATAGGTCCTCTCTGTATGATTTTAGTTTAGAATAGGTCCAAGCCATGCAATCTTGGTATTTTTTCAACAACTGGATTTATGAATGGTTCTCCTCCTTTATGAAATTATTGCCTAATCAAATTTTCCTTAGAATCTCCTTTGTACCAAGATCATGCTCCTCAACATCCCTCGAGGCTATTATGCATCTGTTAACAATGTGATCAACATTATCAAACTTGGAATCAAGAGCAACCAACCCTCTAGGAATGGTATTAGTCTTTAGCTAGATGATGCCCTTGCCAAAAAGGTTTCTTTTCCTTCATTGTACATACCATTGGCTCTAAATCAATGCATTGATCAACAAACTCTCCCTTGTTTTGTAGAAATCTTCTGATCTAAGCATCATCATCAAAAACTTACCAATGTTTAATGTTGTCAAGGAAAAAAGGTCTTGTCAATACCTCAACATCATATTCACAATATGGGGACATTGTACAATTGTCAAACGAGACCCCAACACTCAAGCTTGTCTTCAAAATCATTGAATTTCCTATCATGATGTACTATGTTGAATGAATCAAACATCTCAATAAGATCCCAAGCTGCATGTTTATATTGTTTCATTCGTTGATTCTTTGTGGCATACCATTTTCTAACTTGTTTTACAATTAATTCTAATTATCCTTTGAACATTATGTCCTTCATACCATATTTCCAAGAAATTATTAAACCCAACAACAGTGCCTCATACTCAACAATGTTGTTGGTGCACTCAAAGTTGAGTTTGAAGGAAAAAACAATTTTTTCCGACCAAGAGAAAGTAGAACAACACCAACACCATTCCTAAACTTGGAGCAAGCTCCATCAAACAATAGATTCCAAGGAGAGCCCACTTTTTCAAGACACCCGCATTCCTCAATCTTGTGCTCCTTTCCAATATCAAATCCTACATAATTATCAGCATAAACATGTGTGTACAATACTTCATAGGATGCATTGTTAGGATCCTCAATAAGATGCAACATTTTCTTTTCTCTATACAACCCGACAAGGCTGCCTTCAATTGGAATGGTGGCATATGACATATCCATTTGGACACTCCCACCAACACTAACAACCCATTTTCTTTATAGTAGCATGCTCCACATGGCTAGCAAGCAGTCAACGATGACAACATCAAGTTTTAAATTTTTACATGGGTAAGTTGCAAGCTGCACCACCAAACCCTTCACACATCCCACTACTTCGGCACTTTTATGGAATCCATGGCGTGCACTTCACATATGCTGTTGTCACATTGATATTTAGCTCATTCATTACTTCCAAAGGCATGACATTGCATGATGCCCTGATTCAAACATGAAGTTGTGTATCAGATCATCCTTAATGATAAAAGTGGTGAAGAATGGATCCACATTCATCTGAGAGTCCACCAAGGATGTCCCCAAATAGACCTCAAGCGGTTCATCTAGCTCCTCCAATGTTGGTGGTGTCTCTAATTCTTGAATGATTGGAGGAGTCTCCACAATATTTACATTTCTACCTAGGGCAGTCTTCTCTTCTTTCAATCCCAAGTATTCAAATGCTCTCTTTTTGTGCTCGGAATCCTAAGAAAATAAAAAAATTGGAACAGAGACTTTGATTTGACTTAAAACTTGGGCAATATCATATGGGAAATTCCTTGGCAAGGCAGTATTAGAAGGAAAGCCAACACACTCATTAGGTGGTACATGATTTTTGACAGCTTGGGCATGAGTAGGGGTATGATTTTTGTTTGGAACTGCAGGGCTCTTAGGAGATGCATCTTTCTTAGGAGCCTCTTTAGGAATGTTTAAAAGTAAGGGAGCTTTTGGCTTGGCTTGAGGCCCTATCCCTTTGATATCCTTAATTCTTGTGTTATATTCCTTCTCTTGAGCAACAATGACATTCATCGATGTCTATCTTCCTCGAGATGGAATTCCTCCATCACACTTCTTTATCATTAAAGCCCTTAAATATTCAAAGTCATTATTGTTAGGATAAATTTTATTATCCTAATATTAATTATGTATAGTAGGATTATTTAATTAATTTTATTAATTAAATAATTAATGATTAAATTGTTATATGGTTAAACAACCATATTTGTCATTTGCACATTGTTATATTGTTATAAACAATATATTTTTCTTTATGTAATTTTGCTTCCGGATGTTATTGGAAGCTTGTGAAATCCACATGTGCAACTCATTTTCCCCGGATGTATTTGGGTCAAATATCTATAAATATTGCAGCCCATCCTCTAATTGTTTACTTGATTGAGATCAATAAAATATACACAGGCTTTCATCCCTATTTCTCAATCTACATTTGGTACCGAGCGAAATCAGCCTGTGAAGGAGTGGAAAAGAATGCGAGAAGAAATAGAGAAGATTGGAGAAGAGTATGCACGCATAGAGAGCTGTGTAGCCTCCCCAACCTCCCAGCCTCATCTCTGCCTTTCCACATTCCCCAGTTCGTTCCAGGTGTTTGGAACGCAAATTTTTTTTGCACTGGCAAAAATAGCTACAGGTATTGAATTTTTTTAAAAAAAAAAATTCCAATCAAGGTTTTGTTTTACTGTATTTGGAGATTGTTTTGCTTGTTTGGAGGACTGTCTGTGCACCTGCAGTGAATACACAGAGCAAATAAAAAAAAAAAAAAAAAAAAAAGGAGGCGTTTTTCTTCATCTAGCGCCTGTACAAGAAAAAAAAAAGGCGTTTTTTAGAGCATACGTGCCCTTGGCTGTCCCCCACGGCCTGCATAGCAAAAAAAACGGTTTTTTTGAGCTTGCCCACGCCATTTGCTGCCCCCAGCGCCTGCACAAAGAAAACAAACGTTTTTGTGAGCAAATACAGTCAAAAAAACAGCGCCCCAAGTCAAAAAACGCCCCCAGCATTGAAAAAAACGCCCCCAGCATTGCAAAAACGCTCCAGCATTAAAAAAAAACGCCCAGGCAAGAGAAAATGCGGCCAGGACAATAAAAACACAGTTCAGGCATTCAAAACGCAGCCCACGGAGAAAAATACAGCAAAAATACATGCTTGTACAGTGCGTCCAAAGCAAAAAACGTGGCCCCAGGAGGAAAATACAGCGCCCATACAAAAAACGCGGCCTGTACTTGCATATTTGTGCGTGGAAAGCAAAAAAACGCGGCCAAAGGAGAATACAAAGGAGTGGAGGTAAAAAGAAAAGCTCCAGATCCGTTTTTTGGGCAAATACAACCCTAAAAACGCCCCTTCACCAGCATGCGCCACGTGGAGGCTCACCAAGCTGCATTTTTTTAAAAGGTAAGTCAATTTATTTGACATTAAATACAAATTTCTTCCATTCATAGTCCAAGCGCCCCAAGTGGCCAAGTTGGTTATTGCATGTGCCTTAGGAGTGAGAGGTTTGAGGATCAAATCCCACTAAAAACACTCAAAAACTCTCCTTTTGCATCTGGCGGGAATTCTGGCGGAACTGCTAAATTTAGCAGGCTTTTTTGAAGTTAGTTACGACTAACTAAATTTAGCGGAGAATCCCTAATTTAGGGTAAATTTTTTTCTCCTATTTGGTCTGTTTTCTCATTCCAGACATTTTTTGCAAAAGGAGACCCACCTAAAAATTGCATTTTCAGCTATTTTTTTGCAATTTTTAGCATTTAGGGCTCAGGAGGTCACCAGGACCCCGAAATTGAAATTTTTGCCCTTCATTCAAATTGTATTGTATATTGTACTAATTTGCAGGTTGCCATAGTCAACTGCAAAACTATGTATGCTTCTTTCCGAAACCGGCGTAATTGTAATAAAAAAGTAAAATTGGTTCCAGAACACTCACGAGATCCTAGATCTCATTCGCAGTGCGTCGGTATATAATGCCTCAGGAAGCGCTTACGGGTAAAGTCGTCACGACTACTACTTTGCACTTAACGCCTAATATAGCTGCAACAACGTCGTCTGGCATCGTCCCTATAAATCGACGGGAGTAATAAGATCACGGTCACACACTATGAACCATCCCATCCGTCTGCGTGAGCGATTGCGAAGACATAAATCCAGTTGAGAAATTATCCGAGTATATAGCGAAGTTCTGCGTATGAGGATATTTCTTTGAGCGGTGTCATATCAACGCAGAACCCCATCGATCTTGTCTTGGTACCACGTATCAAATTCTTTCACGTACGTTAACGCCTCTTTCACGTACTGCCGGGTATATAGAAAGGGCGAGCTTCTTCCACGTACTGACGGGTATATCGGAAGGGCGCGTATATAGAAAGGTTCGGTATATCGGACTGACGGTATATAGATTGGGAGACCTTATACAGGTGATAAGAGCCAAACCACCATCGGTGATCTCTGCAAAATGGGCACCAATGCCCCCAAATTTTTTCTTCTGGATTCACAATTGCTCAGAGGAAGCAACTATGCTGCTTGGAAGACAAAAATCAAGACACAGCTTGAGTTTGAAGAAATCTGGCCTGTTGTGACTGGTACTCTAACCAGATCACCAACGGATGCAACACAACAACGACAATTTGATAGAGCAGATCAGAAAGCAAAGCTCATCATCTTGTTTGGAGTATCGGCGATGTGTGCAAGTCCACATTCGAGATGCTACATCAGCAAAAGAAGCTTGGGATAAGCTGAGCACAATATATGAGGCCAAGAACAAGAATGTCATACTCAATTTGCAGAGTCAGTTACATACGTTGAAATTCAAACAGAATGAGAAAATTGAAGCCTTCCTAAGAAGAGTTGCAGAGTTGAGGGCTTCACTTCTAGCCCTAGGAGAAGAGGTCAAAGATGAGTCTCTCGTTCCCATTGTTAAGAGCTCTCCTTCTTCTTACCGAATTTTTGTCACAACTCTAAACTTGTCGAGATACGACAATTAGTTTTGACAAGTTAGTAAACCTCTTTGCATCAAGAGGAAGCAATGCACAAAGGATGATGAAGAGGAGCAGGCCTTTGTCTTCACATCAAAAATGGAAAGGAAAAGGTAAAGGAAAACCTAAATCCTATCGAAGTCCCCACATCGAATCGGTATCATGGGGACAATCAACGTAAGAAGCGATGTCCCATTTGCAAAGAGGACATGACTTGCAAGAATGTTGGTTTAATACATATAAGAAAGGTTCATCAAGCAAATTTGGACCTCAACAACAACAAACTTACAAGGGACATTCAAACAATTATCACGGGTAGAAAAAGGGGAACTGGAAAGAAGACCCCACAAAGAGTAATATTCTTTGAGCAACAAGATCATCAGGACAATGAAGACTTCTTGTTCATTGCTCGATCAAGTGAACCATCCATGTCATCTAGTGAAGTCAGTATGTTGATTAAGGAGCCACTCGACACATGACCAAGCCACGAGAGGTTTTATTTCAATGAGGACACGCCATCGAAAAATCATGTTTCGTTGGGAGATGATTCTTCATATACAGTACAGGGGATTGGAAACATTTCTCTACCCCTTGGTTCACGCAAATGCAAACTATCGGATGTTCTATATGTCCACAGGTTGTGAAAGAACCTTCTTTCGGTCAGTCAACTCCTAGATCACAACTTTGAAAATTGACTTTGATAGTCAATCCGGCAAAAATGTGTTTGATTCGAGATAAATCCGAGGCTCGAAAATAATTGCAAAGCCTCAAATGTGGGACGAATGTTTCAACTTGATTTCATTCACAAAAATGATCAAGCACTCGTGGCTAAAAACTCCACCTCAGCTCAGTTGTGGCATCGGAGATTTGGTCATGTAAGTTTCAAATATCTCGACACACTTCGCCGGTGTAATATGGTACATGGGCTACCATCTCTTCGAATGATACGAGACAAGTGTCCTCACTTTGCTTAGCGGGAAACAACACGAGTTTCATTCCAAACAAGTACTTTTCGAGCTCATGGAAAACTTGACCTGGTTCATACCAATCTGTGCGGTCCAATGCAGCCAAGTCATTCAGGGTTCCAGTACTTCATGCTCTGTGTTGACGACTATTCACGCAAAATGTGGATTTTCTGTCTTCGCAAGAAAAGTGAAGCCTTTGAAACGTTCAAAAAGTTCAAAGTGGCAGTTGAGAAAGAAACTGGTCGTCACATCAGAACTCTCCGCTCAGATCGAGGGGGGGAATTCACCAGTGATGAGTTCAGAGACTATCTACAAACTCACGGGATTCGTCGACAAATGCCTCCTCCACACACACCGCAGCAAAATGGTGTTGTCGAGAGAAGAAATCGTACTATCATGGAAATGGTGCGATGCATGATCGATGATTCCGAACTTGCAAAGACATTTTGGGCAGAAGCAACAAAAACAACAGTGTATTTGCTAAACAGAGCGCCCACAACTGCTCTTGATGGAATTACACCACAAGAAGCATGGTCAAAAGGAAACCATCCATTGCACACCTCAGAGTATTCGGGTGCAAGCCGCATGCACATACCCAAACAGAGAGAAAGAAATTGGACATGAAGTCACAAAATCTCATCTTCATTGGATACAAGAAGAGACTCTTGGAGTCTGATCGTGGATCCTAAGACCGAAAAAAGTCTACACAAGCAGAGATGTTGAGTTTTTCGAGAAGAAGGAAGCAGAGACTCCTCCTCCGGACTCGCAAGATGTAGATTTTTCACCAGTTATAAAAACTGAAGCAAATGTTCCCTCAGAAGATGAAAGTGATGATGGGGATGATGGTGTTGATCAGATAGGACCACAACCCATGGGAACAGCTCAACGTATGCCTAAATGGTGTACAAGCACATTACGAGATGCAAGACTGGATGCTCCACCGGATACATCCACCCCTGGACCACGGACTCGCAGTAAAGCAAGAGAAGAAGTTAACTTTGCTTTGATGAGTAGAGTTATTGAAACAGACGAGCCATCTACAGTCCAGGAAGCCCTACAGTCAAAAGCTTGGAAAGATGCCATGGATTCTGAATATCAATCAGTGATGAAGAATAACACTTGGCAGCTTGTCGATCTTCCACCAGGGAAGAAACCCATTGGTTGCAGATGGATATTCAAAACTAAGTACAAAGCAGATGGGACAGTGGACAAGTGCAAAGCAAGACTTGTAGCAAAGGGGTACGCACAGAAAGAAGGCATTGACTATGAGGAGACATTTGCTCCCACAGCTAAGATCAAAATGATCAGGATGATCTTTGCTCTAGCTGCTCAGTTTGGATGGAAAGTTCACCAAATGGACGTAAAAAGTGCCTTCCTAAATGGAGATTTGCAAGAAGAAGTCTACATGACTCAACCTGAGGGATATGTTGTACCTGGTCAAGAAGAAAAGGTATGCAGACTCAGGAAATCTCTATATGGCCTCAAACAGGCACCCGGGCATGGTACATCAAGATTGATGAGCATCTCGTACAACATGGATTCGTCAGAAATCCATACGATCCCAATCTCTACCTCAAAAGCAAGGGGAGATGGTGATTGTCGTAGTTTATGTCGATGATCTAGTCATCACGGCGTTCAGTGAAGATGATTGATGAAACAAAGAAAGATCTTAAGCGATCATTCGACATGACAGATCTCGGGCTTATGCACTCTTGTCTTGGACTCGAAGTATGGCGAAAAGAGAATCACATCTTTGTTTCTCGAGATGAAATATACCAAGACAACGCTCGAGAATTTTAGGATGATGGATTGCACACCAATTGCTACACCTATGGAGAACAGATTGACGTTATCTCGTTCGAGATCCATCTCTGAGGTAAGTGCCACTCTCTCGGCGGTGATTGGGAGTCTCATTTACCTAACCTACACTAGACCAGATATCAGCTTTGCAGTGAGCTATCTATCCAGGTTCATGCAAGAACCCAAAATTTGTCATTGGAAAGCAGCAAAGCGCATTTTGAGATATCTTAAAGGATCAATGGATCTTGGTCTAGAATACAAGAAGAACGAAAACTTCTTCTTGACTGGATATTCGGATTCAGATCATGCAGGTAACATTGATGATAGAAAATCCACTTTTGGATTTGTATTCTTTATGGGATCTGGACCAATATCATGGGGAAGTAAGAAACAACACTTTGTTTCTCGCTCTTCCACAAGGTATCGTTACTGCGGGAGAAGGCATGTCAAAGCGATTTGGCTACGTCACACACTTTGGAAGGACTTGGAATACCACAAGACAAACCGACCACCATGTATGTTGACAATGAAGGTGTTCTCAAACTTGTTCGTAATCCAGTTTTTCACGAGAGAACAAAGCACATTGAGGTACAGGTTCATTTCATACGTGAACATGTATTGAAGCACAACATCCTTTCAATTTTGTCCAACGGTGAACAACGAGCGAGATATTTTCACAAAGTCACTTGCACGTGACAAGTTCGAGTTGTTCGAGCATTTCTCTCCTCATCTCTTCGAGACAATGCACAATTAAGGGGGAATGTTAGGATAAATTTTATTATCCTAATATTAATTATGCATAGTAGGATTATTTAATTAATTTTATTAATTAAATAATTAATGATTAAATTGTTATATGGTTAAAAACCATATTTGTCATGTTTCCACATTGTTATATTGTTTACTTGATTGAGATCAATAAAATATACACAGAGCTTCCGTCCTCCTGTTTCTCAATCTACAATTATTGGGCAATTCAAAAGTCTCATTCATTTGATATCTAATTCTAAAGTATGAGAGGGAGAAAGAAAATTTACCCTATGAATGTAGTCCCAAAAGGTGGCATCATACCGGGCACTTATCACCTTAGTTGAAGTTGCTCCTTGTTTTAAGCTTGTGGAATAACCCATCATGCGACATCATCATCATCATTGTTTCAACTTCTTCTTCTTCTTACTGATCTTCTTCACAAGGAGCATGAGGCATGCAACATTTGTCACACAAATCAATGATATTTGCCTCCTCCATAATAGTAACTCTGGCAGGTAAAACTAAAGAATCGGGCACCAATCTGTTCTCCTTGCCTCGAGGATTCCTATTTCCAAATCAAGCGATGTGTGTGACTTTGCCTCTATCATTAGATCTTTGGTGATTTGTAAACTTTTTTTCCTTTGTTACTTGTGTTGACCTTGTGAACTTTGCCTAATTCGTTCGGCTTGGGCTAGTTTGTAGGAAATTTCTTTAAATGACCCCTTCCAATTTTCACAACCTCCTCCAAATCAACAACGTTACTTGTTTGAAGTTTTTAAAATGTTAATCAATTTTACACCCTCCCTTTTGGAGTCTTTCTAATTGCCTTGATGTTGTTCTCTATTTAGAGAGCCATGGTGAAGGCCTGCCTCAAATTTGTGGGGTTCTTGTCACTTAAGTAATATGTAGCCTTTTTATCAAATGCATCAAAATATTTGATCAAACATGAATACTCACAAGGCCTTATCCTAATAGGCAATCTCCTCAAGGTATTATTAAACCTTGTGTTGAAATCATTCTTGAATCATTAGGATTCTTTTTTATGTTTTCAAATTCATGTCAAAAAGAAACCTAGGGCGATTCTATCACCATACTACAATCTAAATGCATTGCTCATCTCAGTCCAAGAATCAATAGATTTATTTAGCAATTCTTTATACCAGTCCCTAACATATTCTTCCAAGGTATGGATAAATAGCTTGATATATACATCTTCATGTTCAATCTCAAAATCTTCCATCATATTGATAAAAAGCTTTAGATGATGATCACCAATTATAGTATTGTTTCCTTGGAACTTTGGCATTCTGTTCCTTACATCTTGAGGCACTGCATTTGGATATCTATCCATTCCCACAAAAGTTATACATCCAAAGTGTTTACAAAAAATGGTTTTCAAGATGGGGCCATGTTGATTCGAGAAGGTGACCCTAGAGGGGTGATAAATTGATAAGGGGATGAGGGTCCTTGGAACATAGGAGTATAATTTTCAAAATGGATACCCCCAAAGGCCTTGTCTCTTGGAAATCCCTATCAACCTCAGAAAATATAGGTGCATAATGTGAAGCAAACCATTCAAAATCAAATGAAGGCCCTTCTCCAGTTGGAGAATTCAATTCCACAAAGATTCTTCCTGATTCAGAGTCACTTGAATGGAAGTATTCATTGATAGGCCGATCACTTTCATCAATGGAGATCCCTCTTCTTGTCTATTGTTCTCCCATAACTCTCAAGGCTTTTCTTCCTTCTAATTTTGCTTTTCCTATCTCTGGAAAAAATGTCCTAAAGTAGGATTCCTAGCAAAGAAAGATCTTCTTCCTTCCATTTACCAATATTAGTAATAAATCGACTTTGTGAGTTCTAAGATGGAACTAGTTCTTATTAAAAATTAGATCAACAGGAGTTACCCCTAAGGATTTCCATCTTAGTTGTGTAAATGCACTAAATATGATATGTCAAATGTCTATTAATTCTTGAAGGATGAAATGGAAAGATTGTAACCTTTCTTTACCAAAATTTATCAAATGAAAACTAGTGTAAAAACTAGTAGAGACTAGAAAAGTTACACACAACACTAGGGTTTGAGTATAAACTATATTCCTCGAAAACAACACCATAAGCATGTTGTTGACGAGATAGATTGATATGAAATAGAAAAAAATCAACAAATTGGTCATAACAACTTAAATAGTCCCGATAATGATGCGAAGTATGTTGACTAGAAAAACAAATATTAACCGGCAATAGATCAAAAATCGGAGTCTTCACGATGTAAATTTGTTCCCAGTGAATTCAAAATAATCATAAGAAATAGTGCCAGAAGTGTGTTGGTACCCAAATTTAATCTCCTTCAAAGACTAAGCAGCATCACGGATTTGACAAGACAATCAGAAACGAGATATATAATCATGTATGTCGTTTTCTAGATTTGGGAAGCAATCTATCTGACTTGTTAGCACTCAGGTTTTGAAAGGGATAGGTAGCACCTTAAAAGGATGTGATTTGATCCTAAATATTTTAGGTTGTGCCTCTCAACCAAGGTAAGAGAACCTATTTTGTAACCTCTGTTATTGAAGAACAATGATAAATCCTTCTTTTACATAAATTTTATAGAAAGACCTTGAAAAATATGATCAACACACCAGATTTGAATCTCATGGGTTGTCACTTCCAAATCATGGAGATATTTTTAACAACAAGGAGAAGGTTACTAAAGACATTTGGGACCCTGATTGCTTCTACATGTCTCGGTGATGGGGATTATGCATTGGCATACACACATGAAAAACATGGGTAGTATGGGTAGGATTGGTTGTTTTTGAATAAATTTTTGTGTGGGAGGTGGGGAAGGATGAACTTGATTCACCAGATCCTTGAGGAATCTTACAAAATGGAGGGTTAAACCAAAAAAATGCCGCTGAATAGATCAATTTTTTATTTAACTAGAATATGTGCTTCAATGGAGGCCCAGATTACCACTTTTTCACACAATATTTGAGATTTTATAATGAAGGATCAAGTTAGAAAATCCAACAAAGCATCAAGATCTGAGTCAAATCATGCCTAAGGTACACCTAGAGGCTTACAGACAATCTCTGTTAATAGATGAAAGAAAAGTGATTTTAAATCATTTATTCCAATCCCAGATGAAATATCTTCTGAGAAATGAAATTACAAATGCCACTAAACTATCACAAGGATTGAGGCTTGTGTGATTGAATCATATTTTAATACAATATTACAATAGAAACAAGAAAAACTACTCACATACATTCAGAAATAAAACAAACACATTTTTCTCAAGACAACACAAAATAACTTGAATTTGATTAAATCTATCAGCAGGGGAAAGTTTCTAGAATAGTCTCAGAGCTTGTCAATGGCTGTACACTTGCAACCACCTTGACATGATCAGATTTAATACAAAAGAGATATACAAGCTTCTCAAACGGCTTCTCAAAATGATGGGCTCTGTCAAGCTTTTTCTATTAGAAAATTCAGTCCCAACCCCTAACACTCCAACCATTTGCACAATTTTTTTTTCCATTTATAACATTTACAATAGAGCCCCTTTCCCCCCCAAAAATCTAGACCTTGAGTGCTACCAATGCTTGCCATGATCACGATCGTGATTCCCGAATCGAATCGTAAAAGTTGCCAAGTGCGAGCGAGGGGCGAGATCTCATTGAATATCTCTCCTGCATTCAACTCCTTCCTCTAGTAGATCACTCTTTCTTCAATTTTCCAACCACTTCCACCCCTAATCTATCAAATCTAGCTCCTTGCATGCTTGGGAGAAGAAAAATAGAAAATTTGATTAAGCATGATAGTCAAACCATTTTAATGGTGAAAGACATCTTCTAGATCTCCCCACCAAACTTAGATATCAACATTAACTCCCCTCTCTACCTGGCATGTAGGAGATACCAAGAAATCATGAAGACTCACACTTCTAGGCGTGTTTTAGTAAAAATGGGGAAAATCAGATTCAGACTCTCAACTTTCATTGATCTTTACTTTGAATTTGGGCCATCCATGTGGAAGATTCAAACTTAAAAATAGACCCAGGGGTTTCCTCTGAATTTTTACAACTTTTGGAAAAATGGAAAAATTCACATTTTGTTCCACATCTCCGCCCTTGAGAAATGAGCCTGACACGTGTCTTGAGGTGGGTCCCAAAGGAACCGCGGATAAATTATGCCATTTGACCCTCTTTTTGGAAAAAGGAAAATTTTCCAAGTTTTTCCCATAGCTCTGCCATTCCGCTTCAAGTTTCCAATGTGGGTCCCAGCGGAACCACGCTTCCTTTTTACTTTTAACTCTTTTTCCCACAAAGGGAAAATTTTCCAAATTTCCTCAAGGCCCGCACCTTTGTTGTTGATTGGAGCAAGCTTTGACCTTTATTCCATTGGGCTTGTAAAACAATTTTGATATCTTAACCCTTTTGAGCATAAGAAGAAAAAAATTCTAAGTTTCCTCCGATGGTCCGCTTCCTCGCTCCTTTTGACTTGTCAAACTGCCACATGTCACTATGGTGCACCTTGAGATGGTCCCCAAAAATTGAGACCTTGAATGAGCGTGGGCTTACCACGTGTCCTGGCCTCGGTAAAATTTGTTTGAAGGCTCGAAGCTCAGTGGAAGGTGCCAAGTGTCATGCTCTAGGGCAGTCTCCTTTGGCCGTTGAAAAGTCCAAGAAAATGTAAAGTGAGCGGAGGCCTCCAAGTGTCCTCCTGGCACTTCTTTAAAAGACTCTGAGTGAGCGCGGGCTCGCCACGTGTCCCTATTCTCTGCCAAACTATTTTAGCTACATAAAATTTATCTAAGTTCGGGAAAAGCAACGGAAACCTCCACATGTCCTCCCAGCGCTACTCCAAGGCCAAACCAAAAGTAGATCTTCAAATGAGCGTCATTCCTCCACGTGGACACATTTTAAGTTGAGGCGATTCATAGAAATTTTGAAGTACCCACCAAGTCGTATCCAACCTAAAGGTGCCACGTCCTCTTTCGATGCAAGGATGTCAATTTGACTGGGAGAGACACCCGTCAAACCGTAAAATACAGAAAAACAATCATTTGACCCGAAAATGAAAATTTCTCCAAGGACAAAGAATTTATAAGTGTTAAAAGTCTCAAATATGTACATCAGAGACACATCCATTCATTTTTCTACAAGTATTTAGGGCAGAAATGACAAGAAAAACAATTCCCAACCATGGAGAATGGAAAACATGGGAGAACCTAAGTTTTTAGATGAAAAGAGAACATGAGACCTAAATTACAGGACCTTTTACGGGGAACAAAGAAACAAGGTGCAAACCATGGACCCATAAGTGATCTACGACCCAAGAAAAGATTAAAAATGGCAAGAAAGATTAACCAAGGACAACACGGGGAAAATAAAGTGACAAAGGTCGTAAATCGATAGATTTTCAAAGTTAAATTGGGAGAGACTATTTTGAGCATCAACAAGTGGTTTCCTCTACAAATTTACAAGCTTAAATTTTTTTAGAAGAAATTTTTTGAAATTTCCTCAGTCACATATTTTTACTTTTTGTCATTAGTGATGAAAGCATTGCCAATATTAGGCTGATGGTCCTAGGACCGCCACCCTACTTTGGTGATGATTCAAAAACCGTCACCTTTCCGGAGCGGTGGTTTAGATACAATCGCTTTGCATTGCACGAGGTGGTGGTCCTGTTATTTGAAAACAAAACCATCAATTCCACAATTTTTCAAAAAACAAGTTTTACTGGAGTGTTTTATAGTTTATCCTTAGTTGAATTTATGTGCCTAAAGTCTCCAGTTGAAGGGTTTAACCATTTATTCATTCCATGCCTAAAATTACTAAATTTAAAGATTTTCTATTTCAATAGTAACAAGAAAACACTATAAGATTATTTTCCCCAAAAAAATTTCCACTCAAAGGAAGAAATGAAACTTAATCTATTTCTAATTATCATTTTTTCCTTTTAACAACAAATGCAATTTTTCCAACAAAATAACTCATTATAATTTGATACATCCTTCCATTTCAACTACAACTATTTACTCAAGGTAACCACAAGCAAGTTATTATACATTTAAGTCTTACTAAGAAAACATTCTCAAAGGTTTACATCTTCTAAGTTTTCCTTCATTCTTACAAAAATACAACTTCCACAAATAATAATGAACTTCTTCTTCTTTGAGCATAGCTCATTTCTTACAATGTAAAGAGATTTATTTCTACAATACATTACAACTTAATAAACCAAAATATACAATGCAACTTTTCTTTCAAATATAAATACTACTAGTCTTCCACCTTAAGTGGGAATTACAAGAAATGTTTTCTCACAAAGAAGGATTTCTTTTGACTTCACAAAATCTCCAAGTGTCAATTCTTCAATAAGAGCTCCACCATTTCTTCACTTTATCACAACAACAAAAATGGGGAGAGGCAACACTCTCCACCCAACCAATAATCCAATGAGGAGAAGAAGCTATCCTCCTCATTGGCCCCCGAGCCCCAACCAAAATGCAATAAAGGATGGATCCAACTCATGGAAACTATCACAAAGCTTCCACATAACAATACAATATTTCACAACCATTTAACACACATTCAACACAAGAAAAAAATCACAAGAATGAAACTAATAAAATACACAAGGCTTGAAAATGTAAAGCCAATGGAGCAAGGATCTATGGGGAGATCACTTATACCTCCCAATGAGATTAATTTCCCACCATAAAAACCTCCAATATACATCTCAAATCCCTACAAAACTCTTATGCCTCCCTCAAGATCCTCTTATGCCTCCCACATTCTCTTATGCCTCCCTACAATCTCTTATGTCTCCCTCAAAAGAACCAAGTAAGAAATGCAAGCATTTTCTTATCCAAGGTGGGGCACCCAACCCAACTCCCTCCCAAAACATGAAATAAAATATTATGCCTCCCTACATATAAAATCCCCATAGCCTTCTCCTACACCATACTTAGGAATTCTACCCAAGAACCCAACAAGCATACCAAAACATTCAACAACATATAAATATACACATATAAGAGAAAACAAATAAAACAAGGGTATAGTTCCTACCTTTCCATGGTAGAACTTGATCAATGGATCACCCTCCAAGCTCCTTCAAGCTCAATAAAACTCCAACAAGCTCCAAAACTCAACAAAAACCCAAAACTCTCTAATTCCAAAAATATAAAAAGAAAAAAATGAAATGAAGTAACCCCAAAACAAAAAAATAAACTTGCATATATAGAAAAAGGAAAGAGGAGGGTAAGGTTACTACATGTAGAATGCCACATCACTTATTCTCAACTCCACATCACAAGTCAAACCTCAACCCCAATGCACAATAAATTGGTGGTTTAGAGGAATGACAAGCCTCTTACACACACAATCCAAACCCACACCCTCTAAGGAAAAAATTAAAACTCATGTAAGAAAAGTGCAATAAATATCACTTTTGTCTTACAAAACACATAATGGGGTCTATTTTGGACTCCCCAATCCATAGGTTTGGTTGGTCTATGAAATTAAGAGGTGTGGGCCAAGCTTAGTTTGTCCCACAAGCCTCCAAAATGGCCCTTAAGAAAAAATTTGAAATTCCAAGGTAAGGAAGAGTATACATGTAGTGCCTATTATCACCGAATCACAACACCCTTATGTTTACACAAGTGTATATACTTGAAATAACGATGTGATTGGATAACATGGGTAATATCTCCAAGTTGTGGGACTTGCTACTTGAGATAGACCTCCAGAGAAAGTTGGTTCTTGCTCCTAAACTACCTGCCACAATCTACTCTAATGCAAGGTAAACTAACTATTCTAATCTAAATTTCCAAGGGACCAAGGAGAGAGAATGCATAAAATGAAATCCTACACTAAAGTGGTGATACACCAGAAAAGGAGGGTGTGAGAGTAGTCTTCCAATGTGTGAAAACTAGGAGTAAAGTGCATACTAGAAGGGGTGATAATAGTTCTCCACAATCTGAAAATGCATTCACAAAAATGTTTCATACATGCACAATAATAATGGATCCTTGCAAGAGTATAAAGATAGACACAATAAAATTGTAATCAAGGTTGAAGGGGCAAGAAGAATGCAAGAAAACACAGCAGGGGAAGATGCATCCACAAACTTATATTTTATTGCTTCATGATATGCACAGTTCAATCTGTTACAAGATAAGGGCCTGGATCACCATGCAAGGAGTCCACAACAAGGGCCTGCAGCACATTGTCTTCACAAAGCAATTTTGACAGAGCTTTTCTACTAGAAAACTCCCCCTTTTACAATGAGTCCAACACTCCAATTTATAGAGAAATGAGAAGAGAGGGAGAAGGGAAAAGGGAAATCCTAAAATCTGTCCTTTAACCACCTGTAAGAGGCATTAAATGGATTGAAATGATTTTATGTTACTTGGAAAAGGCTCCCATACTATCCCAGTGTTGCAACGAGAAGGAATGATTACCATGCCTCTTAATTGCACTCCCAACTACCAAATCAAACACTCGTTATGAACTCAAATGCCACGTTTTATGAAAACTCACCACCGATTTCTCATCAAATATAGAATTTCTTGATTATTGTAAATTGGAATCAGAGTCATGATTCCAACGGTACCAATTTTGTGTGATTTCGTTGAGAAATAAAAAATTTATGGCCTTCTAAGTTCGGGAAGCTATTTTAGGTCCAGCGGTGTTTTCTGTCATTTAATGGGAATAAGCATTAACTGAATTGAGCTAAATATGTTTTGTTTATTTAAATATATCCACCCTCCTTAAAATTAAGAAATCCAATTTTTGTGGCTCGTTCCTAGAAAGTCCAATTTTGTGAAAATCGGAGCTCTGAGTCAAAAGTTATGGCCGTTTGAAAGTTTCAAAAGTCAAACATTGATTTTCTTTTGAGTTACTGTATTGCGGAAAAATTGGGTCCACGCGTGTCCTAGCTGTCCCGACACATTCTTCCGCATCGGCTGATTCGGGCTTCCTTGTCCCCTTTTGTGGCCTTTTCACCTTTGCGTGTCCGACGCGTACTTTTGTCCTAATTGTCCCAGACGAAAACCGCACCGCCCATGTCGATTGACTTGTGGCAAATCAGCTGATTCACATCTCACATGTAATTTTTTCCTAGATGTCCCGAGACCACCTAGGACAAAAATGTCCGACCTAGCTGATTTTTTTTGTATTTCGCCCCAAACCTAGTACGACAAACCTCGGTACGACCCGCACATTTCAAACCCGCAATGTATTAAAAAAATCCCGCGACTTCATTTTTGCATTTTTGCAATTTTTTCTAACTCGTTTGTATTTTTCCTTGGATGAGAGAGTTAGAGAGAAGCCGAAGGGGCCCCAAAATATGATTTCGGGCATTGAATCAATCTACTTGCTTGAGACTAAAGAATCTGATGCATGTCATCAAAATTACCTTCGAGGTGAATTTTTTATAACGGTGCCCACTTCCTTCACATCTTTTTGTTTTGATTTTGATAATTTCAACTACATGTATGGATATATTATAGCTTTTTATTTAGCATGATAGTAGATGTTAGAGTTACTGGATTGTTGCTGATTTGATTTATATATGATGCATGTGGACCATTACGAGACATTTTATATTGATGTTGATATACTTTGTGGACATGGTTATTAATATATATTTCGACATGTGATATACTTTCATCGCCGTGAGTAGGCTTTGATAATTGAATTTATGTTGTGATAATTTTGACATGGATAAAATGTTGGATAGAAATGTTGCTGAAATTTATAAATGGTTCGTAATTTCATACATGATATTAATTCATATATAGATGATTTTAGATTTAGATTGTATATTTTGGCATGGATGTTTTAATGTGACCACAAGGCTAAAAGTGGTATTTTCTGTTTTACAAGTATATTTATATTCACAACACCATCGGAGGATTGGACACCAACCACATTGGAATTCTAGATGAATTCAACAAAGGTCACCATGACAACATGTAATTGTTTATGTGTTAGAATTATTTGGTTAGGGGAAAATTATGACCAAGGGGTCATGTGTTGTTTTTTTATTATTATTTCTCTTTTATTAATGTTAGTATGTGCTCTTTTAGTAATGTAATTTACTTGTTTTAATTATTTAGATTTTGATGTATGTTTTACCCCTTTATTATTAATGGGTTGTAGTGTCTTAATTAAGCTAATTTAACCTTGTCCTAAACTAATTAAAGATGTGACCAAAAGGATTTCATTTATTAGACTTGATTTTCTCTTGGATTTTATTTTGTGTGTTGAATGCTTAAGATCTTGAGTGTTGTACACTCTACCCTTTATGGGAAACTCGAATTTTGCCTTAGAGGCCAAATTTGGAAGCTTTTGGGACAAGTAAAACTTGTCCCACACCTCTTAAATGGTTATGCCAACCCTACCTATGGGCTAATTATGGTAGTGTGTTTTGGGAGGATAAAAAAGGTAAAATGTTTATTCCTTTCTTTCAAATAATTAATTTGGTCCTTAGGGGTTGTGGGCTTATTGTGTGTAATTGTGCATTGGAATATGAGGTTGAATAAGGTGATCTAGAGTGGAGAGGAAATGAGGTGGCATCCTAATTGGAGCCACACCATCCTCCTCTCTCCTTTTTCTATTTATTGAAATCTTTTTGCTTGTTTGGGGGTTACTTCATTATTTTTCGCTCTTATAATTTTTGAGACAGCTTAGAGAATTGTTGAAAAATCTTGTAGATTGTTGGAGCTTGTGGACACTTGCTTGGATTTGAGGATCTTGGAGACTTACTCTTGGAACAAGCTCTACTATGGAAAGGTAGGATATTTCCTTTTTTATGTTATGCTTTATTTTGTGTTTGTATGCTTGTGTTGATTATTTTATTCTTTGTAATGCTTGTTGGGTGTGGGTAGATTTCCTAACTTTCGAGTAGGAGGAGACTATGGGGATATTTAATGTATGGAGGAATAAGAATTTTCCTTTTTGTTGGAGGGAGTTTGGGTTGAATGCCCCACCTTGAATAAGGAATTCCCGCATTCCTTTCTTGTTTCTTTTATGAGGGAGGCATAAGAGATTGGGGGAGGCATAAGAGTATGTGGAGGTATAAGGGGTACTTGAGGGAGACATAAGAGTATGTAGGGATTTGAGATATGTATTGGAGGCTTCAATGTGGGAACCCATTCCCATTGGGAGGCATAAGTGGCCTCCCATAGGTCTTGCTCCTTTGGATTTCATTTTAAGACTTGTTTTGGTTGTTTTGTTGTTCTTCCTTCTTATGTTTTGTTTTGAATGTGGTTAAAATGGTTGTAAAATACTTGTGTGTGTTGTGGAAGATTGTTTTTTCCATGAGTTGGAATCATCTCCCATTGAAATGTGGTTGGGGGCTCGGGGCCAATGGAGAGGATGAATTCTCCTTTTCATTGGATATCTTGGATGGATGGAGAGTATTGCCTCTCCCCTATTTTATTTTGAATCAAAAAAATATTGGAGGAGAAATCTTGTTGGAGTTGTGAGCTTGGAGTCTTGTTGGATCCTTGTGCAAACTTCCTTAGTATCATTCCCACTTAGAGTGGAGGAAACATGTAATGTAATATTCTATTTTATCTTGTATCATTGTATGACCTTTTTCCACTTCAAGTGGAGGACATTATATTTGTCTTGTAAAGGAGATTTGTATTCAAATAGTTGTTATTGATATTGTATTGTATGTGGAAAGAAACAAATAAAAAAGAACGAAGAAAGATTTATATCAGACTTAGTTTTGCTAATAGAAAATAAAGTAATTCTCTTATTTGAAATCTTGGTTGTATTGTGAGAAAAGTAGTTATTTGTGTTAAATGATATGAGTTAATTCAATGGAAAAGAAAGTTTACTTTCATTATGAAGTTGTTTAATTGTAAATGAGAAAGAAGGAAATATAGAAGTTGTAAGAATTTGAACTTGTATGCATAGTAAACTTGTATGGAAAATAAAGTTATTGTAGTATTTTGAATCTATAAATTGTATTGAATGAAAGAAAACAAATTTGAAGTATGTTCTTATTAGGAAATGTTGATTTTGTAGTAAGAAAATAACAATGTAAAAGTAGATTAAGTTTTCTTTGCTTATGGAATTTGAAAGAAGACTAGTTGAACATAATAGAATGACTTTGCAAAGTAGATGTGTTTATTGGATTAGAAAACACTTTTAAAAAATGAGCATACCTAACTAAGAAATGTACAAATGGGAATAAATCACAAAGATGGAGACTTTCGGTGTATAAAAATAAACTCGGAATGTATTTTAGGACATCTTAGAAACTTAAAGTTTTTGTGAAAACTCGAATTTTAAGTTTTGTTTCTAAGAAACAAGACCGCCATCATGTGCAGAGCAGCGGTCCCATAACCACCACTCAGGCTAAGTCAATGGTCTCAAAACCACCTCTTAGTAGGGTGGTAGTCCATGGTTTGTCACCCAGGTAGGGTAGTGGTCCCAAGATTGCCGGTCTTCTCTAGGAAGTGTTTCTACCACTTACGACGAACTCCATGAATCCGTGCACTGTGTGAAAATTTTTACCGGTTTTTATTAAATTATAAGATGTAAAATTCATCTAATAACTACCAAAGTAGCAAAAAAATGATTAAAACCCTTGGATTGGCCAACAAAACCTTCAAATGGTGGATTAAAACTATTCTTTTTCATTTATAACAATGGGGTAGGGTTTGCCCCAAATTTGAAAACCCAAATACAAATGGTTTAGAGTAAAACCAGATTGGGGAAAGAGATCCCTCCCAATCCTTGAATGAAATAGATTACATTAATAAAACTAAAACTAAAATAAGTCTAAACTAGATCTCCATGTAGAATCCTCCATAGTTCTTCCTCTCTTGCTCCCATGGCTTCCTCCTCTCCAACCTACATTTTTAACAAAAGAAAATAGACCAAATGAGGAAAATAGAATAAAGAAAAAGGTTTAATAGAATTTCATAAGGATTTTAGGGCTAAGTTTGGAACCCTAGGATCTAGTGGCCAAGATGGATTTGATCTAAGGGTGGAGGATTCACCCTACTTTTGTTAGGTAGAAATGTATTTTAAATGTTTAATTTAAAATCCTTAAGGGTATGTGTAGATGGGTGAATGGGGCCATTTAAATTTCCTTAGAATGCTAAGCCTTTATTAGTTCCTAGCAAGCTTGGGGGTCAAAAAAGGACTCTAAGTTAATAGGATAATAAACTTAAATAAATTAACGTAAGGATTGACCTTGTCGAGATTGAACATTATTTAAAGAGAAAAAATATTTAATTAAATAAATTAATCCTTGTTACCTTCCTTTTGAATAATTTATTAATGGACCTTAGAGATAAATTTGAAAATAAAACCTTTTAACTAGACCTGGTTCTTCAATCGTAAAGCTGAGTTAAGTAGTGTAAGTTAAGTTAATGAACCCTAAAGGGTCAAGTACCCTTGTAACCTTCTTTTAACTTAAACAAAAAAATTAGTCGCAATTTTCGGGTTAAGTGTTAGGTTGAAACGTGTTCCTAGAACGTCTTTTTATGGGCATTACACTTGGTATCGAGCCGTGGGTTCAAATATTGGACCCTTTGGAACACCTAGAAGACATGAAATATGAACAGTTAACCTTGTGCAAAATTGGTTCCTTTTAATTTAGAAAACAATAACATCTAATGATTGTATGATTTAGAAAACATAGAAAATTGAAACAAGACCTAGAACAAAGAACTAACTCTCACCTTGATCTGTATAGGAGGTGGGAAGCAGACAAGACTTATTTTCACATAGACCTAGATATACCACCTCTAAAGTAGGTCAGTAGTAGCCATTCTACCTCAATTTTATAGATGCTTCAGATGTCAATGCTACCATAAGTGGAGAGCCCTTGGAGGACGATTTTCTAGACAAGTACATGGAGCCATCAGTTGAGGCTAGGTAATCTCCTTGATACAACGAGGAGCATGGGGCAAAGAATTTCTACGCAAAGTCCACTAGGGAAGAGTCACCAAAAATAAGACATGGGAATAGGATCTTAGGTCATAGGGACAGTCTCAAAGCCCTAGATAGAGGGAGGAGCATGCGCAAAGAGACCTAGGGGTCATCGACGTCGACACGCACCATATTAGGGAGATCCTTAAGCTATAAACATCTCACTATTCTCGTGATATAGAGGTTTCAAAGAAGAGGCTTGGTTGGTGAGCTTGAGTAGATGCTTCAAGCTCTACCAGACTTGCAACACGAAAGCTCGTGTTGCGATCCATCTTCTGAGGGATGGAGTAGGAGTCTAGTGGAGGACCGAGGAGTAAAAGCTCCATGTTAACTTGGAGACAATTACTGGGAGCTATTTGAGGGGCATTTCAGAGCGGTATTTTCCTAGGAGGTTTATTCAAGCGATGGATAGATGAGTTCAACAACCTTCGCTAGGCATCTATGACCTGTAGCCAAGTATGAGAGTCGATTTCTTCATTTACTTGAGTTTATCAACTATATGCAAGATGAGTAGGTACGGATTCACATGTTCATCAGTGCCTGAATTTGGATTTGGGTGGCATGATGTGCATTCACTACCCATAGAAATTAGCAAAGGCCTGGAGAAGGCCTATATTAAAGAGGAGACATGGGGGAAGACACAACATGCTAGGGATAGAGTTTAAGGCCACATCTAGCAGATGTAGGATGGAATATTGAGGGGGTAACATCCTCCTCCACGTGGTGGAAAGAGTTCAGGAAAGGATTCATTCAAGCCACCACAACATCTACTTCTAATGCAACAACAACAGACCCTCCCACCTTACATACCTCCTCAGAGATTTGATGCACCGAGAGGGTGGAGTATGGGGTCTCCTCTAGAGGTCCCATCATGACACAAGGTGCTCCAAGAGCTTAGTCACTAGGAGATCATAATCGAGACCTCAGTAGTCAGTAGCCATTTGGGTCATTAGGACCCATAACTCACACCTCTAGAGTACGGCTTGAGCTTACATCCTATTGGAGAGGACCAGATAGCTATTATGGTTGTGGTGTTGCGGGGCATCATTGGAGAGATTTCCCACCAAACCCTAGCAATAAGGGTAAGACGCAGATCTCGAGCCTACTATTAGAGATATGGCATAGAGTCATCGATCTACATAGCGGTCAAGAATCACTAGGCGAGCAACTGAGTACCGTGATAGAGACAACACATAGTATTGGTGGTATTTCGATTCTATATTATTTGATTTTGGTTCATCTAATTCTTTTATTGCACCATCATTAGTAGAGCGTTGTAGGCTAGTGGCGCTAGACAAGGTGGTTGTTGCAAGACGTTGAGATGGTTTTGAGCAAAAATTTTGTAGACTCCTTAGTTAAGGAGTGTGTAGTGGATTTGGGACCCTTCACCACTACTTCAGATCTTCAAATCCTTCCTTTAGGATTGTATGGTGTCATTCTAGGCATGGACTAGTTGTCTTCTCACAGAGCTAGTGTGGACTGTTACCATAAGACTATTACTTGTGTAGATGATCTAGGAGTGGAGTAAGTGATAGTAGGGGTTAGGAGGCTTGTTTTTATTCACACCATCTCTGCTATGCATCTTAAGCAAAGTGCGTGCGAAGAGGTTGTCGATGTATGTTGTTACAATTAGTGACAAATCTTAGGATGGTTCTAGTGGACCATCCCTAGTGACCATCACATTTTGAGAGAGTTCGATGATGTTTTCTAGGGGAGCTACAGGGTTACCTCCCCACGAGAGATAGATTTCAACATAGATCTGGTTCTTGGCTAAGCCTATCTCACGAGCACCATATTTAATGACTACTCCGAGATATGTGAGCTCAATTTAAAACTAGAGGGAATTCTTAAGAAAGGCATAATCTATCCTAGTGTATCCTCTTGGGGTGCACCAGTGATATTTGTGAAGAAGAAGGATGGATCTTTGCGGTTGTGTATTGATTACAGTTAGTTGAACAAAGTAACAATCAAGAATCATTATCCCCTTCCATGCATTGATAGTTTATTTAATTAGATGAAGGGGTTCACAGTTTTCTCCAAGATAGATCTTAAGTCAGGCTATCATCAACTCAGGATTACGGAGGTAGATATTCATAAGACCACCTTCCTTATGAGATATGGCCACTACGAGTTCACAATGGTACCTTTCAGTTAGAAAAATTCCCCTACAGTGTTTATGAGCTTGATGAATGGGGTATTCATGAATTTTCTAGATCACTTCATGCTCATATTCCTTAAGGAAATTTTGATTTACTCACGTACACATGAGGATCACGAGGAACACATTTGCTAGGTTCTTTAGTGTCTTCATGAGCAACATCTTTACGGGAATTTGGAGAAGTGTGTGTTCTTTCAGATAAAGGTGTAGTATTTGGGACAGATCATTTCTAGGGAAGGTATCACAGTGATCGATCCTTCCAAGATTCAATCCATCATGGATTGGCCAACCCACTAGTGTGACCGAGGTATGTAATTTTCATGGTTTAGTAGGATATTACAGAGATTTATTCAGACTTTTCTCGATTACGCACCCCATCAATTTCCTTCAAGTAAAGGGAAGAAGTTTTTTTGGTTAGAAAGATGTGAGTAGGTGTTTGGTACACTAAAGGAATGCCTCACGGCAGTGTCTGTTCTAGTAGTGCCAGATCCTCAGGGTGAGTTTTACGTTTGCATAGATGCTTCTTTAGCAGGACTTGGAGGTGTGTTGATGTAGGAGGGCAGAGTAGTTTCTTTTGAGTCTTGCAAACTCAAATATTATGAGCTCAATTATCTGACTCATGATCTTGAGATTGCAGTAGTTGTGCATACCTTAGTGTGGTGGAGACATTTTCTTCTTGGCCAAAGATTTACATTCACGACTGATCACTTGAGTCTTCGCCATCTCTTCACACAACCCAATCTCAACACTCATTAGCGGTGTTGGATGGAGTTACTTTGTGAGTATGAAATGGAGATAGAACATGTGAAAGTGAAGGAGAACATGGTTATAGAAAATTTGAGCAGACAGAGACATATGGCTATGGCCACTTCACTTGGCATAGATTTGTGGAGCAATATTTTGTAGTAGCTTCCTCAGGATAGTTTCTACCTCATAAACCAGAGAAAATATTAAGTCACAAAGACCTCTTAGGGATATTTGATGGATTTTTATCGAGGTAGATGGCCTTCTTAGACACGTAGAGGTCGAATATATTTTCCTAGAGATGGAGACTTGAGATAGGACATTTTCACAGAGGATCATCACACACCCTATAGAGCCCATCATGGGGAGAAGAAGATCCACGCCACTTTGAGATAGTTGTACCATTGGAGAGGACTTTAGAGAGATGTGGCTCTATTTGTGTCACGTTGTTTAGAGTGTCAGAGGGTGAAGGCCGAGCATCAGCATCTAGCTGGCCTTCTTTTTCCTCATGTTATACTGGAGTGGAAGTGGGACACCATTTCCATGGACTTCATTGTTGGGTTATCGATGTCGGGATACCACCATGATGCCATCATGGTCATGGTGGATAAATTGACGAAAGTATCTCATTTTTCTCCGATAAAGACCACCTATACATCGAATAGTGGAACATGTATATCTTGATGAGATTATCGATTACACAGATTCCGTTGAAGATCATTTGTGACCGTGATCCCTTGTACACTTCCCATTTCTAGACCACCACGCAAAGCATGCCCTCGTGGACGAGGATCAACTTTAGTACAACATATCACCCTGAGACAGATGGATAGACTGAGTGGGTGAATCAGATCCTAGAGGACATGCTTAGGATGTACATTATGGATCACTAGTTGAGATGGGAGGAGTATCTATACTTGGTTAAGTTTTCCTACAATAATAGTTTCTACAATTAATAGGCATGGCTCCTTTTTACGAATTATATGGTAGAGAGTGCAGGACACCTCTTAGTTGGGACAAGTTAGAGGACATGGTTTCTCTTGGGCTAGCATTACTATAGGATATGGAGCAGCAAGTTACCTTGATTAGACAGAGATTTCGAGGTGTAGGAGAAGAAGTATGCGGACTAGCATAGGATAGATCATATTTTGGTTAGGCACGAAGGTGTTTCTTCATGTCAGACTGCATAAGATCCCTATCCATTATGGAAAAAGGTTCTAAGCTTAATCCTAGGTTTGTTGGTCCCTTTGATATTTTGGAGCGCATCGGTCCCTTGGCCTATCATCTAGCATTTCCACCTACCTTGTCTCACGTCCATGATGTGTTTCGTGTTTCTATGCTTAGGAGATATATTTCCGATCCTTCTCACATTCTAGATTGGACCATATTTCAGGTGCATGATCAGGGGTAGGTGATGATGGAGCCTATCCGCATTATAGAGCGCAGACCCCGGGCCTTTGTGGTAGATAGATTGACCAGGTTCGGGTCCAGTGGGATAGGTACGATGGGATTACTGCTACATGGGAGGATTCCACATTGCTACGAGTTCGGTTACCACACATGTTCCAATGACTTCCGGAGGAAGCCGAGTCTAAGGGGAGGGGGATGTAGTTCCCACTTCAATTTGACACCTTTTTTTCTTTGATTTCAATACATCGACTACACATATGGATATATTATAGATTTTTATTTAGCATGATAGTAGATGTTATAGTTATTGTGTTGTTGTTGATTCAATTCATATATGATGCATGTGGACCATTAGAGACATTTTATATTGATGCTGATATATTGTGGACATGGTTATTTATATATATTTTTGACATGTGATATACTTTTGTTGCCATGAGTAGGTTTTGATAATTGAATTTATGTTGTGATCATTTTTGACATGGATGAAATGTTGGATAGAAATGTTGCTAGAAATTTGTAAATGGTTTGTAATTGCATAGATGATATTAATTTGTATATAGATGATTTTAGATTTATATTGCATATTTTGGCATGGATGTTTTAATGCGGCCATGAGGCTGAAGGAGGTATTCTCTATTTTGCAGGTATATTTATATTCACAACAACATTAGGTGGATTGGAGACCAACCACATTGGAATTCTAGATGAATTCAACTAGGGTCACCATGACAACATGTAATTGTGTGTGTGTTTGAATTTGGTTAGGGGGAAAATTGTGACCAAGGGGTCATGTGTTGTCTTTTATTATTAGTTCCCTTTTATTAATGTTAGTATTTTTCTTTTAGTAATGTAATTTACTTGTTTTAATTATTTAGATTTTGATGTATGTTTTAACCCCTTTATTTCAATGGGTGCTAGTGTCTTATTAAACTAATTTAAGCTTGTCCTAAACTAATTAAATATGTGACCAAAAGGAGTTCATTTATTAGACTTGATTTGCTCTTGGATTTTATGTCGTGCATTGAATGCTTAAGATCTTGAGTGTTGTACACTCTACCCTTCATGGGAAACTCGAATTTGGCAATTAGAGGCCAAATTTGGAACCTTGTGGGACAAGTCAAACTTGTCCCAAACCTCTTACATTGTTATGCCAACCCTATCTATGGGTTGGAGAATAAAAATTAGACCCCATTAGGTGTTTTAGGAGGATAAAAAGGTAAAATGTTTATTTCACTTTCTTTCATGTAATTAATTTTGTCCTTACGGGGTATGGACTTAGATGATGTGTGTAACTAAATTTTCATTCCTTCAACCACTTATTAATTATGCATTGTAATATGAGGTTGACTAAGGTGATGTGGAGCAGAGAGGAAATGAGGTGACATCCTACTTCGAGCCACATCATCCTCCTCTCTCCTTTTTCTATTTATTGAAATCTTTTTAATTGTTTGGGGGTGACTTCATTCTTTTGTACTCTTGTAATTTTAGAGATAGTTAGAGAATTGTTGAGAAATATTGTGGATTGTTTAAGCTTTTGAATGCTTGTTTGGCTTTGAGGATCTTGAGAATTACTCTTGGAACAAGCTCTACTATGGAAAGGTAGGAGCTATCCCTTGTTTTTTTATGCTTTATTTTGTGTTTCTATGCTTGTGTTGAGTATTGTCTTCTTTGGAATGTTTGTTGGGTGTGGGTAGATTACCTAAGTTTTGAGTAGGAGGAGACTATGGGGAGATATCATGTAGGGAGGCATAAGAGTTTACTTTTTTTTAGGGAGTTTGGGTTGGATGCCCCACCTTGTACAGGAATGCTTGTATTTCTTTCTTGTTTCTTTTATGAGGGAGGCATAAGAGATCGGGGAGGCATAAGAGTATGTGAGAGGTATAAGGGTACTTGAGGGAGGCATAAGAGTATGTAGGGGTTTTGAGATATGAATTGGAGGCTTTAAGATGGGAATCCATTCCCATTTGGAGGCATAAGTGGCCTCCCCATTGGTCTTGCTCCTTTGGCTTTCATTTTAAGCCTTGTTTTGGTTGTTTTGTTGTTCTTCCTTCTTGTGTTGTTGTTGTTTTGAATGTGGTTAAAATGGTTGTAAAATACTTGTGTGTGTTGTGGAAGCTTGTTGTTACCATGAGTTGGAATTATCTCCCATTGTAATGTGGTTGGGGCTCGGGGCCAATGGAGAGGATGAATTCTCCTTTTCATTGGATATCTTTGTTGGGTGGAGAGCGTTGCCTCTCCCCCTATTTTTTTTTGAATCAAACAAATCTTGGAGGAGATATCTTGTTGGAGTTTTGGAGCTTGGAGTTTTGTTGGAGACCTTGTGAAACTTCCTTAGTATTATTCCCACTTAGAGTGGAGGAAACTTGTAATATTATATTCTATTTTAACTTGCATTATTGTATGATTTTTCCCACTTCAAGTGGAGGACATTATATTGGTCTTGTAAAGGAAAGTTGTATTCAAATAGTTGTTATTAAAATTTTATTGTATGTGGAAAGAAACAAATAAGAAAAGAAAGAAGAAAGATTTATATTGTAGAGTTAGTTTTGCTAATAGAAAAGAAAGTAATTCTCTTTGTTTAAATCTTGGTTGTATTGTGAGAAAAGTAGTTCTTTGTGTTAAAATATATGAGCTATTTCAATGGAAAAGAAAATTTAATTTCATTGTGAAGTTGTTTAATTGTAAATGAGAAAGAAGGAAATATAGAAGTTGTAAGAAGTTGAACTTGTATGCATAGTAAACTTGTATGGAAAATAAAGTTATTGTAGTATTTTGAATCTATAAATTGTATTGAATGAAAGAGAAAAAATTGAAGTATGTTGTTATTAGGAAATTTTTATTTTGTATTATGAAAATAACAATATAAAATTAGATTAAGTTTTCCTTGCTTATGGAATTAGAAAGAAGACTAGTTGAACATAATAGAATGACTTTGCAAAGTAGATGTGTCTATTGGATTAGATAACACTTTAAAAGAATGAGTAGACCTAAAGAAGAAATGTACAAATGGGAAGAAATCACAAACCTAGAGACTTTAGGTGTATAAAAATAAACTCAGAATGTATTTTAGCACATCTTAGCAACTTTTAGTTTTTGTGAAAACTCAGAATTTTTGGTTATGTTTCTAAGAAATAGGACCGCCACCCTGTGGCAGAGATAGTAGTCTCAGAATCGCCACACAAGATAATTCCGTGGTCTCAAAACCATCGCTCAGTTGGGTGATGGTCTGTGGTTTTTCATCCAGGTAGGGCGGTGATCCCAGGACTATCGGTCTACTCTAGGTCAGCGGTTCTGCCAGTTACGAAAAACTCCACGGATTTGTGCTTGTGTGAAAACTTTAACCAGTTTTTATTAAATTATAAGATGAAAAATTCATCTAATAACTACCAGCAAGCAAAACAATGATTAAAACACTTGGATTGGGCAAACAAAACTTTCAAATGATGCATTAAAACTATTATTTTTCATTTATAACAATGGGGTGGGGTTTGTGCCAAATTTGAAAACCCAAAGGTGGAGAAAATCCTCCCAATCCTTGAATGAAATAGATTACATAAATAAAACTAAAACTAAACTAAGTCTAAACTAGATCTCCATGTAGAATCCTCCATAGCTTCTTCCTCTCTTGCTCCCATGGATTTCTCCTCTCCAACTTGCATTTTTAACAAAAGAAAATAGACCAAATGAGGAGAATGGAATAAAGAAAAAGGTTTAATAGAATTTCATAAGGATTTTAGGGCTAAGTTTGGAACCCTAGGATCTAGTGGCCAAGATGGATTTGATCTAAGGGTGGAGGATTCACCCTAATTTTGTTAGGTAGAAATGTATTTTAAATGTTTAATTTAAAATCCTTAAGGGTATGTGTAGATGGGTAAATGGGGCCATTTAAATTGCCTTAGAATGCTAAGCCTTTGTTAGTTCTTAGCAACCTTGGGGGTCACAAAAGGACTCTAAATTAATAGGATAATAAATTTAAATAAATTAACATAAGGATCACCCTTGTCATGATTTAAAATTATTTAAAGAGAAGAAAATATTTAATTACATAATTTAATCCTTGTTACCTTCCTATTGAATAATTGATTAATGGACCTTGTCGATTGAACATTATTTAAAGAGAAAAAGTATTTAATTAAGTAAATTAATCCTTGTTACCTTCCTATTGAATAATTGATTAATGGACCTTGGAGATAAATTTGAAAATAAGTTAACCTTTTAACTAGACCTGGTTTTTCAATCGTAAAGCTGAGTTTAGTAGTGTAAGTTAAGTTAATGAACCCTAAGGGGTCAAGCACCCTTGTAACCTTCTTTTTAACTTAAACAAAAAAATTAGTCACAATTTTTAGGTTAAGTGTTGGGTTGTAGCGTGTTCTAGAACGTCATTTTGTGGGTGTTACAATACAACACTCAAATTCACTTACACTCGATCAAAATCACATTTTCCAAAAGACCAAAAACTATTATAAATGACTCCATTGCATGTCCCCATATCACTTAATAACATGATTAATTCACTTAATTAAAACACGTTAATGAACAAAGATTAAATAAATTACATCATAAAATAAATCACATACTCTACAATAAATAAAAGAAAAAGAGAAATAATTGCACACACAAATCCCATGGTCCCAATTGGAGGTCATCCCCCCATGGGGACCCCTTAAAAAATAAAAAAAAACAAAAACATTAAACAAGTTTCCATGGTGACCTTCGTTGTATCCATCTAGTATTTCGTTGTGGTTGGTCTCCAATCCCTCTTTTGATTTTTGTGATATAATTACCTCAAAATCACACAATGCCTTTTTCCCTTCGTAGGCCAAATCAAATAACATCAAAGGTAAAATATATGCATATCAATCAATAAACATCCTCATATAGCTAAATCATCATCTCTACTAAACAATGTTATCATTTGTCTAAAATTTCAACATCATCTCAATTCTATCTTTTATCAATATCAGTAAGATCACGAGATTAGTTCAAATTCTAAATCCTACTCAACACGATAAGAATTCTGAATGTCAGTAATATATATGCCAACAACACATCATCATCATCAATATAAAATGTCTCTCTATGTATCTAAGAATCCACACAATCATACTATGAATCACAATCCATCAATAATAAGAGTATATCTATCATCTAACATCATGCTAAACCAAAATGATACAATAACATCCATGTCTATAGTCAATAGTAATTGAAATAAAAATATAATAAATGTCAAAGAAGAGTGTGCACTACATATGTAAGGAATATATACAAATGGTAACACAACAAATGAATATAAAATTTATTGTATTAGTAACACCATATTTGTTAGGAAAAATATATTGTTAGTGTGAACATTAGAAATTAAAATAATATGAGTGTGTGTAATAAAACATTTTTATAGATTTGTACGTGAGTTGTGAGAATAAATCACTTTTAGTGAGGTGTTAGAGATTGAAGGAGACATGTTACGGATTTGTTGTTGAGAGATTTAGGGGATTTCAAGATGAGGTCTATGTCCTTGTATGATGGAGAAGGAAAATTCTATAAATGTAATAGCTCTCAACATAATAAAATATCCCGGATGATTCCCAAATTGAATATTATATTCAGTGTTTTCTTTTCAATGTGATTGTTCAGTATTCAACAGTGGCATCAGAGCAACAAATTCTCTTCCCTGTGCATGGAAGAATTCTAGAGGATAGGATCCACGTGCAGCCTACGGCCTTTGCATATTAGTTACGACCTACAGAGGAGTTTCTAGATTTCATCATGCACCGTATAGCCTTCAAATCTCTACTTGTTTCATCAGATCCACGTTTGAAGATACATGCTCAGGTCTGTGAAGAGGTGCATTTTAGGACCATGTGCATCATTTAATTGATATCTCAGAGATCTATGTCTGAGACTTGTTTGTGCTTCCAAACCATCTGATAACTTCATAGCAGATCGCAAGATCTCAAGCCTTTGAATGTTCTCTCTGTCAGATCTCATACTTTTCAAGCATGCAACCTTCTGAAGGAGCATTCAATCAACATTTTTCTAAAATAATAACATGAACTTGATCATTGTTTTTGCACGCTGCATTGTGAATCCCGATGAAATCATTGCTTCCTCCTTGCATTGTTCGTTCGGATTTGGTTAGTGACATTTTTGTTAGCATATGTTGCATAGTTCATATTTTAGGAGTGTTTGTTCTATTTTATCCCTTTATTATCTCTTCCTTGGTGTATTCCATTATTCTCTCACCTTCATCAAAATATTCCTCCTTCAGTTTAGGGGAATATAGTTGATTATTTCTCCTATATAATATACGTGCTTCTTCATACTACAATGTGTTGAGAGCATTTCACTCCATATTCTTCTCATCTATCTGTTTGCTACATTTTGGTATCAGAGCACTACAATATCTATGACCTGTGTGTAAGCATTTGAAGACATAATTTGATCTCTGCAATTGCTGCTGCATGGAAGATGAGAAGTTGCTTCATGGTATAGGAGAAGCTACTACGGTGAAGAGGAGAAGCTGTTGCGTGAAAGAAAACAAAAAAATGTGGAAGAATTTGTTTTATTTTTGCGTGAAAGAAAGAAAAAAAAACATGGAAGAGTTTGTATTATTTCTGCATGGAAAAGAATCCTCTGCTACGTTGAGATTGGATCCATGTCCAACCAGCCAAGCACCTACAATTTTAACATAGAAGCAAATTCAAAACAATTTTAGCATGGAAATTACATGGAGGAGTTGGAGCGGCCTACGGTTTGTTTCTTTGTTGTTGTTCTTCTTATCTCTTCATCCTATGTGGAGTTGTAAATCCTTCTTTTTGCATGAAAAATTCTCTGACCTGCATTTTTCCTTTCGAAGACTGCGAGGAGGCTGCAAACTTCTACATGAAAGCAAAAAAAAAATGTGGAAGTATAATACTGTGACCTATTTTGAATGAGTTGGTATGCCTTGAAGTTGACGTGGACTATGGTTTGGTTTTGAGCTTGCATGCTCTTTCTTCACTATGCCTGCATTCAATCTACACAACAATTTTTTTTTTACCTTTGCATGATTAGTTTATGCATTGATCTAGTGACATGAGAGCTTTTGTTCTACACACTCGGTCTTGCATTGTTTGACGTGACACTTCGGCTCTCCCCTACCATCTTTGGTTGACGTGGGAACTCCTTCCATCCTCGGCACACAATATACCTGGACGTTGGAAGGGACTGTAGCGTGAAAAGTGTGACCACATGAAAAAAAAATGTGAGGAAATAGAGATCTGCAAGGAGACTGCCTGGAGAAGAAGCATCTCTCTAATATCCTCTCCACCAAGACAATGAAGGACAACAAGTTGATCCTACAACACTTCACCAAATGTTGAGTGTAGACAACTCAATCATGCGGCGTCAATAACATGGTCGCCACATCTAATAAAATGGAACATCAACTCGCCACTCGTAGAACACCGTGAAGAAGCTCCTAAGAGCTTCGGGTTCTACTTTGCTTTTCTGAATAAGCTTCGGAATATCACCAATATAGACTTCGACAAGCTAGTTCGAGAAGGACTTCTTGAATACTTCCTTTTCGACATCAGCTGCCAAGCAAAGCGAGTACGGGAAGAATTAGAAGTCGGGTATGATGCTGACTATGACGATGAAGAAGAATGCCCCAAAAAGTGTTTCCGTCTCACAACATGTGAATATCGCAAGCATCTACAAGCAAGTAATTCTCATCATCAATAAGTCAAAGTTGTAATAACTCTTGAAATAAATAAATATTTTTTTACAATGTCTACTCAAGTTGCTTCTTTCCAATGCTCAGTTTCTCAAAGGGCCCAATTTTATGGCCTGGAAAACAAAAATGAGGACAATCATTCAGTTTGAAGGATTATGGGGCATTGTCACAGGTTATGTGCTCGCTCCCACAGCCCCTGATGAACTAATAAAATATGAGATGGCTAGTGCCAAAGCCTTGATGTTGATAATGATTAGTATTAGTGATGATGTGCAACCACATGTTTGGAATGTGGAGAAACCAAAGGAGGCCTCAAACAAGCTAAAACAATTTATGAAGCCAAAAATCAGATGAAGATTCTTCGTCTTTAGTCAAAGCCGCACACCCTCTGTATGGGGTCGTGAGAAAGTGAAGGGATCTTACGTCCGCATGAGATTGGAGTTATTTGTGCTCGATGAAATGGTGGATGATAAACTTCTCATCAAAATCACCTTGAGAGCACTCCCTTCTCAATTCCAAGTGTTCGTTATGACACTGAATGTGTCTAAACAAACTGTGACATTTGAAGAGCTTGTGAATTTATGGTAACATGAAGAGGCCATCAATTCATCCCATGAGGAGTCTCAGGATAAATCCATATTCTCAAAGCCATACTGTGGCCATAAGAATAAGAAGGTTCCCAAGAGAAGCCAAATCAAGCGCAACCAAAGCCATAGCGAGAACTATCAAAAGTCAAAGAGATGGTGTCACATTTACAGAACCAATACTCACGACACTGATCACTACTGGCATAATAGCTTGAAATTGGGGTCTTCAAGTCATACAACCACATCTGGGCATGAAGATTTTCAAAAGTCCAAATGATGTCCCCGCTGGAGAAATCAAAAGGGACATCTCGCAGCCCAAGAAGATGATGAATCTGATGAGGAGACATTAGAAGGAGCCCATTGTGGTAAGAACCTTGTACTCGTCTCTCAAACTTCTCAGCCCATGAAGAAAGTATGGTTGATAGAATCAGGTGCAAGCAAGCATATGTCAGGTGACAAGAACCTGTTTGATTCACTACATGAAGAACCAACTGGAGATTAGGTTCTGATAGTAGATGAAAAAGAATATATTGCAAAAGGAATTGGAAATGTCACCACTCCTCTAGGACCACGAAAATGTACACTTATAAATGTACTATATGTTCCCTGGCTTGACTAAAACCTCTTGTCGCTTACTCACTCTTGAATCATCACCTTAAGGTAGAATTTCTTGTTCAAAATGGCATTAAATCATGCTTAATCTCCTGACAAGGTACGGTTCTTGCTAAATATTTTGTAAAAGATAAGTTATTTGCTTTAGATACTGTTTCATCTTCTCGCAGAGCTTTATCTTCTTCTACAATAGAATCAACTCCTTATCGCATTTTAGATATGGACACTTGTCGGTTAGTTCACTGCACCAGATGAGTTCAAAAGCAATGGTTGATGGATTACCCAAATTGTCCAGTTCCTTACCTATTTGCCCGAATGTCTTGCAGGAAAACAACACAGAGATCTGTTTCAAGCAAGCACCTTCCATGCCAAGAAGTGTCTAGAGGTAGTTCATACCAATCTGAATGGCCCATTACCTGCTTCATTTTCAAGATACAAGTACTTCCAATTGTTCATGGATGACCACTCTCGCAAGATGTGGTTATATTTCCTAAAGAGAAAAGTGAGGCTCTTCAACATTTCAAGAACTTCTATCATCGTGTTTCTATCATGTGTTGTGAAAGAGTCTAGACAACCACTTCTTCTACTTCACTCAAATCGAGGGGGGGAATTCATATCAAAGAAGTTCTTGGCCTTCCTGAACCAACAAGGCATTAAGCAGCACCTAACTTCTCCCTACATGCCTAGCAAAATGGCATTGTTGAGCGTCACAATCACACAGTGATGGAGATGGCTCACTGCATGCTATCAACTGCAAAGCTAGAAGAACGCTATTAGGGCTGAAGTAGTACAAACGACTATATATCTTCTCAATAGGGAACTGAAAAGATTCTATAAAAAAATGCCAGAAGAGGTATGGAGTGGTAGAAAGACGTCAATTTCTCATTTGTGAGTATTTGGTTGCATAACATACATGCATGTCCCAGCTCAGAAGAGAAAGAAGGTAGAACAAAAACACTCTCGTGTATCCTTCTTGGCTACAACACTACTACTTGAAGGCATATCATCTCATGGATCCCGAGACAAAGAAAATATATGAGATTAATGATGTGGTTTGTGACGAATAAAATTTTGACTCAATAGTATCAACATAAGATCCACATTCAACCACCTCTCACTGACTAGTCTCTGAATCAGATGATGAGCCAAAGGAGACTACTCAGAGAAAAAAAATGCTGCCAGGAGAGCTATTTGTGGACCTTGGAGAATTGGAAAATGTGACTCCACATCAATCCACATGGTAACGACATAGTTCTTCTCAAAATTAGCCAATTTCTCGTACGAAGTGGGTACAAAACACCATCAAGGACTCACATTTACAACAACTCCCGATATATCATCCATGGAGTCAAAACAAGAAGTCAAACAAGAAATGAGGTAAAATTTGCACTCATGAGTTCACTGATTAATAGCTTTGAGCTAGACAATGTTTGTGAAGCACTCAGTCAACCTCAGTGGAAGGAAGCCATGGATATAGAAATTGACTCACTTAAGAAAAATCAGACATGGGAACTTGTCGATCTGCCTACAGGAAAGAAACCCATAGGCTGCAAATGGGTTTTCAAGAAAAAAATATAAGGTAGATGGATCCATCGAAAAACATAAAGCACGACTTGTAGCAAAAGGATATGCTCAGAAAGAGGGCATCGACTATGAAGAAACCTTTGCACCCACTGCGAAGATGAAGACCATCAGAGTAGTTTGTGCACTTACAGCATAGAAAGGATGGAGACTTTAACAGATGGACATGAAGAGTGATTTTCTAAATGGTGATCTGAAAGAAGAAGTATACATGACCCAAACTGAAGGATTTTTTGATGAAGAGCATCCTAAAAAGGTATGTCGTCTCATCAAATCACTATATGGACTGAAACAAGCTCCAAGGGCATGGTATCTCAAGATCAATGATCACCTTTTGCAGCATGGGTTCACTCGTAGTCCCTCATATTTGACTTTGTATATAAATAAGGTAGGAAAATAAATTGTAATTCTTGTTGTATATGTAGATGATCTTGTGATCACTGGCAATTCGTAAAATCAGTTTGATATTGTAGAGAATGATCTCAAAAGAACCTTTGACATAACAGATTTGGGGCTACTACATTACTCTTTCTTATAGCTTGGAAATATGGCAAAAGGAGCATCACATTTTTGTTTCCCGAGAAAAAGTATGGCAAGACACTCCTAGAAAAGTATAGAATGTCCGATCAAACCTATATCCACTCCCATGGAAAAAGGCTTGCAAACTTTTAAGATTCCAGGACTCACCTCAAGTAGATGCTACTCTCTACAGAAATTTTTGGAGGGCTCATCTATTTGACATATACTAGACAAGATCTCTCTTGCTATGTTGTCAGCTATCTTTCTAGGTTCATGCAAGAGCCGAAGAAATGTCACTAGAATGCAAAGCAAAGCATGTTTTGAGATATGTCCGAGGAACAATCTGATTATGGTCTGGAATATAAGAAGAATGATCAATTCTTCTAATAGTGATATGTCGACTCATACCACACTTTGATCTGTGATGATACCAGAATTCAACTACAGGATACATATTTCATCTCGGATCTAGACCTATCTCGTGGATAAGCAAGAAGTAGAATGTTGTTTCTATCTCATCCACAGAGGTAGAATATCGCGCCGCACGAGGAGATGTGTGAGAAGTGATATGATTATGTCACATTTTGGATGACATATATAATTCCTAAAAATAGTCATCTATTCTCTATTGTGACAATCAAGTGTGTTGAAGCTCGTGTAGAATCCAATCTTTCATGAATAATATAACAAAGCATATTGAAATTGACTTCCATTTAATTCGAGAGCACGTATTGACCCATCAAATTCAGCTCCAATATTGTCCTACTGAAGCTTCTACAATAACTCGTTGCCAACATTCTCACTAAATCTCTTAGAAAAGTGAAATTTGAATTTTCAGTGTCACATTTGCAAGAATAATGTAATAATGGGGGGAATGTTAGCATACATCATTGTATAGTTCATATTTTTTTAGGATTGTTTTTTCTATTTTAGCCCTTTATTATCTCTTTCTTGGTGTATTCCATTATTCTCTCACCTTCACCCAAATCTTCCTCCTTGATTGAGGGAATATAGTTAATTATTTCTCCTATATATAATGTACGTGATTCTTCATAATAAAGGTCAATGTGTTGAGATCATTTCACTCCACATTCTTCTCATCTATTTGTTTGCTACAATTTTGCATTGAGAATATAAAGAACTCGATGTCTCCACCATCATGGCTCAAATTCAACTCAACAACCGGTTCGTAGTGTTTTCATACAAACGTAGATGGTTATAATATATTATGAATTTACAAGTGTCATATAAGTGATTAAATAAAAAAATCTACGCTCAATACTTTTTTAGGTGTAATGTCATTGTGTTATAAAATGTAATTAAATATTACATTTTAAGTGATAGTCATTTCTATATATTTCAATGTTTTTTTATATAGAATATCCATGTAAAATTTAAAAAGTAATTTGTTCTTATTACTTTTTAAATATATAGTGTAAATCGGGAGCAATATCGGTTGAAACCGACTCCCCTAAGAGTGCATTTTCAGTCGAAACCGACGCTCTAAGGTATAATGGACATTCCACTAGAAAAATTCAATGGATTGAACTTTCACACCTAGAAAGTCAAAATCCAAATGCAATTAATGCATAAGAATCTATGGAGGATTGTATCAGGAGATGAATCAAAACCCACAGACGCTGCAAAACTAATAGAGTGGGAAACAAGGGATGATAAGGAAAAATAAATAATAGGACTTGCCCTATCAGATACTGAGCTACACTATGTGGATCTGGAAAAATCCTCAAAAACAATTTGGGAACTACTTGGCAAAACTTTTGGCTCAAATGCAGTCAATGCTAAATTTTCACTAAAACTGCAACTATTCAAACTCAAGATGAATGAAAATGTGACAATGTCAAGCCACATTAATGAACTAAGATCACTCATAAGGCAACTTGCAGAAGTAAAAGTTGTAATAGAAGATGAAGATGCTAAAGCCATACTTCTAAACAGTCTTCCTCCTAAGTACAGTAATGTTGTGTTCACTCTCAGACAAATGCCCACACAATCACTTGAAGACATGATATCTGCACTTCTAAGTGAAGAGAAAAGAACAAAATAAGATGTAAAAGAAGAAACTGCTTTGTTTGTTAAAAAGAGATACAAGATTTTTCCTAAAAACAAAGAAGACACTGAATGCTTCTATTGCAAGAAAAAAGGACACACATATGCATATTGCAGAATTCGAGCTAAAGATCTACTCAATGGAAATCTTAAACCAAATGAAGCAAATGTTGTTGTGGAAGAAGAATCAGAATATTAAGAAGAACTAGCACCAGAAGAACCTAACTACAATTCCGATGACTTTCTACTCTAAACAAATCTCGGAGGCTGGAGGCAAGGAGGAGGAGGTTGATCAGCATCTCTCGGTAGTCACCAACAAAGAGACTACTTCAAATGTATTGGTGAGCTCCTTTATTTCAGTTGTGTGCTTGTTTTCTCGATATAATAAGAATATAAGTGATATTCTGTTCATATTTGTAATAATCTCCTTCTATGTGAAAAAAATGATGAGGACCAATGATAGTACTACATATCATGGTGTGGTTGTAGGTAAACCATCCGTAAAACCTTCATACATGATTTGTGGTAAACCATATGTAAACACCACCATTCTCGTTGTTGGTTAGCCATATCTAAAACCATCATTTTAGGTTTGTGATTATCCTTTGAAAATCACCAGTATCATGAAAGTAGATGCAAGTACATGATCTAGGTTTTCCCCATGTTCACAATGAGGGGGTGATTGTTAGGAAAAATATATTGTTAGTGTGAAGATTAGAAATTAAAACAATATTAGTGTGTGCGTAATAAAACATTATTACACATTTGTACGTGAGTTGTTAGAACAACTCACTATTAGTGAGGTGTTAGAGATTGAAGGAGACATGTTAGGGATTTGTTGTTGAGAGATTTAGGGGATTTCAAGATGAGGTCTATCTCCTTGTATGATGGAGAAGGAAAAGTCTATAAATGTAATAGCTCTCAACATAATAAAATATCTGGATGATTCCAAAATTGAATATTATATTCGGTATTTTCTTTTCAATGAGATTGTTCAGTATTCAACAATATTTACAAGTGTAATCTAATAAATATTAAAATAAAATTTGTATTATTTTTTAATTGAGAAGTGTACTCAATTGGAAATTAAATTACATAGATTATTGACATCGTTGCTCATGTTTCGAGGAACTATATAGCGGATTTACAATTACAAATAAGCATACAACTAAACTAGTGATTACCTTCAACTTAAGTAGCTACGAATAAGGGCATCAACACCATCAAAGTCACCCGGGCACAATCTTGGCCTTAATTGTTTCGACTCTCCGTGTCGCGTATCTCTAGACCTTACACTCAACAAGACTTGATCCCCAATAAAAACTTGTATTATTGAAAAATGTATTAATGATATTATAGTCAATTTTAAGAACAGGTTCGATTAGACTATAGTTGCATCGAAATAGTGCCTTATTAAACAAACATTTATTCCATAATTGAATTTGAAGGATACCAAAAAAGAATAGATATTAGGACAAAATTATAAATGTCCAATGGTTGATATTTGAATGGGCTAAAAACATAAAATATATATAATATATATATATATAACGAAAGAGATACGAAATATAAGATTGATTAAATCCATATTACCTAATTCGGAATATTGCAGGATAGGAAGGCACATTCCCACCATTCCAATCATTATGGGTTTATTTTGGATGAACCACAGCTTTTATGAGAGAGAATCGGTTGTACTTGTTATGGAAAGAGGAATGCTCTGAGCGTTCCTGAAAATATTGTTGGGATCGAACTGGTTCTTGACCTGGACCAGCCTTTCGAAATTTTCGGAGAAATAGTTGTAGCCCCAAGAATTTGGCTGTTCCAGAGTTGAGGTTCCATTGGCAGGTGTGGTGCCCAAGTCAAGATCTAAATAGTTGACATAAGCGGCCCTCGGATATTTGGAAACATAGGGAGTCATGTATTTGTAAAGTTTCTGCATCCAAGCCAGAGACTGCGCGTCCTTGGTCCTCTCATTCCAGGTAAGTACGTACTGAATTACATACAAATAACCTCCCCGGTGGGGAAGGGAAGCTGAGTGGAGGGTATGCGATTCATGATTCCTCCAAGAGGGGCCAATATCATAATGCTGTTGGATTGCTCCTCCATAATTTTCCACACTCCTTGGAAGCCTGACGCCGAGATAGGGTTTGTTACGAAATCGGACTTTATCTTGAAGTAGCTTTTTGTAGACAAAAATCTATTGCGAAGGTCGGGAGATTATCCATTTGAAACAGCAGTGTAAATCATTGAGCCTATCCAATCTGTCTCATTACAATTGGCGGCGACCAGACCCATTTCGGGGAAGGTTTTGTTGACGAGCTGGAGGAGTTTTGGGAGGGAACCCAGAAACATCCCACTGAAGGCGAGTTTTACCTCAGGATTTCCTCCGAAGAGGAAAGCACGGATATAGAGATTCTCGTCCACAGAGGGTGCAACGGCCTGCCATCGATTAAGCAGATTATTGATGCGATCCCTTCCCGTGTAGGGGACGTTAAACACAGTGGTTTTGGGAGGGAGTTTGACAAGCTTTATCTTCCACGAAATAACCACACCCCAGCTCCCTCCACCGCCGCCTCGGAGGGCCCAAAACACATCTGCTCCCATGCCCTCTCTGTCTACTAATTTACCATTGGCGTCCACCAGAAGGGCATTCACAACGTTGTCGGCAGAGAGGCCATATTTCCTAGAGAGCAAACCCAGTCCACCTCCGCTCAAATGGCCGCCCACGCCTATAGTAGGGCAGATTCCCGCAGGGAAACCGTAGCGTGCAGTCTTGTCTGCAATGGCAGAGTACAGCTGCCCCACAGTTGCGCCTGATTCTACCCACGCCGTCTTGGATCTCATATCGACCAAAACCCCATCCAATTCCATGAGATCGATGATGACGAAATTTGGGTTGCGAGAGGTTGAGGAGAGGCCTTCGTAGCTGTGCCCTCCGCTGCGAACATGCATCTCCCACCGGTGTTGAATGCAGCACTGCACAGACTTTACCACATGCTCCTTGCTGTGTGGGATAATCAGAGCATATGGTTTGAGCACATTCGATTCTGCATACCGCAGATTCTGGAGAGAAAGTTTGAGCAAGGAATCGTAATTTGGTGAGGACGATGATGAGCTTCTCAATGTCACATTTGTTACACCGCTCCGTGTCAGACATGAGATGAGCGTTTCTGTTGACACAAATACATCTCCGAAAGTCACGGCACAGAACACCACAAAGACGCTAATAAATCTCACACGAGTCCAGAGCGCCATGATATCCTCTCCTCTTTTGCTATGCAAGCCAATTATAATATTAATATTGCACTACACCCTATTTATAAACTTGCATCGGAGCAGCCCCGGAACGCACCCAAACAAGCTTTTTCTTTTTCGTGGACTTCTCCAATACTAAATATAGCTTTTAAATATTTCTCAATTCTCGGTTTTATTTTAACTTCGGAGTAGTCTGAAATCTTAACCACCGAATTGGCAAACAAATCTTAAATCACCAAAACTAGGACGAGGGCTGGGTGGGTAAATTTATATTGTGTGGCGTTTGTGTATTTAGTGCTCTTTTTATTATCATGTGGAACGCGGGAATATTGTGACGGATAGCCAGTCGTAATATTTATGCATAGCTAATAAAAATGCATCATAATAGTTAGGATTATTATTTTGCCAAATACAGTTATTTTTAAATTTTTAAAAATGTATTTATGTACGAGATCCAATCTCCTAATTAATTTGATTTCAATAAGTAGTTAAATATATGTATTTTTAAAGTCTTCACCGTTAAATAATGCGATATTTTATTTTGATGTTGCGGTCGGTTATAGTTTTGAGTTTTCTAAAAACAAAGTGTTGTACAATAGTAATGCAAAATCAAATGTGTTTTTCTAATGTTGTGTTTCATGTAAAGGAAGGCCTTTAATTAATGTCATGTAATTTGGGTAAGCTGACATCATGTCAAAGTTTTCACCTTTAATAGAGTTGGCTTCCATGAGTTTTGCGTATTTATAGCTGTCATGTCGGCCAAAACAATTTTGCGAGAAAGCTTTTGTGAAAGAGATGTAGTGATGGGGCTCTGAAATTGGCACTCTAGGAGTTATGGGCATAGATTAACAAGTTCTAATTTAGCGGATATTGTTTAAATGCAAATGCATTTGATCTAATATTGTTTGATGTGGCTCTAATACCATGTTGTGATGCTTTCATTAGGATGAACTTAGTAATGAATAATAGTGGTTTGATTTGCTTAGATGTATGTTGTTTTTGTTTGTTTTGTAAAGTGGTAATTTACTATGAAATTTCTAGTTTTTTGTTATTTACATTCTCGTTTTTCCTTCTATCTAATATATCAAAAACATTTAGTTTGATTTTCTTTTGTATTTTGACGTGGATCCAACTGCAAGAGGTCAAAATGCCTCCAAAATACACATGCTCACACACAATTTTGAAAAAAATCCAAAAAATTAAAAATAGTTTTTCTCATTCCTAAATCTACACTAATCTTTAACAAAATTATTTTTTTCGTTTTATTTCCTACTATCTCTAAAAAACCTAAAATGCCAAGAAACCTTAAAAGACAAAAACAAACCTATAACAAAACACCTCAGTTGGGCACCAAATTTTTGTGTACAAAATATGCCTTCATAAATTAAGGCTTACACCAATATTTGATAAAGTGGAGAAAAAGATATTAAAACTCTAAGTTCTAGACAAAATAAAAATGGGTTTGAAGCAAATTTTAGACCACTTGACAAAGGAATTTGGCCACGAAAATATGTAGAATGGTGCCCAACCTTTGAGAAAAAAATTTCATGGCTTATTACTAATCAAGATCAGCCACCTTGGAAAATTTCAAGACAAACTGCCGAGTTGGATCAAAAGTTATGGTCTTCGAAAATTATGCTCCTACATCGTTCTCCCCTAGTTGAGAGGAATTTTGCTTCTATGAATTGAGTTGATAGATTTCATACAATTTTCCATTGTCAATCTTCTTTCAAGTCTCTGTCGAGAATCCAAGGATTTTATTCCTTCTATAAACCTTCCCACTTTGTACTAAAGATGTGGTGTAGCTCTTATGCCTAGTAGTGACTCTTTATTGGTCCAAGACATACATTACCCTCACATTTTTCTTTTTCCTCATCTTCTGCTCCCATTTTTTTCTTCCTCCTTGTTGACATTTTCCTCATGACTGAAAAATTATATGTCAAAAACATTAAAACTAGTGAAATAGAAAAAACTTCATGTAGCTTCACCTTGTAGGCATTATGACTCATTTTCTTCAAAATCTTACATGGTCCAATCTTGTTATACTTTAGTTAATTATATGTCCCCTTTTGAAACTTCTCCTTTTTGAGATGAACCATCACCATATCTCTTTAATCAAATGCATTTACTCTCCTACTTGCATCTGTAACTGCTTTATATTTTACATTACTATCTTTCATCTTTTCCCTCACTTCTCCCTGTAATTGTAACATGTGTTTTACAAATGATTTTGCATCATCCCTAGTTTTATCTTCACCAAGTAGTGCAATGAGATCTAGTACTCCATTGGGGTTCCTAATATAGACAATATTTGAAGGAGACATCCTCGTTAATCTATTTTGAACTATTATAAGCACCTCGAGTGTGGTATAGCCAAATTTCATTGTTTATGATTTTCTTCAACTATGCATCATAGACTATCAAAAATGCGAAGGTCTTGTTTACTACTTGTGTTTTTCCATCATTCTAGGGATGATATATACTATCAATCAGTAGTAGTTTTCTCCCCATTTCCTCAATAGAGTCTTCCAAAAGTGACTTGAAAACATTGTGTCCTAATATGAAGCGATCATTCTTGGAACTCCATGCAACCTAACGACTTCTAAAAAACAAATCTACTGAACTCTAGAAACATCATTAGTAGTCCTATAAGCAATGAAATGTGTCATTTTAGAGAATCTATCTTCCACAACAAATAGAGAATATTAAATCTAATTTCAAAGTAGTGTGTATGATAATATACAATAGAATACAAAGTTATATAAGAAATCTATAGATGCAACCATGTAAGCAAATAGGAGAGATAGGGAACTTATATGATTTTCACTTATTCTAAAATATAATCTCAATCGGAACAACCGATGAACAAGTCATGCGAGGTTATGGGAAACACTTGATATAAAATAGAAGCCGCGGAAAGAGATGACACAAGCTCCCGGGTGCTTAGAGACCACTCATAAGCACCGGTGGTACTGTGTAAATGTTCAAACTATAATTTTTCCTATGTCACTAGGGCTTCACACTTTTTTTTTTTGTTTTTGTTCGTTGTATGTCGTAGTTGGATCACCCAGTGCCTATAGCTTATAAAAAAATCCCTATTTACCTACATCAGCTCACAAATACATCAAATTGGAATGAAAATGAAATATGTGAAATCAAACTAACCACGGTGGTCATCTGAAGGATGAACTTATAACCAAGCACTACACTACATTCCATACTCCATGTAGTTCTATCCGATTATGTGTGAAATAGTGTCCTTAGGTTGTCATCATGCAAATGACGCCAAGATAGTAGGTTTAATGATAGATAAAATTCAAATGTGTGGGATGGAATTCAACACTTCCCCTTTCTATATAGTTTATACGGAGTAATCATCCCCAAAAATGTAGTCCCTTTTATAGTATATAGATATGATTTCCATTTTGAACTTATTGTCCCTATAATGGTATGTATGTTATGTATATATAGGGATCTCTTGTTTGAATTTGGACACTAGTTACATGACATGTTGGCTAGTGCCTTGGGATATGAATAAGAAAAATGAAAAAAACAGCCACAATTGTCACAAATGTAAAGAAGAACAAAGAGGACATAAGTTCCTAGGGGGGATAGGAGTGCCTGGCGCTTGTGTCCAAAATGGGTGTTGATGTCTTGGGATAAATGATGACAAATATGAAAATAATGAAAGATAGGGATCCCTATGAACCGACTAGAACTAGGTGCAAAAGTGAAAGATGTGAGACAGAGACAATAGAAACAACCAAAAGTAAGCGAGATGGACTAGGGAGTGTGTCACCACGATGAATCATTTTTCTTACCTAGGATCCATGCATATAAAAACATACTTGTCGGTGTAGTAAATGATTAATGTGTGCATGATTTTATATATACATTTTCCCCTCCTTTATGCTATTTGAATGAAATTTAAGTTGTGTAAATGAAGTAAGGATCATACTAGTGAGAAGTCCATAGAAGCCGGTTGTAGAAGTACACGCAAAATATAAAAACATATAACATGGTGACCCATGGATCAACGTGTTGATCCAAGGGCATAAATAGAGATAGAGAACTATTTTAAGGAGTACTCGGAGAAATTGATGACTTGATTTAGATAATTTGGATATTTTGAATTGTTTCCAATGAAGATTTGAAGAGGTGGGAAATGATCAATTCCCAAACTAATTTTATAAATTTCAAACAAGATAGGATTTAGGCATCCTCCCGCCATAGGAAGAGTGTTGGGAGAGAGGTCTTATTTTACTCTCAATCCATGACTACATTCCTAAAAGTATGAAAGCATTGCAGACGGATAGAGACTAAATTTTGTTTCATGTTGAATAACCCATATAAGAGCAATATAGTAAAGGCAATGATGTCTCATTGCTTCGACTCCCACAGTGTCCCGTTTTATATAGTGGTAGACGTCTCCCATGTTAATTCATCTGTAAAATATAGAAAATGTAAAGTGACTCCCAATTTAGGTCATCTGGGAGAGATAGTGAAGTGATCTTCGAAGGTCACCATAGAGAACACCACAAACATGTGAATAAACCTCACACAAGTCCCCACCGCCATGATATCCTCTTCTACCGTGAAAGTAAATTATAATATTAATATTTTACTACACCTTATTTATAAGCTTATATTGAAGGCACACAAACAAGATTTTAACTTTCATGGACTTTAAAAGGAACGATAACTTGAGATCATGCCAAGCCAAGAACACAGATGCTAATCAAACATCACAATCAATAAGATGAAAGTAATTCACCAGAATAAATTTACATAAACCTTTGTAAACAAATGAGCAACGATATCATATATTATTATGGAACTCAATGACATACAATGAGAATGAGCCTTGCTTATATAGGCAAGGAATAACAATCTAAGAACCAATCAAGGTTGTAGATCAAGCCATAAATCATGGAAAGAACTAGTCATCAAAGAACTAGTCAAGTTCATAGATTTATGAGAGAACTAGACATCAAGGATCTAGTCAATACCATAGATATAGGAAAGAACTAGTCAATACCATAGATCAAGGAAAGAACTATACCTAACAACTAGATAATATCTCCTAATATCTAAATAAATAAAAAGAAATATCCACACACATAAGTGGGTGAGGATAAATACAATAAAGGTAAATAATGTACCTAGGTGAACATGAGCTAAGGTAAATACCTACTCTAACACCCCCCCTCAAGTGAAGCTAGGGGCCAAAATAGAAGTGGCATGTCCATAGTATGAGTCCCAGCAACTAGGCCTGATGAGGTACTCATGTACAATATATCCATGAAGAAATCTCGAACCAAAAGAAGGAAAGAATCCTGCTATAAGGAAAGAGAAAGAAGAATAAGAAGGAAGATGTTCTCACGAACACCCCCAAGAACAACTTCCAAAACCCCAAGCATTCCACGCAACTCAAGGTAGCGAGGTGATGCAAAAGGCTTCGTAAAGATGTCTACAACCTGCTGTTGAGTCGGAAGGTACTCCAAGTAAAGAACTCCATCCTGAATGTGCTGCCGAATGAAGTGGATGTGTATCTCGATATGCTTGGTCCGCTGGTGCTCAATTGGGTTCTAAGAAATGTGAATTACACTTTGGTTGTCACACCAAAGTACAATCGGTGAATCCTATGGGAATCCAAACTCTGTCAATAACCGAAGCGAAAAAAAGAATCTATTAACTCACCGTAATCGCTGCCTATACTCTACCTCTGAAGATGAAAGTGCAATAGCCTGTTGCTTTTTTCATGCCCAAGCAACTGGAGAAGAACCAAGACAGAAAATATAGCCAGAAGTGGAACACCACATCATCATAGAACCAACCCAATCTAAATATGTATACCCAACAAACTAAGTAGAGCCCCTAGTGTAGTGTAGTCCAAAGTGGGAAGTGCCATGCAAATAGTGCAAAATCCTTTTAGCATCTTGCTAGTGACTACTATGAGGAGAATGTGCAAACCGAGATACAAGCCCTACTGCAAATGAAATATCAGGGCGAGTATGGGTCAAGTACATGAGACTCCCAACCAAGTGCCTATACAATTTAGGATCACAAAGTGGTGTGGTACATGTGGATGTAAGAGTAACTCCAGACTGAAAAGGAGATGGACTTGGCTTGCAATCGGCCATATCAAAGCGCCTAAGAAGATCATGGGTATGCTTTTGCTAAATCAAATGAATCCTTGAATCTGTTTGAGAAATCTGTAAACCAAGGAAATAATGCAATAGCCCAAGATCTATCATGTCAAATTGTGTAGAAAGAGCCCTATGAATACTCTAAATGTGGGAAGAAGAGCTTCTAGTAAGTAATAGATCATCAACATACAAGACAAGTATCACAATATCCTCACCAACATGTTGGAGATACACTGTATGATCGAGTGGCAATGAACAAAACCAATAGATAGAAGAAAAGAATCCATCTTCTCATACCAAGCCCGAGGGGCTTGTTTGAGACCATAGAGAGACCTTCGAGCCAACAAACAAGAGAAGAATCCTAAACAAATCCAACCGGCTACTCCATATATATTTCCTCTTGTATATCTCCATGTAAGAAGGCACTCTTCACGTCCATCTGGTATACGGGCCACCCCTGTGATGTAGCAATAGCAAGTACAAGGTGTACAAAATCCATCTTGGCAATGGGTGTAAAAGTCTCAGAGTAATCAATACCTTCGACTTGTGAAAAACCCTTTGCAACAAGACAATACTTATACTTGTCAATGGACCCATCAGCTGTGTATTTGGTTCGGTATACCCACTTACACCTAACCATCTTTCTTCCTTTAGGAAGAGATACCAAATCCCAAGTATGATTCTTCATCAAAGAATAATACTCAGCTGCCATCGCATCATTCCACTCCGGTATCCCATGAGCCTTTAAAAAAGACTGCATGGATTCTCATAAACCGCCCGACACAAAATTCCAGAACTCCGTAGAATGTGTGTGATGATGCCAAGTGGTTGGAAGATCTTCTATGAAAGGTATTGCCTCATAAATTATAGTATGATCCCACTTAGGCATAGTCACAACATCGGTGGGAATAGGATCCTTAATGGCATCTATAACCTCCTCATCAATCTCCTCAAAGAAAGGATCCTCAAGATGAGATGAAGAAGAAGAAGGATGGAAGAAGATGAAGAATCATGAGGAGTGAAATGCTCATCAAACTGAACATGTGTTTGAAAAAGAACATCATGTGTATCAGGATCTAAAAGATAATAAGCTCTCATGTCCTCACAATACCATACAAAGATCAAGGGTTTACTCTTCTTATCCAAACCTTTCCTTTTCTTCTTTGGCACAAAGGCCCAATCATGGCTCCCAAAGACTCGAAAAAATAAGACATCTAGCTTAGTGTTGGACCAAGTTTCCTCTGGAGTCAAATGCTCAAGTGCTATGTGTGGTGTGTGATTCTGAATATAGTTAGCACAATTAACTACTTTTTCCCAATAGATAGGAGGTATATCTCTAGAATGCATCATACAGTTAGTCATTTCCTTCAAAGTTCTATTCCTCCTTTCTGCTAATCCATTCTGTTGTGGAGTATGAGGAACATAATGTTGGTGAATAATTCCTTGAGTTGCCAAAAATTCAGAAAACTCATTGCTTTGAAGTAATCCCCGATTATCAGTGCGAAGGTTCTTTATGCTACTAGAATATTGTTTCTCGACCAAAGCCTTGAAGACTTTGAAGTGTGAAAAAACATCACTTTTGTACTTGAGAAAATAAACCCAAGTATGCCTCAAGAAATTATCAATAAATGTAAGTGCATACTTAGCTCCATTGAAATATGGGGTAGGAAAAACCATCAAGTCACTATACACAAGCTCAAGTGGTTAAGAAGCTCTCTTAGACAAATTCTTGGGAAAAGGATCTTGGTGTTGTTTCCCTAATGCACAACCATGACAAACTCCCTCAAGACAAGAAACTCTAGGAAGACCATCTACCATACCATGAGTTCTCAACTCCTTCAAATGTCTATAATTGAGATGTCCAAATCTTTCATGCCAAAGATTACTCTCTGAATCTAAATGAGAAACCAATCCTATCCCTATAGAAGAAGTGTCATCAAAACCCTCAAAGTGATATAGTCTTGAACTATGATCAATACCTTGAGCAACAAGTGAAAAAGGCTCTAACAAAGTTCTTAATTATGCCCCATGTGGTGTAAAAGTCAACTGTTTTCCCTTGACCGAGAATGAAAATTTTGATATACAGAAAGAAAATTTGTAGTGATGTTAGGAACATATAGTGCATCTTTGATATTGCCACCATCAATTTGTATATCACCTTTTCCCTCAATAGAAAGAAAGGAAGAATCTCCAACCTCAAATTTTGAAGTAGAACTCAAACCTAGAGAAACAAAAGACTCCTTAGAAGAAGTCATGTGATGAGAAGCACCAGAATCTATAACCCAATTGTCTGCAAGTGGTGATTGAGATCTTACAACAACATTAAGTGTTTTTATGCTGATTAGAACGAGGTGGAGTGGAAATAGAAATTTTGTGTTTCTTGACTGCATCCTCTAAGGCTTACATTTGCTTATAACACCTATTTTCTTCATGATTACTACCCCCACAAAAAGAGCATGAATGGCTAGACTTATTCTTGGATTTAGAAGACTCCTTGGGTTTTGAGTTGTTTTTTTGGTTTAGGAGAATTTTGAGATGGAGAGGTGTGGATTTGGTATTACTATTTGGATTTCCCTTGCCCTTAGGATTAGATGAAACTAATGCCTTTTGAGAGGTGGAAGACTCAAGGTGAGATAATTTGGATTCTTCCCTAGTAAGTCTTTCACAACATTTTTCTAAGTTAGGCATTTTGAAGGTGTCACCTACGGCATCCATGCTAGAGAAAAAGGTAGAAACAAAAATTTGGAATGGTCCTCTCAACTTGGATAGAATCAAGTAAACACACTCTTCATCTTTCTTATCTCTTCCACTCCCCTTCAATGTGTCAAAAATGCTTGAACTTGGTAAGATAGTTTATAATTGTTGGCAAATCTTCGTTTTAAGAGAGGTGATCTCAATTTGAAGTTGCATGGCTCTCATATGATCCACCTTACTAAATAAATCCTCCAATTTCTCCGATATTTTGAAAGGAGAGTCACACTTTTCCAAATGAAATAAAATACTGTCACTTACATAATTTCCTATCAAACCCATACACTCATCAAATTTGCACTAGTACTGCAATTTCTCATATTCTCTAGTGAACACATGTTGTTCTTTGAAGTTAAAGCCCATAATCCTTTCCGCTTAATTATTGTTTCCATTCTTTGTTTCCATGTGTGGTATTTATGTGTTGTTAATGGTTCATCATAATCTAATGTGAATTAGATGTCATCCTAAAAAAAATCACCAAAAGAAATGGAAGAACCAAGTAATGCAACAAGACCCCCAAGCAATGCAACAAGAGCCCCCTCATATTTTAGCACTTTATAATGAGTGTGTGTTACAATATGGAACTTTATAATTATAGTGTGATTCTTAAAATAAATATTTCCAATGGAAATAGCATAAAAAAATATGCACTTTCGTAAAAAACAACACTCAAAACCGAGTTACTTGATCCAAACATATAAGTTTTTCAATATTATGCTTTACTATTTATTTTAGTTTCCACTAAAATAGAATAAAATACTCATGCCTTCACCACATAATTAAATTAAAAGGGGGCTGGAGTTAAGCACCTACTAGTAGGAATCACAAGCTCTAAGCCCTCATTTAACCATACCATATGACCAGGGGCTAAGGGTTTCAATGGGTAAAGAGGAAAGAAACGTCATCCATCTGTGCACGCTTCTGGTACACTAAAAAAATTAAAACCCAAAACCGGATCTCAAGAAACCCAAAAAAATTCCCTTTTCCGTAAACAAATCCCAAGTCCAGGTGTGTTTCTCTAGTTTGGTCAAGTTTACAGCTGATCTTAGGGTTTTGCTACCTTTTCAATCTAATGGAAGCCTTAGTTTTGCATAAAAATGCATGCAACAAAAAATATGAAAATCCCAAATATATGAATATATAAAGAATTTATTTGCAAAATAAAACTTACAGAGGCGAATGTTAATAGCAGTCTCTTCTCGATACCATAATAGGAATGATAACCAGATCATGCCAAGCCAAGAACACAAATGCTAATTAAACATCACGATCAATAAGATGAAAGCAATTCGCCAGAATAACTTTATATAAACCTTTGTAAAGAAATGAGCAGCAATATGATATATTATTATGGAACTCAATGACATACAATGAGAATAGGCCTTGCTTATATAGGCAAGGAATAACAATCTAAGAACCACTCAAGGTCGTAGATCAAGCCATAAATCATGGAAAGAACTAGTCATCAAAGAACTAGTCAAGTCCATAGATTTATGAGAGAACTAGACATCAAGGATCTAGTCAATACCATAGATCTAGGAAAGAACTAGTCAATACCATAGATCAAGGAAAGAACTATACCTAACTAGATAATATATCCTAATATCTAAATAAATAAAAAGAAATATCCACACACATAAGTGGGTGAGAATAAATACAATAAAGGTAAATAATGTACCTAGGTAAACATGAGCTAAGGTAAATACCTACTCTAATAGACTTCTCCAATACTAAATATAACATTATACAACTTTGAGATATTTCTCAATTATTGGTTTTATTTAAATTTTGGAGTAGTTCGAAATCTTAACCGAATTTGTAAACAATCTTAAATCACCAAAACTAGGATGACAGATGGGTAAGTAAATTTATATGGTGAGACGTTTGTGTATTTAGTGCTCTTTTTTATTATCTTGTCAAACATGGGAATATTATGAAGGATACTCAATCATAATATTCATGAATATTGTGAAGGATAGTTAGTCGTAATATTCATGCATAGCTCAGATTAGCAAAGATCCACCGTGACATTTTCACTCGGCGGCAAAGCACTACTAGCTCTCGTCCTACTTGTGTCTCAACTTGAAGCCTTCTAAAACTCGTTATGAACTATTCAACATGTAACAAAGTTCAACTCGGAAGAAATCTCATAGCCCATCTCAATGGTATTTGCACCTCAACTACGCCACATCCTCCTTACACAAGCTATGAACCCAATCCAAACCATCTCAATCAATGTTTAGGGTAGCTCGGTCAACAAATCTGCACTTCCCCAACCACCTAGAGCTAGCTCAATACCAGCCATCTCATAGAGTGAGCTCGAGCTCGCTCAACACCCTCTCCAAGGAAAACAATATTCTCTCTCCACATTTTATTTCTTTTTATAGATTAATTATTAATTGATCTTATTTGTATTTAAAGGGGATAAGAAAATTTTGAAGGAAAAATCACTTGGCTTTTTAGGGTTATATTGACTTTATGGGCCCCACATTTTTCCCACCTCTTAAAAACCCTTCTTCCCAAATATAGGGGTATTTTTTTCTAGTTCCTTTTTCCTTCTGCACCTAAGCTGCACATCTTTTTCACATGGATCCTTGTGTGGTTCCCTTGTTCACCCTTTTAACTACCCAAAAAGGTTGCATGCTATATATTTTTCCCAAAAAAGAAACAATTGTTTCACGATAACCACGTGTTTTTAAGTTGAACCTATAGATGCAACAAAAATCAAAAGTTGTTTGACAAGTGTAATGAATACAATGGACTTATATCTCTTCATGTGTCTCTAAAATGTGTTTTAACATTTCTTTTGAAAAAATCCCCAATGAAGTTTTGGATTCCCTACACAAAATTTTTGGGAAACAAGATGAAATGAGAGGACATGAACTTTAAAATGAACTAATCATCCTTAGTCCCATCAATTTTGACACCCTTCAGAAGTTCTTCACCAAGTTCAAATCACTCAAATTGTAGTTGGAAGCTTGTGGAATAGTTAAAAATTAACCACAGATCATTCTCTTAGTCCTTGCAAAACTTGGTCCAGAGTACTTTTTTTGTCTCCACCTTCCATGCAACAAAAAGGGAACTTGGTAAAATTTGGTCTATGCCCTCACTTGATTAGTTTATTGTTGATTTGATCAAGGAACATGATAAATTGATTCAGATGGGCACCTTAAAATCCACAAAATCCCATGCTCTCATTACTAGATAGGAAAAATAGAAAGCTTCAAAGGAGAAGAAACAAGAAAAGGATCATGAAAAGAAGGAAAAACCAAAAATAACTCTTCCACTTCCTCTTCTAGCTCCAAACCTCCCAAAGAATAGATCAATTATGGTAACTTTAATGGAAGGCATGATAAAGAAAAGTGCTTGAAGAAAATATTAATCTCCTAACTAATCTTATTGCGAAGCATAATGTCGAATTCCAAAATCCCTCAAATCATCTTCATCATCTCACGACAGTTCTAAGAAGAAAGAGAGTGAAAAAGGAAAATTGAAAGTTAAAGAAAATAGGAAAGCGTCAAACAAGTAGAAACCAGAGGAAGATCTCTAGTGAAACATGTTCCACCTATTCCTACATAGATCATTGATTCAGTATAACTCATCATCAGACGTTGATTTTTCTTCACTCAAACCTTGTGGTATGTCTTCTATTCATCTTGGTGACAACACTAGTGCATAGGTTTTCGAGAGAGGATAAGTTGAAGTGAGTGGTGGTACTTTCAACAATTTTCTAAGTATCCCTTCATTTTCAACCAGCCTTATTTCATTCTATCGGATCATTCATCTTAGACAAGGCATGCGGGTTGAGTTCACTGTGAATTAAGTTTATGTTATAGAGCTTCACAATTATTTTATAGTTTCAGTTGGTATAGATGACCATCACACTTGGTTGTACTCATTCTCTCACTTTTCTCCTCCTTCAGATTATTCATCCTATGCACTTGGACTTGAGGATACTTATAATCTCACTTCTCATTTTTAGGAAATTTTTCTAGAATAATTGATTGTCAAGTTGATAGAACTCACCTCCACCATCAACTTATCACTTGCCACATCTTGAGGATTTGTCTCTTGATCTGCATAATTCTTGTTCAAATCGGACACTTCAGGAGCAAGTACTATGTTTTAGGACTCATTAAGCATTGGGAACACTTCTTCAAAATCTCAAGAAAATCCACATTCCTTCCTTGCCTCTACTTCAAGATCAACATTTCTTAATGGATCAATTGGCATTTCCACTTCACCAAAAAAAAAATTATTCCTTGGATTGGAATAACACCTTGTCACTTAAGGGTCCTTCTTCCTCCTCTTCACTTAGCACAAGGTGGCTCATGACTGGTTCTTCTTGGGATGTTGGATAGACTTCTTCTTCTTCTCTCCTTCATTTTCTTAGTATTTTAGGAGAGTTTTTCAATCTCTTGTAAGTGGAGGTTTTTCCCACTGGGTTTTCCATCACTACTTGATATTTTTGGTGTGTATGGGTACCTTGTTATCTCTCGAAGTGCACCCCGATTGAGGGATAAAATTAGGTGTTCTAAGTTGGCTCTTCCATCCCTTCTACAAATACAATGGAAACACACCTCGGGGTTGTGAGTATCCTTATGTTGAGGTGAGTCTTTAGGATTACAAGGCCGCTCCTTACCGATGTATCCTAAACTAATTTTCTAAAGTTTTTAAGGTTAAAAGATGGTTTTAATTGAAATTAAAATGGGGTGATACACCAAAATTATCGAGGACTTTGACTAAGTAAATGCACAATTTACTGAGAGAAGATTAAAGTAGTACGAACCAATGGGTTTAAGCTAAATCCTAAGGAAAAACACATTTGTGTTTAGGGATAAATTGCAAAAACACAACTAACATGCACACTAAGACTATGCAGAAAACATCAAATTTGCAACAAGGTAAGATAATTAATTTAGGGAATTGAAATTCACAAGATCTAATAGAAAGATACACACCACTACAAATAATTGGAAAGGTAATAATTGATTCTCATTCAAGGGAAAAACTTGTAAAAATTTCTCCAACACTAATTCATCTAGGAATCCCCCCTTGTGCTTTGGAAATGCACACATTATATAGGCTATAGAAAAATTATTCACCCAACCCTCTAAAAATATACTACAATCCTAACTAAGCATCCATGATAATTTTAGCCTTTTGGATGAATAAATAATAAAGGCATGAAATTAACATGTTGTACATGAGGCCAAAATAGCCCAATAATTCCAAAAATACATTAATTCAAACTGATTTGACTCTTCCAATGCTACATGATGTGTACGGTCACCTTTGGAAAATTGAGGTAAGAGGTGAATAATTCAATTACTATTTTTATCTTTTGTCTTCAGCTATAAGTTATCCTTCACAATAACATGCTAATTTTTCCTCATCTCTCGACGTGACACCTATAACAGATCATTTTGTCTTCTAGCACCACTTGTGTTTTCATGAATGATTAAAATTATCATATTATTTTCTTCTTCACATGCAGATCATGATGCTCTTGTCCTCTAGCTTTACTTTGACTTGGTCAATTATGTGCCACATTTCCTTTTCTTGCCATCGTAACCTTGAAAATTTAATAATATCTATTTTAAATTCTCTTTGACAAGTACGAGGTATCCTTAGTAATTTTTAAGGTAAAAACAAAGGTGAAGAAGTTTTATCTTACCCGCCCCATCATTCACCCCTTAGTAATTTTGATCTTGAATCATTGATCTTATCTTACCTTCCCCAACAAAAATGAATCCAATCTATCATTTTGTCATTTCCACTCTTGAATCCATCGGCTTTGTGAAGCCCTATTAAAATTTTACTAGGCCACCATTGTTATCATCTTTGAGATTGCATTTTGGGGTCCGTGTGAAGGGTTTCTAGCCTACTTTTCTTGAATCCTTCACCATTGGTTACTCTGGTTTTGAAGCTTTTGATCCTCCCGTGAATGGCTGCCATTCGAGAAATCTTCAAGCTCTTAGTATTAATTTCTCTTTCTTATAAGGGATTTCAAGGCCATCGTTTACCTTGGAAGGTGAGTTTTCTGGTTTCGTCACCTAAGATGCCTTTATTGAAATGGTGTTTTCATCGAGCTTTGATTCTGCATTTTTTGAGAAATCAAAAGCCTCCATGGGTTCTTGTTTTCTTTCTTTGCGACACTTCCTATGAGCTCAAAATGAAGTCCTGGGTGCTTGTTCCTTCTCTACTCTTAATTATTTTCTGAGGGTTTGAAGATTTTGACTCCTAGTAAGTTTTTGTACTTTTCATTTTCTCTATAAAACTTGATGATTCTTTAATGGCCATGGAACTTTAAAATCTCTTCTCCCTTTAAATTTTTCTATTTTTGCATCTTCACTCTATCTTCAATGGGTAAATCAAGGTTTCGAGAACTATGTGCATTATTTTTTCATGATCTTCTTGAGCTTTAGAGTGAGTTTTGAGATTTCTTTTATAATTTCTAGATGCTAAGAAACTTTGTGTTTCTTGTCATTTTCTGGTTCTTTGGTGATACTTTCGAGCTTAAATCAGTTCCGGGTTCTCAAAATCTAACTCTATTCCTTGAGCTTTCAAGGGTTTCACCGGTTTGACCAAAAGTGGTGAGTTCTTGCTTAGGTTGTAATGGGTATCTTTAAAAATTTAAGAATTTTCACGACCATTCCTTTATTTTCCCAAATGGAGAGTTCTAGTTCTTATTTTTCACTATTGTTTACATTTGTAGCTTGGTTTCAAATTACACAATCTTTATTCCCGTAATCTATGACTATTTACTTGGAAGGTGGTTCTCCTCTTTAGTTTTCTAAGAAACTAATGAAGCTACTCACCTTCATGACTCTATACCTCTATTGCTTTGTGATTTCATGACTTCACCTATTGGTTATTTGAACTATATCTTTTTATTTTAACCATTACTTTGTCATTTTCGAGCTTTATGAGAATGCAAACTATGAAGATACTCTCTCTTGGCTTCTAAAGAATATTTTTCTATACTATTGCTTCAAAATAATTTGATTCAAGCTCGTATTTTAGTTCTATATTACTTCATTCACCTATGTACTACAAACTAGATTGAAATCTTATATCTTACCAATGAGGCTTTATTCTTGTACTTTACATACCTTGACCGTTGATTTTACCTCAAATAGTCTATTCTTAAACATGGATATGCTTCTTTGAAAGGAGTTACACATACTTCAACTGAAAAATTGGGCCATGAGCTTGGTCAAATTCATGTGTTGGCTATGTAATTTATTTTATCTCTTTGAATGATAATATTGTTATGTTGGAATTACAAAGCACTTCCCGATTTTCTCTCTGTTTGTGTGGGGCGGTTGGTGTAATTCTCTGCTAGCATGGGGTTATCCCTCAAGTTGTGTATATTTTTAGGGGAATTAGGTGTATATTTTTGCTATATATTGTGTTCTTTAGAAACCATAGGAGAGAAAAAAATTTATGTACTGAGTGTTGAAGCCATTGTTGCCAGAATTTCCCTTATATGAGAATCAATTGATTGCCTTTCCAACAATTTGCAGTGGTGTGTATTACAATAGTTATTCTTGTGAATTTTATTCCCTGAATTTATTAAGCTTTCTTATGTTATTTACCTTACTACAAATAGGTGTTTATGCTAATTTTAGTGTGTAATTATCTGTCTTGTTATTGTGATAAATCCCTTAACATAATAATGTTTTCCTTGAGATTAGCAACAACCCATTGGATCATGTGTTGTTCCATTTATTCTCAGTATATTGTGCATGTTTCTCAGTCAAGCCCTCATAAATTTTGGTGTATCACCCCAATTTATCATAGTTTTATCCATCTCCTTAACCCTCAAACCCCACAATTTTGTTTAGGGATACTCCAAATAAGGAACTGACCTTGTAATCCCGGAGATTCACCTCACAATAGGAGACCCATAGCCTATGAGGTGTCTCAATTTGTCTATCCACAAAAGTGAGGGAAAAGTAAAGTTAGAAGATTTGTTACCCCTCAACACAGTGCACTTCTGCAAGATAACACACACACACACATTCACACACGCACGTGCACACACACATGAATGCAACTATATTTGACAATTTAATCACTTGATAATTTTTATATTAGATTTCTTTATAATTGATTGACTTGAATTTGAAAATATTTTTCTTGATAATATTGACTCTAGAACTTTGTTTTTAGTGCTTTAGACCTACATAGGGGTTGATCCTAATCATTCCTACTACTTTAGGAAAATTTAGGATGGATTGGTATGCCTTTTAGAGATATTTTCTAGAGTACTTGTAAGTACCAAGTGAGTAATTGAATGTATTTGAATTTCTTACATAAATTTTCATAGGTATAATATAGCATTAAGGACAACCCATGAGGTACAAAGTGACCATTTGAAATCTTCTGATGAAACCATTAGTTTGAAAATTGGAGGAAATTAGACCTAGGCACTTTAGTGGAGTTCCAATGTTGAATTTGAAGAAAACATATATTTTTCATGTTTTAGGAGACTTGGAACAATTTTTGTGCATTCCCCTTATTCTAGAGGAAAAGGAGTTCAATTCTTAGCCAAATTCAAGAAAATGAGAAAATTTGAGAAAATGGTGAAATTTAGTTTTTTGAGGGCTTCATTCCATTTTTTCTTAACTCCCTAATCCATGAAAATTCTAAGGAGTTAGTAAAAATTTGAGAAAATTGAATAAAAAGGTAAAAGCTGGAAAAATCCACGAAACAAAGGAAAATCCATGCAACAAATGAAAAGCCGCATAACAAAGGAAAAAGCCATGCAACCAAGGAAAATCTGCACAATAAAGGAAAAAGATGGGAAACAAAGGAAAAATTGCGCAAAAAAGGAAAAAATTGTGTAACAAAGGAAAATTTTTGCAACAAAGGAAAATCCATGCAAACAAAGGAATGGTATCGACGTCCTATAATCAATGGGAATTTTATTTCTCAATTTTATTGAGGCTATATATGCAAAAAATTAGAAACGTTCTCCACCATGAAAATGTAGAGTTCCAGGCCCAACCACCGCAATTGATGAAATATGGTGCCCATTTCTTCTTCCAAAAGATAAAATATGTGGGGGAAATTAGTTTGAAGGATTCCCATGCCTTTTTTAGAGAATTTAATGAATTTTTTTGGTGGGTGAGAGTAGAAATCCAAGTTTCACTCTTTTCTTTTCTCTCATTCACTTTTATATATTGAAAACTCTTCTCATTTTGAGGGGGAGATATTCTGGGACTTAAGGAAACTCTTACAAATTTGTTTCTCATTTCCATTGAGTTGTATGCCTTCACACTGACCTGTAAAATGGATTTGTGCCTCTATTTTACATATGTAATGGATTGCACAACCATTTGAAGCACAAAAAATTTGCATTGTGGTATTTTTTAAACCCTTTCTCATTTTCTTACATTTTTCTGCCTCTCCATTTTTATTTGTTATGTTTTGTGATTTTTTTCTTCATTTACATGTTCTTCTTGTTGTGTTTCATTGAGGTTTGGTAGTGAATAAAGAATAGGGACTATGTTACAGATTTTTTGACCTCTCCCACTTCATTTTCTTGTTTCTTTCCCCCTCTACGAAAATATTTAATACCCTTGTCTATGTCATCACTTCCTTAGTGTAGGATTTCTTCATTTTTATGTATTTTATTCTCTCCTGGTCCCTTAAAAGCATAGAATAAGAGCAAATAAGTGTATTTGAAGCATTTAGGAGTATTTTTAACATTATATTAGGAAGAACAACCAAATTTCTCTGGAGAGTTGTCTCAAATTCATGGTCCCACACCTAGAGAGAACTCCATGTTATCAAATTACGTTGATTTCCTATATAATTTACTTACAGGAATTCAAATGGTGATGAAATTTTACACTAATAATTTTGACATGCTCAATGGGACAAGAAGTTAACAATTCCATGTTTATCAAGATTAGATGTGTGTCTTGATGAAATTCTAGCCTTTGGAGGCTCTCCACCAACACATCTGGTGACTCTAATCATAAAATAAAATGGTTTCAACAATATTGGTGGTTCAATTTTAGAGAATGATTCAATCAAGGTCTAGGACAAGAGAGGAAGGAATATTTGAATACTTGCAATTATCTCCAAGAAGAGGAAGAAGAAGAAGACAGTTCAGATATCTCTATTCCATGGAAAAAGATTGTTTCAACATCTCCACCTCGTAAGCCCTTTTTGCAATCAAGTAGAGTGGTCGACCAATCGAATGACTACAAAACCACTGCCATATCCATTTTTAACTTCACATGAAGCATTCCACTAAATATTAATGCTCAAAATACAATTCTAGTTGTAGCACTAAAGAACATCCCATATTTCATTAGAGAAAATCACACAACTCAAATTGATCATGTTCAAGACATTGGAAATGTTTGTTCCATCTATGATATTGTTGAGATGGATGTGGTAGTGAAAATTTTATATTAATAGTTTAAAGGAAAATCCTTGTAATGGTTTAGAAGCTTATCAAAAAATCAATTCAAAATTGGGATCGGTTTTGCACAACTCTTTGTGTAAAGTTTGGAGAAAATTCAAACAATCTCTATTTGTTGGATAAATTGACCACAATCAACAAAGAAAAAAATAAACAAATGGCTGATTTCAACTTTAGATTCCAAAGAATGTGTGACAAGATTCCAATTTCCATAAGACACGATTCCTTTATTTCTTAAAATATCTTAATTTTGATATAGCTATTATGATACAGTCTATGGGAGGGACAACATTGCTAGGAGCTTATGCCATAACCATTAGGGAAGAGAATTTATTAATTCAGGTTGGTAAAATTGCATCTAGGCCACCTATGCCTATTTATCTAGAAATGGGGAATCCAATTCTAGCCAAACTCACACATTAGCCCCTATTCCTTCTCCAAAAAAATAGAGTTCCAATGAAGCTTCTACTTTTCTTATAAGACCTCAACCGAGCTCCGAAGGTTTTGAAAAAATTGCAAAACTTATGGAATGATTTGATAATGCTCAAGAGGTAACAAGATCAGAATTCTAGATCTTATCAGCCTCATTTATAACCCAATATGTCTCCATATCATCCAAATAGACCTCTGGATCACGCTGCTAATCGAATCAAGGAAAACTTCCCATTGCTAGACTGTTTCAATCATATAATCCTAATGCATCTTCGACATCTAGATCCTTGGTTTTAACTTCAAATAACATGACACAATAATATGAATGGTATTTTCCTTGTGGCCAACCCCATAATCAAGAAACATGCTTCAATGGTACTTTGAATCAAGCCTTAATGGTGAAAATGGTTGGTGTGTCTCAAGAAACAAACAGAGAAAAAAATCAAGTAGCAAGCAAGCACTTAAGAAGCACCTCTAAGTTATACTTCACTAATAAATTGGCGGGTAGAATATTTTTGTGGTATGAATCATTCTTCTTATCAAAGTGTTGAAACAAACACTAGAGCTAAAAAGATAGATATGGTTGAAGGAAAACCAGCTAATGTAGCTTCTTATCGGCCTACCATCACACCTCAAGGAGTTAACAACTCAAATCTAGTCCCAAACTCACAAAATCAGCCTAGAGTGTTTGTTGTAACAGCTCATGTTCAAGAGAAAGTTATGTTAAGAAAAGAGAAGAAAAACACAACCCATCTCCATTCAACATCATTTACCAAATGAAGAAAATAAATGTAAACATCTCAATGTGGGAGTCATTGACAATTCCTAGGCAAAGGAATTTATTGTAGGAATCCATGGAAAAATTGTCCATCTCCAATCATTCACCCAAAGATTGAGACAAAGTGCTAAAAATGTATAAGAAAGAAGGGGATTAATTAAGTAAAAAAATGAAACCTTCTCCATTTTATGTATCTATAACCATTGGAAACAACCTTGTACAAAACTACATGATATACTCGGGTACAAGTAGCTCAGTGATGCCCAATAAAATTACAGATCAACTAGGTTTAAAATATGAAACCATATATAAAGGAGTGGTACAATTGGAAGGGATAGTAGTGACAACTATTGGAGTGTTCAAGGGATCTTACCTTACATTTCATGCATGCCCAAATGTCATAGTCCAGCAAGACATATCGTGATTAACTTACAACTGCTCTTTGCCTTGTGTTTGTCTCTAGATTTCGCTACTAATATTGACAAGTATCTATCTACTTATCAATCCCACGCTCTGAAAATAAGATCATGGAGCTAAGGCTATAATCATATTTGAAACTATGTAAAATTTCAACTTTTGATCAATCCCAAGACTTTTGATCCCAAACACTCAAGAGACTGATACCAATATTACAAGCATTCCAGACTTGACTCTTGATGAATGGGAAAACAAAAGGCATGGCTATGATCCTTATAAAGAAATGGAAGAAGCTAAGTTGGGCATCTATTGCTTGCATGAAGAGAATCCACCTCTTCCTAGACCAAACCAGATGATGAAAATGAGAACAAATTATGGTAGTTGTTCTTTGATGGCTCAAGGAGCAGGTAAGGTGCAAGAGGAAGAGGAATGCTTATATCTCCCAAAGGTAGAAATTATTACTTATCTTTTCGATTCTAATTTAGTTGTTCAAATAACATAGCTGAGTATGAAGCATTAATCAATGGATTGCAGTGGGAAAGAATGAGAATTATCAAAAACTTACAAGTCTTTGAGGATAATGAGTTGGTGGTAAATCAAATTAGAGGGCTAAATGCTGCAAAAAATGATATTCTTAATATCTATAAGAACCGGGTATGGGATCTCATCAAAGAATTTGAGGCATTTAACATTGATTCCATTCCAAGAAAGAAGAATGAGGTTGTAGAGAGGATTGCAACAATTGGGACAACATTTGACATGATTCAAAGTATAACAAATGATCAAACTCAGCCTCATATCAAAGTAGTTGTAAGGAAAGCCATTCCAGACAACAACACTAATTGGTAAGTGTTTGAAAATGACCAAAAAATCATCAAATTCATACAAGAAGAGGTTGAGTTATCTTCAAGAAATCAAGACAAATTAGAAAGGCAATATACGGATCAAGTAGTCCAGATAAGAACAAACAAACTCCTAAACGACTTGGTGAACCTTGAATCGATCTTCAATCCTAATGATCTGTTCTAGAAAGAGAAAGGAAATATTCAAGTCAAGGGAGAAGATTCAGATCCCATTTCAGTGGAGAAGGTAAAGTACTTCAAATTGGAAAAGTAAGTGCTCATCAAGAGAGTTCTTATTTGAGTCAAAAATTTCAAGAATTTCTAGATATCTTTTCTTGGATTTATAAATACTTGAGAGGATTTGATCTCGAGATTGGAACAACATACCATCGAGTTGGATCCGAATCTAAACCTACTAGGAAAATGCAAAGGCCAGTGAACCCTTATATTTAGCCTCTCATGAGGAAGGAATTGAACAAGCTCATTGAGGCAAGTATTATTTCTCCAATCAAGCACTCATCATGGATGACAAATCTAGTGCCAGTGAGGAAAAGAAATAGGGAAATCATATTGTGTGTGGATTTTGGGATTTGAATAGAGATTCTATCAAGGACCACTATGCACTTCCTTTCATGGAAAAAATATTACAATTAGTAGCTAGATCTGAAAGTTTCTCACTCCTAGATGACTACTGGGATAAAATAAAATCATGGTAAAGGAAGAGGATCAATTCAAAATAACCTTCACTACCAAATGGAGCACATATGCTTATAGGAAAATTCCATTTGTCTTCTCCAATGTTGGAGCTATGTTTCAAAGGGATGTGAACATGGCATTCAATGGGATGATTAACAAGATAATTCTTATTTATCTTGTGATATCACAGTGTTCTCCAAGAATGCATTTGATCACCTCTATCACCTCAGGAAAGTGTTCTAATGATGCAAGAAGTTCGAGAGAATCCTTGAATACTTAAAAATGTATACTCTTGGCTCTTGAAGGTAGGCTCCTGGGCCATATTGTGTCTAAGGAGGGGATAACAATTGATCTAGAGAGAGTCAAAATATCTGTACAATATTGTTATCAAGTCACAAGAAGGAAAGAAGGATCTCCAAATATTCTTGGAGAAAATAATTTTTTTCTAAAAGTTCATGCCTGATTTTACCACTCTTGTGAAGCCATTAACAATGATGTTGAAGAAGAGTATGGAATTCATGTGGATAGTATAATGAAAAGAGAGTTTTGAGGCTATCAAGAAAGTAATTTCTCAAGCTCCAACTCTCATTAATTTAGAATTCTCCTAAGACTTCATCCTTTATGCCTTTTTTGGGCCGAGAAAACAATGTTTGTTATTTTGGTGTAGTTAAACAAGGAAGGTTCGAGGAAGCCCGTAGAATTCTTTAGCTAGATCTTGGAAGATTATGAGGTGAGGTACTATTTTATTAATAAGCATTTCCTCATTGTTATAAGGATTTTGAAGAAATTTAAACACTTGGTTTCAAACAAAAAGATCCAGGTTGTTAGTATCTCATGTTCGAGTTAAGGACTTTCTTCTCATCAATGAATTGAATGAGAAAAGGGCAAGTTGGATCACTAGTGCTATGGAATATAACATTGAAATTAAATTAGCCAAATTGATCCATGACAAAGGCTTATGTGAGAAGGTGGGTTATAATCAACATGTTGAGTCAAAGATGAATAAGGAGCTATCTTATTGCTCCAAGATAATCAAGAAAAAAGCGTAGATGGTGCATCCCTATTTGCTAGACTCGGGATACGGTGCATTTCCTTCAAACAGTATATGCCTTATGGAGTTGAGAAAGGAAAAAGGAAGATATTTTAGACTCCAATCCATTCCATATATTCTACTTGGTGGAATATTTTTCAAAAAGGACACGAATGGATTTCTCTTAAGACATGTAGCAACAAATCAGATTGAGAAAGTTCTACACGGGTTCCATGACGGGAAGTTGAAGGTAATTTTTCTCCACAAGTAAAAATCCTCAACATCATGAAGGCCAGATTACTATTGGTCTACACTATTTAGTGAGTTTTATACATGGATTAAGAAATGTAAAAAGTGTGCATTCTTCACAAGAAAGGAGAAGCTAACAACATTTCCACTCCACCCAATTTCATTTGATCAACCATTCATGTAGTGGGGATTGGATTTCAATGGAATTATCAATCCTAACTCAAGTCGGGGCACAAGTGGATTCTCGGAGATACAAATTACTTCACCAAATGAATCAAGCAATGGCTCTTAAATAAGCTAATGAGTCAAGTATATTGGATTTCTATGAGGGGATTGTAACCATGTTTAGTGCTCCTTCCATTATCATATCAAATAATTATATAGCATTCCTCTTATCCAAATAACTCTCATAGCTATTTGGATGAATTTTACTCTCACTGCTCTCGATGCTTCACATTTCAGAATCCACGCCCGTAGGCTTGCTCATCGACACTTTGCATAGACTATATTCCTTCCACGAGCTCCCCGCACCTCGCAATTCTTCCACGTTCCCTTATTTAGACACCTTCCAAAATGGCTAAGTTCCAGTCATCCTGTTGCACCGTCTTTCTTTTCTTTCATTTCATGCCCTTCCTTAGTTCGATATTCATGCACCACTTTTATACTATCCTTTCGCATTCTGCTCCCCTTCCCATATCCTCCCTTTCAAATCTTTCTCCCGTGCACGTACTTTCTTATCTTCCTCCCTCGCACGTAACTTTTTTATGTTCCCTCACACCATATGCGCACACATATTCTCTCATTTCCTCTCTCATGATTACATCTTTCCACGTGTTGTGCTTCATTGTCACCTTGTTTCCACACGCCCTTGCATGCCTTCTTGTTTCTTCCTTCACATTCTGCTCTCCTTCCATTTACCATCTTCTATGTAGCAAGCATTATTCAATCGAGGCCCGAATCGGTTAAGTATGAAAAATCCCAACGGAAACCTCCATGTGTCTCTTCGAACACTTTTGATATGGTGCAAAAAAGTGGAGGCCTCAATCAAGAGCAAGCCCTCCATGTTGTCAAAGTCTAAAAAGGCAGAGCTGACCATTGAATCGGCTAAGTATAAAAGAGTCAGCGAAAGCCTCCACGTGTCTCATTAGTGCAACTTCGGGGTAGGACCCAAAGGTAAGTCCCTAAACAAGCGCAGCTCTCCCCATATCTAAGGCATGAGAAAGTTACATTGGCCATTGAAAATTTGAAGCAAAGAAACAGAGTTAGCAAAAACCTCCACGTGTCTTAACGACGTAACTTTAGGGGTAGGACCCGAAAGGCAGGTCCCCAAATGAACATAGGCTCTCTACATGTCTAGGGTCTGGAAAAGTTGCACCGCCCATTAAAAAGGTATAAGAACTAATGGAGGGTGCTACGTGTCAGCTTGGCACAACTTCAAGGGTAGAACCCAAAGGCGCTTCTCAAATAAACACACGCTCTCCACGTATCTAAGGCCCGAGAAAGTTACATCAGCCGTTGAAAAGTCGAAGCAAAGCAACAAAGCCAGCGGAAGGCACCACGTGTCAGTTCAGCACAACTTCAAAGGTAAGACCCAAAAGGTAGGTCCCAAATGAGCACGGGCTCTCCACGTGTCTAGGGTCTGATGTAATTGCTCCACTAAATAGGAGGGACTTAGCAAAAAATGAATAAAATAGAGCAGGCCCGTGGATGATGCCAAGTGTCCAATTGGTGCAACTTCAAGAGTGAAAGGATGGGGGTGAAATCTTAAGAATCATGGGACTTCTACGTGGATATTTCATGGGTGGAATATTTTAAATATTGTGAGATGGCGTTAAAACACCCAACCCTAACCTTTAGACACCCATATCTTTCAACTAGGAACTTGTATTTGAGCAAGGGAGGAATTTTGGAAAGCTCTCGACGTCTGCTACTCACCTACCACCATAATGAAAAATACAATCCACCATTTTCAAGGCTATCATGTTTCTCACCTACCACCATAATGAAGTACAGACCTCCTTTCTTGCCTAGAAAGGAACAAAACATGGAGGCATGGGTTTTATAGTGGAACTCATCATGGTTGGAGTAGGTGAATTCAATGCAATCTTGGGGTGGTTGAAGCAGGATTCAAATTCTTCTCTCCTTTCCCTCTCATTCTTCCTATATATTGTAAAGGAGGGGCATTTTTCTAAGGGTTGGTCATATTTTCTCTCCTATCCCCTCTCTCTTTCCTCCCTAGGGTCGAATGTGGAGCTTAAGCCTCCTCTCATTGCTTTGTAATGGTGTTTTCTTACCTCTTTCCCACTAATGATGTACTATGTAAACTCATGGAGCAATAAAATTTGTTTTTGATGCATTTTATCCATCCTTTACTTATTTTATTGTCTCTTCTTGCCTCTCATCATTGCAGGGTATACTGTGCATATTTCTTATGTCTACTACAGATTTTGAGAGCTGTGTTTAATGGGTTTGAAGTGGTGATCTGTGTGAAATTTATCTTTTTCTATGTTGCATCTTGTCCATCCTCTCCATTTCTCACCTCTCTCCATTTCAGGTAGTTGGATTTGTGATCAGAAACCCCCTTTTCTTGGTGCTATCACCTCTGTAGTGTAGGATTTCTTTATTTTCATGCTCTCTCTCTCTGTCTCCTTGGCATTGTTAGATTAGGAGTAGATAGTCACATTTCCTTCCTTAGAAGTAGTTTAGCATTAGGATTAGGAAGAGGAAGTGACCTTCTCTCGGAGGACCATCTCAAGTTCGCAAGTCCCACAGCTTGAGAGATGGTCCCATGTTATGCAGATTACACCGGATGCCCCACTCAAATCTAAGGCCATTTGGGGGTGTTGTAATTTTGCACCAACATTTTTGACACGTCACGGTGGGACATGTTTGAAGCACCTTACCACTTCATCTTAGTAGGTTGGTGTGTTCTGTTAAGATTCACCTTTAAGAGGTACGTGTAAAGAACATATGGCAACTCCATCTAGTCAACAACCCATTCTCTAAGTTACATACTTTCCTTCCATCCATTTCCACCCATTTTTCTTTCCATATCTTTCATTTTCTTCCATTCCATGAAGTTGTGCAATCATGACTTCATTCCCATCCTAGAATTCACACTTGCAGCAACCACAGTGTAGTCCACCTCTAATGTATTTCTCATCTCCTCCAAATCAGCATTATGATCAGATTCACAACCATCATGCTTACCCATATGAGCAGTGTCAAAACCACTTTGGCTATGGAGCTTATCAGAGCAAGGGTACGCATATGATGATAACAATTATATGGAGAATGCTGATCTACTGGAGAATATTCAAAGGATGGAGGTTGGCATGGTTCACTCAAGGGCTACAGGACAAATGTAGGCATTTAGCATTGGTTACAGGGCACCTTGTCCATGGGTTGGCCTTATGCCAAGACATTTCAGCCTGCAGGAGAAGCTTGAATTCATGGTTGAAATGCTGCCCTAAATTACATAGTGGATTGAAGAGATAGAAGCATTCGAGAAAAGTGCAAGACAACCTTATCAATGGGTAAGTCAATCACCAGCTCCTTATGCTCCTTTTTCTCTGTCCCAAACTTTATCGTTTCAGCAGTTTTAAGGTTCAAGCCCATTGTATGTTGCCCCAACCGTTGATTTCCCTTCTCCATCTTCTAATCTTCCATCTCATCTCAATTATTTTTCCCTTTTCTCTTCCAAACATCCATTCCCTCCAAAGAAACAAGAAATTCCACTTCCCTCACCACCACAAACAATTGTAAAACTAGTTGAAACCCCATCCACTCCTCCTCTTGCCTTCCCAATTCCATGTTGGGAAGAAATTCTAAAACCAGTCAAGGAGAGTAGGAGGGAGAGCCAAACAAAGAAGAAATGATCAAAATATTGGTAAGCTTGGCTCTTAAATTTGGGATAGAAAAAATCCCTTGATGGTTAAACCTTTAGAGGAGGCCGGGGTCAGATCACAGGTGGTGGAAGCTAAGTTTGCGATTAAATGAGAATAAGAAGAAGAAGATCCGTAATTGTTTACTTTGATTGCGTGTCCATAATGGCACTTTTTCTGAAGAGGAAACTGGTCTAATCCAAGCTACACAATTAGTTAAGAGAGAGGAAGAACAACCAGCTCCAAGTCCTATTAAAGAGGAGCATCTAGAAGAGATCGAATCAGTGTTGAAACCACTTGATGAAGAAATCATTATTGAAGATTTTTTTCTTTCATTTGAAGATCCTGATTTGATTGATGAATCCATGATGAAGGAGAGTTGTCAAGAATTCCTTATTGCCCCAAATAGTCCTCTAGAGCAGTGGATTGAAGATTTTGATTTGACAAATTTCATGCTAGAGGAAGAGGCTATCCAAGAGTAAGTCGGTCTTCAAAAACAATGGAGGAACTCCAGATCCAAGAAAGTGTTGCAACAAATTATAATGATGCAAAATCAACTCCCTTGGATATTGCAATCAATAAAAACAAGCTGTAGATTGTAGAGGATTTTCATACTACCCTTAGAGGAAGGAAAAGAGCACAAGGATCCCATCTATCCCACATCATTCACCCAAGAAGTTTTGTAGAAGACTCCACTCTTATAGTTAAATTTCAGAATAATGGGCACATCTATCGAGATCGAGGCCGTGCCCAATCATGTACATGGATTCATTGGAGCTAAGCGAGAAGCAAACCGATCATGCCCACTTCAGGGCATGAGGATGAGTATCAAAGCACCAAGGGTCAGCATCAACACCTCTAGGATTCTAATTTCAATAATCTTGAGGAGGTATTTTTGATTGATGTTGATACTTTGGTTATTTGGGTGGAGGATTAGCCTCTCATCAATTATTCACTCATTATAACATCCATGATCAGCGCCAAATCATATATATGGATGACTTTTTCGAGAAAGGGAAGCTACTTCTCCTTTCGATTCTGATTTTTTTGAGTTCCTTTGATATCCATTATTAGCATAGTGTAGAGTTCCCTTTACTTCTTCTTTTGTTGCTTAACTTAGCCTTAGCCACTCTTGGCTCTTCAAAATTGACCTCCTCTATTGGCTAAACCATCAAGGGGATCTTTGTAATCCCAAATTTTAGAGCCAAGTTGACCAACCTTTTGATATTTTCTTCTCTATTTGGCTCTTCTTCTTATTTCCCTTGGCTGGTTGTCTAATTTTCATCCTCCCAACATGGATTTGGGGATGCAAGAGGAGGGGTAGGTTGGGATTTAACTAGTTTTAATGTTGTTTTTGGTGGAGAGGGAAGTGGAACTTCTTGTTTGTTTGGAGGGAATGACTGCTTGGAAGGGAAAAGGGAAGAGGAATTGAGATGAGATGGAAGATTAGGAGATGGAGAAAGGAAATCAACACTTGGGGCAATAAGTGGGAATCTTGACTCTTGACCATATTGAAATGATAAAGCTTGAGAAAAAGAAAATGAAGGACAATGAGTTGGTGATTGAATTACCCATTGACAAGGTTATCTTGTATCCAACTCATAAGCCTCAATCTCCTCAGTCCATTGTGCAAGTTGGGGAAGCATTTTAACCATGAAGTCAAGCTTCTCCTGAGGGCCATAATGTCTTGGAAAAGGGTCTTCCCATGGACAAGGTGCTTGTACATACCCAAAAATGTAGGTACTGTACTGCCAAAAAGAGGTTACGGAAACCCCAATGATGATTCGATCTCTTTGTAAGGTGTTCGAATCCAGAAGAGCTCACCAAGTGTACCTCTGCATCCTAGAAAGCCATATCTAGCTTTTGCATGTTTTGTTCTAGTCTCTGCCCCCTTTTTCCTTGCATTTTGTCTTTAAGTTACGGAACTGCTACCCTTCCCGAGAGGTGGTCCTGTGACCGCCACCTAGGTCGTGGCGGCGGTTTTGTGTGCATATTTTCTAGAGCGTTAACGATTTTGTCAAATGTAAAAATTTAATTTTCCCCCGCATTCCTCAACCACTAAATCTTGCATTTATGTTTTGGTCACCCAGTAAATAGTGTTTTCCATTTTTTTAATATTAGAAGAGTTCAATTTGGATTTACCCTCTGGTAAATGAAAATACTATAAATACCCAACTTGCTTTCAAAAAAATGGCCCCTCTCCTTCTGTGTTTGATTATTCAGTTTGTTTGAAGTTCTTGCATGAGTTTCAATAGTTTTACATTTTGCATGAATTATCAGTCTCTCCTTTCTACTTTAGAGGTCATTTGATCTTCTTTCTTTCATCTTGCTTCATTTTGTCTCATATAATTAGTTTAGCATAAGGTAGTTTCACTTTTAGATTAGAATCCATCCTAGAGTTGCAAGTTTTGTTTTCCACAAGAGATAGATCCCGAAATTCATGACGTATTTTATTTTTATCCCCACAATAAATCCTACTAGGAATTACATAGTCAAGCTCTCTTCACTTGCACTATCCCTCTCTTACTTGCATTGTATTCGGTTTATATCCAAAACTGTCATTGTTCGGGCATCTTCTTCTGCTGACGCTATCACACTCACACTTTTCTGGATTCATGAGAACATGAAGGAATGAAGAGATCACACTAAGGGGAAAAGTTGTGACACAACTAGATTTACCATTGTTCTGTAAACTCCAAGTTTGAGCTATCAAAGTTATAATTATAATATATCAAATAGAGTAGAAAATTATTTTATTTTAGTTAAATCTCACTTTCAGTATTGCTAGGGAAGTTGTGGGGAATGATAGTTTCTAAGAAGCTATGATTTGTTCCTCACTTTTTAGGTAAGATTGAAGTTTTTCAATTAACTTAATTAGTTGTCTTTCATCTAGATTCACACATTTGCACAGGTGAATAACCACACCGGTTATCTCATTTGTTTAGTTTTTGTATAAAATTATTTTAATTAGTTGTTTGTAATTATAATCTTTCGATAGTGCATTTTTTTATATTAGTTTCCCTTTCAACAGTAGTATAAATTGTTATTTTCAATTGAATTTAATTCGAGACTTCATTTTAGATTAATACTTAGATCCTAATTAGGAAGATAAACCACTAGGGAATTTACGTTATCCACTCATAGCCTCTAAATCTCCCCTTTTTCATTTCATTTACCAAGAGATCACACTACCAGATCTTAGTCACTGATCCTCCTACAGTTAGCCATAGGAAAGTTGTTTGTCAATTCTCATCCTCACCTGTAGCTTTTCTATCATGAAAAACTGACCATAATCATGGTTGTGACTTCATCTAAGTCACCCTCATTTCAAACCACTTTGTCTTGCTTGGCACGAACTCGAGAGGTTAGGTGCGGGGAAGGTCACTTGTCGATTATCATCCTCGCATGTCACTTTTTTTTTTTCGTATAGTTCCTCGAACCAATTATGAATGCCTTCATTTGTATTATAGCCCTTAACTGAACCATGCTAGCCTCCATTTTTTGAATCTTCTCCAGTAGATTAGTGTTCTCCATGTAACTATTATCATTACATGCATACCCTTGTTCTTGATAAGCTCCATAGCCAAACTGGTTTTGGCACTGCTCATATGGGTAAGCATGATTATTCTAGATCTGATCATAATGTTGATCTGGAGGAGTTGTGAAATACATTGGAGGTGGACTGCACTTCTTCTTTAAATGTGAATTCCAAGATGGGAATGAAGTCATGATTTCACAACTTCATGAATGGAAGAATATGAAATATGTGGAAAGAAAGATGAATGAAGATGGTGGAAATGGATGGAAAAGTTCTGCAACTTTAGAGATTGGGTTATTGACCAGATGGAGTCACTAGATGTGCTTTACATATTCCTCTAAAGGTTGAATCTCACCAAGAACACATCAACTTGATGAAATGAAGTGGTAAGGTGCTTCAAACTGTCCCAAAGGCATGCCAAAACTATTAAGTATGGTAGTACAATGGCTTAAGATTCTCTTTTTGATAATGAGACACCTTGAAAAGATGAGAAAATCTAACCTCAGTGTCCCACTGGGCATGCCAAAACTATTAAGTGTAAAATAACAACACCCCCAAATGGCCTGGTTTTGTGTGGGGCATTCGATGTGATCTACATAACATTGGACCTTCTCTCAAGGTCATGGACTTACAAACTTGAGATGGACCTCCAGAGAAAGCTGGTTCTTGTTCCTAAACCACTCACCAAAATCTACTCTAAAAGCTAATCTAACCTAGTCTAACCATTCCAAGGAACCGTAGAGAAAGAGAGAGTGAAAGATAACCTACACTAAAGTAGTGATACACCGAGAAGGAAAGAGGTGAGATACTATGTTGAGGGAGGGTGAAATAAGGGAAAAAGGATATGAGGAAGGACAAATAGAAGTGACACAAACTCAGATCCTAATTCACCATCAAAAATCCATGAAACACAACATCTTACACCGAAAACCTGAAATATATACACAAGAAGAAACCATGAAATGGAGAGGCATAGAGAAACAACAAAACATTGCAAATGGTTGAAGAAAACCACAAAAACATGATTTTATTGCTCTATAAGGTGCACAGACCATTACATTTCTACTTAGAGGCATAAAATACGCTTTCCGGGCATACGAGAAGGCTTACAACTCAAATGGAGTTGGGAAAATTTTTTTACTGAGTTTCCCCACATCTCATTAATCTCCCCCTCTCAAATGAGAAGTGTTTACAATATATAGAATATGAAAACCCAAAAGAAAGAAGAGAAACTCGAACTTTGTTCTTACCAAATGATAAATTTCATTAAGATGGTCTAGAAAAATCATGGGTAGCTCTTAAAATCCATTCCATGAATGCACTCAAACTTGTTGGAGAAGAAACAAGACCACACTTTGCATTAAATTTTGATGGTTGGGATGCTTGGATCTAGACTTTTTTGAGCTATAGATGTTTTTCAAATATTTCACCCACCTAACCCTACTAAAAAAAATAATTTATGCTTCCATGGAATAGAGAAGGGTGAGACCTTTCTAATGGTACCAAATTTGTTGAATTTTGAGCACTGGATCGTAAGATATGCCCATTTGAAAATTTGAATCGAATCCATACAAAAATGGCAAAAAACTAGTTTCGCAAAACAAATCCGTGGGCCCGAAATTCACTTTGGCGCCTTTGGCACAAAAATGAAAAATTATAAAAAACCTCCTGCAGCCACTATGCAGTTCGAAAATCACTTTGGCAAAAATCTCCGGGGGCCCAAATTTGAAATTGTGCCTTTTGCACAAAAATTAAAAAGTGCAAAAGTCTCCCTCATGCCCGCAAGCCCGCAACTTCACATTTTGCATTTCCAATGTTTCCCCAATGTCCCACTTCCCCACAGCTAACAAAGGCTTGACACATGGCTTCTCTAGGTGTTAGTGGAGGTGTGGCTTACTTTTATACTTTATGGCTTTTCAAAACAAAATCCAAAAATTCCAAAGTTCCTCCGACGACGACTGCCTTGCTTTGCTTTGACTTGAAACATGGCCATGTGTCCCTTTGCGGGCCTTAGGCATTTTTCTCCATTTGGCACAAAGATCCTCCGTAGGCTTGTGGGCCCACATTTGTAAATTGCATTTTAGCGAAAAGTTTACAAAGTGCCTTGCAAACTCCGCTTAGCCCGAATTCACTTTGGGAAAAATTTCCTCCACGACCCGTATATTCACTTAGCAAAATAAATCATCCCAGTCTTGCGGACCCGCGATTTTAACTTGTGCCTTTTGTAAAAAAAACAAAATTCCAACATATTTCCCGAGCCGCAATCTTCCTTTGGCAAAAGTCTTCCCCAAGCCCGCCGCCTCGCTTTTGGCAAAAATCCTTCAAGGCCCGTCATCTCGTAACTTCAGCAAAATATGAGGATTTAGAAGGACTTCTTTATATTTTTGGAAAGAGGAAGAAATTTCCTATCTGATGGAAATGCTTTCAAGGGACCTTAAGTTCTTCAAATATATAAAAATTTAGATTGAAGCACAAAAAAGGGAAAATGGTGTTAGTTGACCAAAAATAAGTGTGAGCTTATTTTGGTTAAAAAACCCTTTCTCATTTTCTTGTATTTTTGTGCCTCTCCATTATTATTTGTTTTTTATGTGCATTTTTTCTTTATTTACATGTTCTTTTTCTTGTGTTTCATGGAGGTTTGGTGGTGAACGAAGGCTAAGAACTATGTTACAGCTTTTCCGACCTCTCACACTTCATTTTCCTTTTCATTTCCCCCTTAGCGGAATATTTAACACCCTTCTCTTTGTGTTATCACCTCCTTAGTGTAGGATTTATTCATTTTTATGTATTTTCCTCTCTCCCTTGTCCCTTAGAAGCATGTAATATGAGTAGATAAGTGTATTTACAACATTTAGGAGTAGTTTTAGCATTAGATTAGGAAGAAGAACCAACTTTCTTTTGATATTTTTCTCAAATTCATGGTCCCACACCTAGAGATAACTCCATGTTAGCAAATTACATTGATTTCCTAGAGAATTTACTTACAGGATTTCATAGGTGCTGAAATTTTGCACTAATAAAAATTTGGTGTGTTTTCTTAAGAGGGGTATGTTGGCTGGAAATTTTACTATGTATGACTATTGGGATGATTAGACTTTTATGGATTGATGAAATTTTTTATATGCATCAATGAATATTTCAATTAGGAGATAAAATATTACAAAATTTCTCTCGTATATAATAATTTTGATTGAAATAGGTGTGCGAGTCATGATTTCAAGATTAAGCTAAGTTTGAAATTATCAATTGATTGATTACCTTATTTAAGTGTATCTAGTCATTTTTTGAGCACTTCATAAGTAAAAATCAATGAAAAATTGTTAATTAATCTTTCAGCTGTTGTAGAAATTTCTCTTTGCTTTTTTAACACACAATATTTGCACACCATTCCTATGAATGAAAAATGCTCGCATTGTTTCATCTCCCTCATGAATTTATTTTCCAAAATCAACACATCCTTCAAATTGTCTTCTACTTATCCGTGAAATGATTAAAATTATATGTAACTCTATCTTTTTCATCAAATTATATACATTTGCATGACCATCATGCTAGACATTGTGGTCAAAACTAAAATGCCTTTGAAATAACGTATGAAAAGTATCCATGAACATGATATCACACATAGCTTCATATTTGTATGCACCAATTAGAATTTTACTACACATTTAATAAACCTAAATTATTTTTACCAACAACAAAACCTTATATTGATTCGGATGTATTATCCACTTTAATCCAACCTTATTGAGAATTTACCATGAAACCATATTATATGTGTTTCCACTATCTATGATCACATTATGACATTCACCTTTTTATTTACAAATTTTTTGATATAAATTTTTTTGTTTCTTGGGATTATATTTCCTCCTTTAAAATATTTAGCAATATTCTTTTATCGTAGGTGATTTTCCTATTTCATGTTCATTCGTCTAATGCAATGAAAAAATATTATCTTCTCCTAGTTGTGCAATATGTGCACATGTATTTATACCACTATATCTAAATGAACATGAGGAAATTCAAATTCTCTATCTCCAAATTTGAAAAAAATTAAAAAATGATTTATGTATTTGCATCCATGACATCAAATTGTTCCTCTAAAATTGATTCTACCTCTTTATGCATTATTATTAGGTTTAGATGTACTTTACAATCCTTGATGCATATTTGCTCCTCAGCCACTACCTTTACTATGACCACATGTAAAATTTTCATTTCATCATGTAATTCCTTGTAACTTGCATGCAATATTTCCTTCTACCTTAAGGGCACATTGATGGGTAGCTACAATAGATGTATTCTTAACATCCTAAATTCATCTTGAATTATTGTGTAGACAATAAATATTTTATACTTCATTTAAAACTTGACCAAATCAAATATTCATCTTAGAATATTACTCTATGTAGTTTCTTGCACTAAAAGCATTTTTACTCACATCCTATAGATTCTTGAAAGTACACATATGATAATTATGCAGAATGAAATTCACCTTTATTTTTACAAAATATATGCTCTAAATCTTTATTTAATACTTACATGTGCGTAATATACTAGCTTTTACATGTTCCCACCATATATATAGATGACCTTTAAGTTTAGCACCATTTAATTTTATTCATGTTAGATCTTCCAAGTGTTAATGTTAAAAATATTTCCAACTTGACTATCTAATCAATAATTTCTGTAAGATTCAAACTTCTAAAGTAATTAAGAATATACTTTCAATTGAGGTTTACTTGACATTCTTATGATAACTTTGAAAAACATTACCCAACCTATTCTTCAATTTTAGGTATATATTTTATGACATCAATATAGTTTGTTTCATCTAAATAACACCTCATTGTTGGATTAATTTATAGCTTTAACTTTCATATCTCTCATTGTAGACATCTAAAATGTTGACATAATTAATTTTGATTAATTTTTCCAACAAATATCCTAACATCATCATTATTTAATTAATCCATTTCCTATAAAATAACACATATACCTTTTACCCTAATTAATTTCATCATTTATCTATATTCCCATCATTTATTCATTAATCCTTTTAATTCATTATTATATCTCATTATCCCACCTAAATCCTTATTATCATTTTCTAAGAATTTAATATTCTTACACCTACCTACCAATCTACTCTACACCTATCCTTTCCATGAAATCACATCCCTAATAAAATTTTATTAATCTAATATGATCCTAAACTAATCATATCCCCTACCTATAAATCTAGAGGCTTGTATTTCTAGAAGCCTCTATAAACCTCTTTTACTCGCCATTGAATTTTAAATTGAATGGGGGCTTCAAACTACTCCTAGAATACAAAATATATAGTTCTCCATTCTAGAAATCTCTATAATCTTCTAATCCTCTCATAAATTCACTTCCATAGATTTTCATCTTCACTATTGTTAACATTAGACTTGGATCAACATTTCCTTCTGTACTTGCATAAGCCTCCCGCATACTCATGATCTTGGTACATATCGAACCTCTGTTCCTTACCATCCTTCAGATGCTCCTTTTTCTAGCCATAAACTATAAATCTAGCTCTCCACCTCCATGAGAGAGGGAGGAGGAAATCCATAAAAAATATCTACCATTTTAAATTCTATCAATCATATACAATATTCAATCTATCCTTAATCCAATCTATCATCAATTAATCCTTCATTAAGCATCATTCAATCCAATCAAATTAAAAGGAGGTTTTATCCAAATGCCTACTCAAATACGAAGCAATCAATACATCCTTGAGTAAAAACAACTCCAATAGAACAAAGTAAGAGTATTACATTTTATTTGGTAAGTACAAGTATTAACTCTCTCCCCTTTTACATCTCTTTCTCAATCATGAGGTATTGTTGAAAGGATTAGCATAGGAAAGCAATTTGTTTGTTTTCTTATACTCACCACTAATCTTTTCTACATTACATTTCTAGCACCCACCATGGGGCTTACCCCCACCTTTTATCATTTTCAATCTTATTTCATCCCTAAAATAAGCTGTCAAAATTTCAAGAACTTTCATTTCCTTTTGCACCTTCAAATTTTAAAATTTTGTGTTCAAAATCCTTTCCACTTGCTCTAGCGGACAACGTGTAAAACATATGCCTTATGTTTATCTCGTGCACGTATGCTATTATAGTTTGCATATTTTATCTAGGACTAAACCTTTATGATTGCAAGTCTTTCAATTGGAACTTTTGACAAAATTAGTGGAACGTATGTGACATATAGCCACTTTTATCATTTTCAATCTTATTTCATCCCTAAAACAAGCTGTCAAAATTTGAAGATCTTTCATTTCCTTTTGCACCTTCAAATTTCAAAAAAATATATTCATTTTCCATTTCCAGCATGTTTTAGTGCCTTTTCTCCATGTATTAGTACCTTTCCAACATATAGTATCTCTTTTGCATGCTTCGAGCATTTGTTCACGAAGTTTAACGTTTTTGCTACATGAAGTGGCACTTTTGTAAAATAGTTTTTTTGCATTGTGTTGTATTGTTTTTTAACTTTCGTTATGCCTACCTTACAAGAGCCATAAATTTTGATCCTGAACTACAAACAAATCAATATTTTTGTCCCAAAAAGGTATCGAAAAGATCTTTGCAATGAAATTTTTAATTTATCATTTTATAATATAATTTTTTAATGGTTTTCCTTTTCCTAGATCTATTAATTTTAACTACACATCGAGTTAATTTTTTTCTTGCTTCAAACTACTAACACTTTGTGTGCATCTTCCTACACTTACTAAAGATAAAAATCAGTCTAAAACTACTAACCCTTTGTTTTGTGTCATGATCAATCCAATCCATTTCATTTTATAAATAAAATTACTTATCTTTGTTTTCTGGGGCCTCATCTTGAAGACCTAATCACATAATGTTTATCGTTTAAGTTTATCTTGTATCTATTTTCTTACATCATCTTTCTTGTGTGTTTTGGATCATTACTTGTTTATACCAAAGGTAAAACCATGTATGTTCTTGTCTCGTGTCCTAGGATGATCTTGGGGATCAAAAGTGGATATACTTCCCATTTTCCTTTTATAGGGGCAATGTGACGTGGAAGTGATATCTACACGGTTGCCATATTCTTAGGGTCTTGTGAACATGGAATTCACCTCCACACATGTAGACATACCCTGTGTTCTAGTGGGGTATATAAATTCATAAAGAGTTTTATTATTAGCTAAATGCTTTAATTTTTGAAAAATAACGTGAATTGAGGGGGTTCTATGTCCCAATTCCATGTCATAGACAAAAACCTTGCTACAGGGACTTAGGCCCCATGTACCGCGAGATATATTGGGGACTCCCTTAGTGATCTCATACATCTTAGAATAGGAAACCCTTTGGCTATAGTAAAACTACAGTGTAAGGAGGCCGCACTCCACAAAATTATTTGATTGTCGACCCCACATTGACACATAGGTGGAGATATAGTTTGTGGCACCCTTGTTGGTGTGTGGTATTGAAAGCAGGCTATAGTTTGATTGTAATACCACTTGAATAGATAAGATGTGTATTGCATGTATTTTGTTTTCTTGTGAACACCCTTAACCATCCTATCACATTAAAACTTTAATCAATCAATCATCATCATAATCAATTTTCCTTAATCAAGTAATACCAATCTAAATCCCATCGCCATCGTCAACTAGCTAGACTAGTGTAAATCTAATCCCCACACATCCTATCAAACCATGGTCTTTGATTTTTAATCCCCATCCTCTTCAAACCAACATCAAAACCCCACCTCTTTACTAAATCCATTAACCAAGCTAACTCATCATCCACCGCCCATCAAAATAAATCATCTCGCTTTGGTCATGAAATCCCACACACTATCCAACACCTTAATAAACAAATATCAAATCTCACATCTTACCTCAACCAATCCTCTCCTTTCCATTCAAATCATCCATCCCATGTTGATTCTAACATCCTAAAAAACATCCAACAACTGAATCAACAAATATATGGTCTTAAATAGGGTATCCACCAATCACCTCCTAAACCATCATCTCCCAACCAACCCCATCAACAATTTTCCCTTCCTAAGATCCCTATTCCTCCCCAATTTAATTCCTATTTGAGGAACCCAAATCATCGCAATCCACACCCTAACCTAATCAACATAAACTACTATCCCCCTAAGCCAATTACATAAACTTTTACTACCTCACTAACTTTTACCTAGACTAAGAGGACCTCCTTTATGTCCTTGCTAATCTAGTCACCAATCCCAAGCCCACACAACCATCCCAAATTTGAACCTCCAAATCCCATATTCATCATATAAATTATCATGACCTACACCCTCCTCCCATCAACACTCATCTGAATAATCCACCACCATAAAAATATCAACTCTTAAATCTAATCATCGTAAAACATATAATCGAGTTTCATTCACATATCCACAATAATCCCAACAACTTAACCCAAAATTACTATCACCCACATCTCATCTTAGTCCTCCATCCTCTTCATCTTCATCATCCCAATCTGATCCTATGAAATTTCTCTTAGATAGTCTCACATCCCCTTATCCACCATCAAAATTTTCCTCTATGCCTATTTCATCCCCTCCATCACTTAAGCCTAATCCAGTCAAAACTATATCATCCACCATGACTCCTAAGTCAACATCATTCCATTATACCCCTAATCCTAAACCATCTAATGTGGCTCCTAATCCACCCTCATCCTCTTCATCCACATCTAATCTTATCTTACCACCTTCATCACCTAAACCTAACACTTTCCTATCCTTTAATCCTATTTTAACCTCATCTATAACATCTACCATGCCTCATAAATCACCCAATCCAAAACTTAAAAATCCAATCCTAATCCTCTCCCAACCCCATACCCTACCCAATCTAATGATGTTCCTATGCCATGTTCTTCTACTTTATCCCTAAACTAACCAAATCTAATGCGATTCCTACACCACACCCATTTCCCAAATATACTTAATCCCCAAATCACCCAAATCAAATGTGACCCTCATATCACATCCATCCCCTTAATTAATCTACCTCATCCCCTTAATTTACATGTAAAAATCCTAAGTAATATAATCCTAAGCCAAAACCATCTACCTAAAAACCACATACTTCAAGCAATCCAAAATAAGCCAAATCTACTTGGCCTCAAGCCCAAACCATCCACTTCGTCCCCCAGGCCTAATCCATCCCCTTATTCTTCTAATCCAAAACAATCTAATCCAACTTATAAATCTAAATAAACCATAACATCTCATTATCCACCAAATACTTTACGTTTACTTCCTACTCCCCAAATAAATTAATCGAAACCACTTTACTCCTTTAGGAGAATCCTTGACCAGCATCTTGCATTGTCTAAAAAAATTCAACATGATCATACATCCCTAAATAATATCACATGATCAATATATTAAAAAATCATATTGGTATTGGGAACACTATTATTGTGACTTCCATCATTCCCATGGAAATTCAACCAATTGTTGCATGTAATTTAGGTCTTATATCAAAAACCTAATTAACCAAGGATTATTTTCCTTGTACCTCTTTATCCACCATCTTTCCATCGCAATACTCTCCATAACCATCATCCACCATCAAAAATTCACTTGAAATCCAAAAATTTCAATTATCCAAATCTTATCATACATCCAAACATCCATAAAAACCAAAAACCAAAATAATCTCACCTACCATCATTTATTAAGTGAGGCCTCTTAGCAGATGACAAAGCTATGACACCTTAGTCTCATGATGACCACATTTCATCATCATCACCATCCACATCATATCCTATATCCAAAAATATGTTCTCTAATATGAAACATCCAGCAAAGGATTTGGCATCAATAAAATAGGGTTTGCGAACCCATCTCCCTTCATCAAAATGTATGTCGTTTAGGCATAGGGTATAAACATAACACTAACAAGGTCCCTCCCACTAGTCTATGACAACCCATTTCCACCACTCCTCTTGTGGATCCTACCATCCAAACCACTCTACCTAATAAAAATAATTTAATCCCGCTACAAATACCATACACCTAAAAATGGATTGAGCACGTAATTTGTCACTTGTGCACTGATTTTCTTTCCTTCCCACCCATCCTCCTTCCATCCTAAATCCAAATATATTTGCATCTAATCCATTTTTATCTTCACATCCATTAATATCCTCTTCCAATCCATTCATTTAAACACTAGATTAGCTTTCTCACACATTTTATAAGACAATAGTACCTCTACAACCGTGTGACCTTCATCTATAATTACCTCCAACATTTAATCAAAATTTTCCTCCTAGAGATCTAAAAACTTTAACACACTTTATCAACTTGTGGTGAAGACCATTGGGCATGTATTTTGACACTGTAACCAATGTCATCTCCACACTCATTTCCATCCCCGTCAAGCCACTAGTGATCCTTAACCCCTTGAGATTTTCTTGAGAGTGGAAACTATTAATGCAAAAAAATCTAAATAAAAAAAGGAAAAAAAATCATATTAAAACTAAAAATTTAAATTTAAATCCATCTCAAGACTCTCTCTAGGGGTGTTTCTAGCATCTCTACTAGGGCTATGGATTCTTGGATGGTAGTAGATAATTTTTTTGATAATAATCGGATGCATCTCTATCGGGCTATGGATGCCTAACTGGAAATGGAGTAATAAATGACTTGGCCTTCTGTTCACCCTCCATCCATCAATTTGATTTAATCACTCCCTATGCATTTTCTAGTTTTTTTTTCATGCAGCACCCATTAATTCTTCACTTCAAGTGGTAATTAACCATTAAAATCACACACACTTTGATCCCAAAGAGACATAGGGCTCACATATCAGCAGGTATTATTTAGATATCCGTCACACTTCTATTTTAGTCCAACTCTTTCCTTAAAACATATACCATTAGGTTCATCTTTTCTTCATCACTGATGTCATTTTGATGTAGGAACATCACCTAGATTCTTAAGAAAGAATAAACAAGGTATAATAATCCACTGAAAGCACTCTCAACATCGCTTAGGTGTTAAAACAAGTATCCCTCCAAAAGGCTGACATTTGAATATTTGAAATCTGAATGTAATAACTCTTACAAAAAGTACAAATTAAAATGTTAGTTAAATGCCACTTAGTAGAAGAATTAGTTGTATTAGGATTTTATCTTGATTATTTCTGAGTTGTGTTTTAGTGATGCATTAGTTGGCTGACAAACAAATATGCCTATTTTTATGTGTAAGTTGAGACATTATCTCAACAAGAGATAGAAAAAGTCAAAACCAGAGATATGTATGGATTGGGTGGAAGATGTAATTAGAAAAATAATTTTTATTGTGCATAAGAAGAGGTCAAATAGAAGCTAGAGGAAGCCAAAGAAATGAAAAATTGGCTTGGAGAATAAATCATAGTGCACAAAGTTGAAAAATAGGTATGATGTAAAATTTTGTTCTAATCATGAATATGAAGGAATTTGAGATATATGATGTTTTAAACCTTCCAAACCTCTCTTATCACATGTATTTAAGTATCATAGCATGAATTGGTGTAGGATTCTATTGAATAAGGTCAATTTTAGATGTTATTATGGATTGTGTAGATGTGATTTTGTTATAACATGAATGAAAACATTATGAATCTCTTTCTTTGTTAGGTTATAAATATTCTATAGGGTATAAATAGAGCATGAACATAATTTTTACAAGCATTGACAGTGAATAATATTTCTTTTAGAATAAAATGCCTCCTCTCGAGCTCAATCTAGGTCTTTCTATAACTTGTTATTGAATCAATGGAATTCGATAAAACTTGAAGGAAATATTTATCTCAAAAAGATGTATAAGCTCAACAAATTTTAGATAAAACCAAAATGTGATGAGGAATATATTTCTGATAGAATTTTCCAAGCATATGTGGTATCGATCATGAGCAGGCAAGTAAGTTTCAATAATACAAACTTGATCGAATAAATATTTCAAGGCTTAGAATTGATTAAGGTGGTATATACAAAGCTTATTTGAAGGTGTTTGTAGGGTTATCAGAGGTGAAGAACATGTTTCTTGGGATGAATGTAATATAATTGTCCTAAACTTAGTTTTAATTCTATCCCATTTAACCTTGGTCTTTTGCAATTTTTTGTCCCAAAGTTCTTAGGTAGGGATATATATGTTCAATGACACAATATAAGGTCCATATACTATGTGTTAAGAACCTCTTAGCACATTCCAAGGAAAATATTAGTAATCAAGAGTTGATTCTAAGATCTAGGAGAGCTATGGAGGTCTTGAGGTAGAGGTATAACTAAGTCATAAGATCATTTTGTCAAATTATGATTATATAGAGATAATAGGACAATATAAACTAAAAGGATTGTGGATATAGGACTATCCCTAAGTATTAAATGAGTAATTACATGGATTGGAATATGAAATACATTGCAAGGGTGTTATGTAGAGAACCTACTCTCTAATGGGAGGAGAGACTTTCATACGATCTCTATATTGAACCATAGTATTATACCAAGTTTGAAACTCGTCAAACTTGGTATGTGGATCTAAATATACTAGTGGGAGTCTATCTAAAAGCATAAATAAGGAGAATACACATCATGGATGAAAAATTACTTTGAATATCAGCTATAAATCATTCCTTGGAACTATTTAAGAATTGAAACTTGGAATGCATCTTGGGAATGACATAAAGTAACCAAAAAACTCAATATTCTATTGAGGATATGCCCACATCACTCTGAGTATGAATGTTCCAAATTACTTGTCTTAAGATGATAAGAAAGGTCACTTGAATTTGTATGGTGAATTTTATGATGGGGCTATTTAGTGCTCATTCTTATGACTAACCCAAACTTTGTTGATGTGTGCAATAGGAGAAGAAGTCAAAGAACCGAGTGAAACCAAAACCTTTCTTGCAAGTACTACAAGTTAGTCATGAATGAGCCAGGTACAATCTTGTGCTTACTAGGAAGAGTAACTTCTAGTGAAACCATCTAAATGTAGAAGTGTTAAGGAGTAAATGGGAATAGTATGAGAAGGATAAACTGAAAACAATGATGAAACTCAAATGGGATAAAGGGTGCGTATATTTTGAAAAGTTTTACCTTTGTAGGCTTGAGAAGGATCATGGATATTGTAATCTTGAACTTGCATTAAGAAGTACAAGGCCTGTGGGTAAACTTAAAGGGATGATATCATTTGTATGATGAAGTTAAGCTAAGATAAGCACATAATTTGGTATCGTAGAAGCATATACCTTTGTATCATCATATTTTTAATAATTTGCACATATGTTTATTGATTGGGAAAGAGACTTGATATATGTTGTTTCTAATGTATTTATGAATGTTTTTATACAAAGGTTGCATGGTTGTGAAGAGGGATAGCAAGCCATGATGGCTTAAGAAAGAAAAAAAGTAAAAAGAGATCTTTATAAGATCCAAAGAGTCTATTTGATCTTAAAGTAAAAGAGACTCAAAAATAAGAAATAATGGAAATAGAAACATTTTTAGATTGATGAGAGAGCTCTCTCTCTAGAGAGAGAGAGAGAGAGATAAATGAAAGAAAAGAGAGGAAAAGTATCAAAGAGAAGTGGAAGAAGTTAGGTAGATAAGAGAGATAATTGAAGAATTAGAGTTTATGATGGAAACCATGATGAAGCTACCAATCCAAGGAGTTGGATGGAGGATGAGGAAAAGAGTGAAGTGGCCATTGAAGCTACTTATGAAGAAAAGAAGGCAAGAGATGATTGCATTGAAGAGAGAGATGAAGAAGAGTGAATCACCATGTGAAGATGAAGAGGTGATAAAGAAATTTCTCATTGTGGAGAACAAGGAAAAAGAAGAAATGAAAAGAGAAGGTGAAGTGCCAAGAGGAGCACTTGAAAAAATGAGAATGTCCATGAAGGAGGCATTCATGGGGACCTTGTGGTCTCTTATTTTTATTTCTAATGTTGTCTTTAAATGGATAATTACAAGTACAAGAAGCCTTGAGGAGAAGGTCAAGAGAAAGACCTTGAAAATTGAGAATATTGGTGCAGGAGAAGACACCAAGCACACAAGTGAATGTGCAAGAAGGATGAAAGAGAAGATTGCTGTTGTTTACCAAGGGAAAGAGGTGCATAGTTCAATGCATGAAAAATACCTTAGAAATTTTGTACCAGCCAAAGATGAAAAGGAGGAAGAAGTTGATTTCTATGGTGTCATAGAACAGTCCAAGAAGCTAGGAACCAACCAAGCATGCAAGAAGAATATAATACAAATAAGTAAGAAGCAAAGATAACTAAATATTCCATTAAGCGGCCTGTTAACAAGGTAAGAATGAATTAAATTGTGAATTATTCTCATGAACATATATTTGATGATGTACAAATTAAAGAGGAAAAGAAGATGATGAAAACATCAAATAAAGAAATCAATCATGGATGCATAATACCAAAGTGGAGAGTGAAGCAAACACCTAAGAAACAAGTGATTGAGAAGGAAATTTTGGTTATTAATTTATTTTTCTCATACTTTTGATAAGCATGCAAATGTACAAGGTGATAAAAGGGAAAATAAAGTTGATCTTTCAGTATTGACACAAGAACATGGGTATATAGTACCTAAATGGCTCAAGAAGTCATGTGATAAGACAATGACACAAGTTTGAATGGCTAAGAGAATGAGAAGTTAGGATGAATAATATCAAGAAAATTTAGATGCAGATGATGGTGAGAAGATGGTGTTTGTACCTAGAAGCTTGTGGAGAAAGGTTGAAGTAGGTTCATGCAAGCAAGAGCATGAGGCTGAAATGAAGAGCATACAAGACGTATTCCATGAAAACAAAGAATATTAGAAGTATACTATGCAGATGAAAGGTAAAGAGGTTTTTTTTGATGATTTGTATGATATAGATCATGAGTGTAAATTTTATTTACGTTTTTAAACAAGCTTGAATGATGATATGTGGATTGCGTTGTCTCTGAATGGCTAAAATACAAAGAGGTCGAACTCTAGAATAGTTGATGAAAATAATAGTCATAATGAAAGAATGATGCAAGATGAAAGAATATTGAATGAAGTTCCTAATAATTTCATGAAACATGAAGTAATGAGAGGGTATGCTGTTATAAACCAGATATTGGAGGATGAAAACAATGGTCTAGCACCCAAATTTGATGAAATCAATGATGAGATAGATGATGGAGTCTTGAATGAAGAGTTGAGAATGATAGAAGAATTGTTGAATCCTTCTAAGGAGTTATTTTTGAGTTCATATCAGACTGATATTTCAAGTTATCAAGCATTTGGAAGAGTCAAAGCAAGGGAGAGAAAGAATGAAAATGACCAAGTTGAATATGGTCAATGAAAAAAATTAAGAAGAAGAGCACTCAAGGAAATCAAGATGATTTATGACCTCAAAATTTTACTTCTAATGTTTCTTTTGATGTTGTGAATACAGGTTTGGAAGACATTGAGATGAATCAAGTGTATGATTCAATGAGAAATCTCATAATGCAAGAAGAACAAGAAGATTTTGAAGACATACTAGATGATAAAGAAGAAGCATGGAGTTTTGCAAATGAGAAAAGGTTAAGGAAGATAATATATAAGAAGAGAGAGAGAAGAAATAAAATGAAGGACAAAAACAACAAGGAGACTCAAACACTAGCACTGAAAACAAAGCCTTGGGATCGAGGCATATAGCAAAGATTGAAGGATGATGAAGACATTACATTTGAACTAGAGTTAAAATCCTTTCTAGTGGGGAATTCTAATGCAGGAGAATAACCTAGATGCTAAAGAAATAATAAACAAGTTATAATAATCCTTCAAAGCACTCTCAACATTTGTTAGGTGTTAACACAAGTTTCCCTCCAAAAGGTGACATTTGAATATTTGAAATCTAAATGTAATAACTCAAAAGTACAAATTAAAATGTTAGTTAAATTCTACATAGTAGAAGGATTATTTTTCTTAGGATGTTATCTTGATTATGTCTTGAGTTGTGTTTTAGCAATGCATTAATGGCACAAACAAATATTCCTATTTTTACATGTAAGTTGAGACATTATCTCAACAAGAGGTAGAAAAAGTCAAAACTAGATATGTATGGACTAGGTGGAAGATGTAATTAGAAAAATAATGTGTATTGTGAATAAGAAGAGGTCAAATATAAGGTATAGGAAGCCAAAGAAATGAAAAATTGGCTTGGAGAATAAATCATAGTTCCCAAATTTGAAGAATAGGTATGATGTAAAATTTTGTTCTAAACATTAAAATGAAGTAATTTGAGATATATGATGTTTTAAACCTTCCAAATCTCTCTTATCACATGTATTTAAGTATCATAGCATGAATTGGTGTAGGATTCTATTGAATAAGGTCAATTTTACATGTTATTATGGACTTTGTGTAGATGTGATTTTGTTATAACAACGAGCTAGAAACCCTCATTGAAATGAGAACGTTATGAATCTCTTAATTTTTAGGTTAGAAATATTCTATAGGGTATAAGGACCATCAACATAATTTTTGCAAGCACCGATAGTGAATAATATGGCTTTTAGAATAAAATGCCTCCTCTCGAGCTCAATCTAGGTCTTACTATAACTTGTTATTGAACTAGTGGAATTCGATAAAACTTGAAGGAAATATCTATCTCAAAAAGATGTAGAAGCTCACCAAATTTTAGAAAAAACCAACATGTGAGGAGGAATATATTTCTGATAGAATTTTCCAAGCATATGTGGTATCGACGGTGAACAGGGCAGGTAAGTTTCAATAATGCAAACTTGATCGAATAAATATTTCAAGGCTTAGAATTGATTGAGGTGGTATATGGAAGCTTATTTGAAGGTGTTTGTAAGGTTATCTGAGGTTAAGAACATGTTTCTTGGGATGAATGTAATATAACCTGTCCTAAACTTAGTTTTAATTCAATCCCATTTAAACCGGGTCTTTTCAATTTGTTGTCCCGAGTTCTTAGGAAGGGATTAAAATGTTGAATGACACAATATAAGATCCATATACTATGTTTTAAGAATATATTATCACATTCCAAGGTGAAATTAGGAATCAAGAATTTAGTCTAAGATCTACAGAGATATGGAGATCTTGAGACAGAGGGAATGTAACTATGTCATAACCTCATTTTATCAAATTATGATTATATAGAGATAATAGCACAATATACACTAAAAAGGATTGTGGATATAGAACTGTCCCTAAGTATTAAATGAGTAATTACATGGATTGCCATATGAAATAATTTGCAAGTGAGTTATGTAGAGAACCTATTCTCTAATGGGAGGATAGACTTTCATACAATCTTTATATTGAATGATATTATTATAAAATCTTGAAACTCATTAAACTTGGTATGTGGACCTAAATCTACTAGCAGGAATCTATGTAAAAGCATAAATCAGAGCATACACTCGGGGATGAACAATGACTTTGAATATCGGGTATTAAACACTCATTGGAAATATTTAAGAGTTGAAACTTGGTATGCATCTTTGGAATGACCTAAAGTAACCAAAAATTCATTAGTCTATTGTGGATATGCCCACATCATTCTAAGTATGATTATTCCAAATTACATGCCGTAAGGGGATAAGAAAGGCCACTTTAACTTGTATGATGAATTTGATTATGGGGCTTCTTAGTTCTCACTCTTATGACTGACATAAGATTTGTTGAAGTGTACAATAGGAGAAGAAGTCATAGAACCTATTGAAACAAAAACCTTCCTTTCTAGTACTACAAGTTAGTTATGAATGAACAAGGTACAATCTTGTGCTTACTCGAAAGAGTAACCTCTAGTGAAACCATCTAAATGGAGAAGTATTAAGGAGTAAATGGGCATAGTATGAGCAGGATAAACCGAAAATGATTATACCACTAAAATGGGATGAAGGGTGTGTTTCGTTTTGCAAGGCTAGACCTTTGTAGGCTTGAGAAGGATCATGGAAACTGTAATCTTACACCGGCATTAAGAAATAAAAGTCTTGTGGGTAAACTTGAAGGAATAATATGATCGGTATGATGAAGTGAGCTAAGATATGCACATCGCATTTATTTTCTATCCATCACACCCACATCCTTTTCCCCTAAGATTAAACATTTTTGGCATATGATGATCCTTTCCTTTTTGTGCAATCATCCTCATGTCCCTTTTCAATTGTCATCATCATGACTAGGAGCAACCTTACTATAATTTTCTAGGGGCATCATCCATTTTATATACCCCTCGGTTCCCATCCTACCCTATACATAGGGGCATATCTTATAATCTTCCATATCCCCCTCATCCTAATCTCACATCCCATTTCATCCTAACCTATCAACTAATCCCTATCCTATCCAACCTATCTGATTTCCCACATCCTTCCCTTTTAACCTACCCAGACATTTTTTGGGGCTTATAGGAGAAATTCACATCCCTCCTTACATCCCTTCCCATCCCCCCATGAGCTATCTCATTCTAAATCCTTTCATCTTACCTATCCTTAACCATTCCCCCATCCCAAATCCAAAATCTCAATATCTAACGTCCAAAAGTCTATCATCCCCGAAATCCAAAATCTAAAAATCAAAACATTCAAATAAAATCATACATGCAATGTGTGAGTTTTTTCTTGTGTGTCTTTGCTTTCTTGTCTACATTTTATTTTTAGTGATGACGTGAGGCTCTTTTTTTTTTTTTCTTTATCATGGTCCAATGAAATGAGGGCCATATTTTTGTATTAATTTTTCCAATGATATGAGGAGATAGGCATTTTGAAATTAAATCATCATGGTCTTTATACCTTGGTGCATTTTCTCTATGCCACGTGAATAAAATTGCTAATGATAATAACAAAGTGGGCACTTTATGGTAACACACCCTTCTATCATTTTCATTTAACCTTATAATCATCCACACCTAATCCTAATCATCTAACTAACTATCTTACCTCATTTCCCTCCTATTGAAACCATCTTTTATCAATAAATTAATATCCACATCAAAATGTTATCATCTCGATCTAACATCCAAAATCCTCACCCATTGGTTGGGGCATCTTCTTATCTATCAAACTCGAACATTCTTTATCATTGCTTCATCAAACATCATCCCAATCCTCTCCTCATTAATGTCCTATCATCCCAAAAACCAAATCTTATTCTCTCATCCAAACATCCTCAATCTTCTAATCCTCATCTCCAACATCCTTAAATATAACATATTCTAATCCACTAATCCTAAATATTCACCATTATCATATATCATTGTCTAGGTCATCCTCTACTTTGAAATACAATATATCTTAATCTTCTAATCTCCTACTCCTCTAATCATTCCTCATATCCTCTAATTGTCTAATCCTACATCATCAACAATATCCTAATCAACATAAAAAAATCCTTAGATTATCTAATCCTCAAATCCAATATACTTAAACTCAACCCATTGACCGGGAATCCTCTAATCTAAACCCTTCAATCAATCATCCTCTGTCCTCTCCTATAATCCTCAATATTTTCATTCTATAATCCTTTCTCATCTACTAACTTGCACCTCTCCCCTTTTTGAGTGGTTACCCAACTCATTCCTTCCTCACCTACCCTTGAGGTGACATCATATCACCATGATAATATCATCTCTTATTTTTCTTTGAACAATCATTTTTACGTAATAACCATTTAAAGAGGAGAAAATGTAGACATATCAAATGTTGACATAACTAATTCGATTAATTTGTCTCGAAATATCCCGACATCATCATTATCTAATTAATCATTTTTCTATAAAATACCACATATACCCTTTATCCTAATTTATTTCATCATTTATCTAATATCCCATAATTTCATCTTTAATCCCCTTAATTCAATATTTTATAGCATTATCCCACTTACATCATTATTATCATTTTCTAGGAATTTAATATTGCTACACCTATCTACCCACCTACTCTACGCCTACCATACACCTATTTTCCCCATGAAATCACATCCCTAATCTTATTTTATTAATCTAATATAATCCTAAACTAATCATAGTCCTACCTGTAAATCTAAAGGCTTCTATTTTTAGAAGCCTCTCTAAACCTCTTCTATTCTCCATTGAATTTTAAATTCGAAGGAGGATTCTCAAAAAATCTAGAATTATCCATTTTAGAAATCTCTATAATCTTCCAATCCTCTCCTCAATTCTCATACATTGATCTTTATTCCACTTGGATCAATCATCACAATCCACTCTCCCTACAAAAAACTATGATTTTAGCTCTCCTCCTCCATGAGAAAGGAGGAGGAAATCCATAATAAATCTCTACCATTTAATCTTCTATAAATCATCAACAATATTCAATCCATCAATCCATCCTTAATCCAATCTATCATCCATTAATCCTTCATCAAGCATCAATCAATAAAAGAAACATAAAAGGAGGTGATGTCCAAATGCCTACTAAAATCTGAATCACTCAATACATCCTTGAGAAAATCCAATACAACAAAGGAGGAGTATTGCATTTTATTGGTAAGTGCAGGTATTAATTCTCTCCCCCTTTACATCTCTTTCTCAATCATGAGGTATTGTTGAAAGGATTAACATAGGAAAGAAATTTGTTTGTTTTCTTATACTCACCACTAATCTTTTCTACACTACACTCATCAAATCTATTAGATCTACTAGTCCGGTACATTTCCCGATCACCTTTACCTAGTGGCACTCTTGCATTGTTATCTTCTCTTCCTACCATTTTTCACAAAAGAGTTACCTTCGCGATCTCATCTACACATTCAAATCATTCGGTGAAATGTGTTTTTAAATAGTGATGTTATTATATTCTTCCTTTCCAAGTGGAAATGAAATTTTTGTAACTCACTTTTTATCACACCCGAAATGTGAAAAAATTACCATAGACCAATGATATAGTAAATTTTATAAGAAATATAATTTTTCATCTAATATACAATAAGGAACCATCATGGTTTGGGGTGTCAAATAAGATATTCCTTATACTACACGCTCTTTGGTATACATAGCAAAAAAATGGAATACACAACATAATGAATAACATAATAGAAACTTGAAATATTCGTTATTCCTTTAGTAGAGATAAAAGTAATAAAACATTGTATATAGTGATTTCACAAGACGAGATTCTAAAAATAACACCATAGATTTGTAAATCTCTACTCACAATCATTGCAAAATATATCTTACAAATACACACTCTATACTAGTTCTAGTCAAAACTATAGATTTTTCTTGTCAGAAGAGTTATCCCTAAGCACAAACATGATGGTGTGCTTATATAAACACAAGATCCATCTTACAATATGCTTCAAAACAACAAGTGATTTGTAGGACCTTAGGTATGTCCCAATCCCATATGCAAGGATAGGAACAGTGATACTTCAACTCAATGCATAATGAGTCAACTTAACGAGATACTACTATGAGTTAAAGGTGAACTCTCGTCCACTTCCTTGAACAAAGTTGACCTTTCAAATATATTTATAGTTATGTGCCACATTATGTTATTGCACATAAAAACCCATACTAGATCCTCCACAAAATTATTGCATGGTATCACATTATAGCTCTAATAGCCTTGTCGTTTGTGTAGCAGATACACCTCAATGAGACAAACACATGCTAATAAAGAGAGCATCTAAAATTACTATTTTGGACGCCACACACAAAAGATAATTTTCTACGCATGGATTAATTATGTTGGAAAGCTTCTATGTTTTCTCTACTAACATACATGCTTATGTTATCTCTTGAAAGATTATCTAGACTTAAGAAGATATCACGAACTTTGCTTAGCTCTTCAAGACTTTCCACAATCATAAAGTAATTATGAACTACTACTTATCACGTGCACATCTATAGACTACAATGGAACTATTGCAAACATGTGTTAAATGATAGGCACATAACAAAAACACACACATAAAATATATGTAAGAAACAAAATTTGTGTAAAATAAACCGACATAAACATGGTTAAAGACTTGCACAATGTTACACAACTAACATATTTTGAGTAATACACGATTGTAAGTGATTTTGGACGAGCGGATATTACTAGACTTGGTGTTGGTTGAAGTCGGTGACATTAAGTTGCCATCAAGTCAACAAAATGTTATCATTAACTAAGGTTAACGTGTGACACATATATGGTGATTTTAGTGAGACATCATGTAAATTTTAACGTAACTTTGGGTGTAATACAAGAATAAATTCAACATTGTCGAAGCTAACTTGACTTTCACATGACATGAAGAGGATACTTAGTCCGTCGCCAACGGTAACTATTAACTTAACACTGTGTCTAACATGAAGGTGATGTTATTAATGTATAATTCACTCCATGTTGCAAACCTTACGTTAAATATGTGACGCGTTTAGAAAGTTATTTTTAATAACAGAAGGCAGGTTTTTTTGTCAGCGGCTCTTTGTTTAGGTAGAATATATTTAGAATCTTAAAAGCCACTGCACCAATAGAGTAGTATTGAACTGAAACGTGAATGGGTGAAGGCATACACAAGCAACGAGGGGAAGCCACAATGCATCGCGAGGGGATAAAATGCCTCGGTTTCGGTAGATAGACTCGGACTCACTTTGTAGACATTCAGCATATAGAAACTGAATCCCTTCTTTCAAAGATTTTGTAAGACTCTCCCAACCATCCTTTCACACCTCGGAACTCCACTACACTTTAAAGTTTGGTTCACGATCAACACCTTCGAAAAAATTATAACAATATCTCATCAATGAAGAAAAATGTATTATGATTTGATTGGAATTTAGTGTTCGAAGGCCTTCTACACCATCAGAATATAGTTTCTCCCACGGTTCGAATGTACTTTATGATGATCCATGGAGCATCGATTCCACCAACGTGTTCTTTTGCAAGTATGAAATTGATAACAAATAAGTTCGATATATGTAAGTGGATTTTTAATTTTTTAATGATGGAAAGGGATCTTATATTATATTAAATACATTATGATACACGAAAGCTTTTAACAAAAAAGTGGGCGGTATGATAGTACACCCCAAAACCACAAACAAAGTTAAGCAGCGCCTACAACAACCAAAGTCAAACTAAGCCAAGTCTAAGAGAATACAAAACAAAAATAGGCAAAAGTAAGAAAGGACAACCAACAAAATCAAGCAAAGAATAAAGAAACATGCCCGACGTGGGCGGATCTCGGTCACCCGGCCACCCCAAACCCAACAGATCTTTGCCTTCATCAGGAGGTGCCCACCCAATAGCATTTGTCGTTGTCTCGGTTTCGCTTCCTCGCGAGTAGGAATGGTGAGGTTGAGCCGAGGGAACTTGTCAAACCTTGGCGAAGGTGGCGGTGGATTCCAAGCCATTTGAGGTGTGGTAGTGGTAAGAGGAGAGCCCCAGCCCTGGTGGCGAGGTGGCGAGCCCCGGTTGATCGCACGAGGAGGTGAGCCCCAACCCCGTTGTCGAGCTAACGAGTGCGGTGGCGAGCCCTACCCGCTTGCGGTGAGTGGCGAGAGGCTACATTAGAAGTTCCATAGAGAACAATGAGTAGGACTCGAATGTACGACATTTGAGACCGGCCGCATCAGCCGCCATGAGACAAAGGTGACGAGCACCTGAAGGGGGACGGAGGCACATGAGCCACATTGCAAGGGGCCTCTCCCCAATGACGAAGCAAGGTCTGCAGGTGATCCACCTCCAAAGACCACTTTATTGCCTTTTTTCACCTAAATCTGCGGAAGCACAATGGAGATCACCATAGATTTACTATAAAGAGAGAAAGCTTGATCAATTGCAAAATTACCAAAGAAAAAAGCATTTCTTTCTTTCCAAATCCAAAATAGAATCTCACCTCTGAAAACATTCCAAATCTGGGTTAACATAGGCAAAAGTATGGGATTGTCTCCAAAAGGATAAGTTGCCAAGTGAAACAATGAGACCGGGAAGGAAAGAAAAATGAATGAATCCAGTCCTGGTGTTTTGAGTTGTGGACGAGAACCGAGAAAACGTGCAATAGTGTTTCTAGATGCCCATAGAAAGGGCACTTGGGAATAGAAATACCAATCTGAGCAAGATGAGCTCCAATAGGGAGGCCTTCATGAAGAATACACCAAAGGAAATGATCAATCTTTGGCTCCACAACAAGAGTCCAAACATTTTCAAACCATCGTCCCAAGGTGGAGGAGGTGGAGTGAAGTCCCCATCAAACATTGAGAAGATAGCAATAACCCTTCATGGCTTTGTAGTTCTGAGTAATGGGATGTCAATATGCCATTCCTAATTCGTCCCATCAAGGGTGGGAGGAATGCACAACAATTTTATGCATCATGTGGTCGAACCAATTGATCAACTGCGTGAAAATTATCCCGATCCTGGTTGGTGTTATGTTTGTGGAGCCTATTTTCATGTTAGAGTGTGGTACACCTTCTATGTGTTACACTCGAGTATTTTTACGGTGGTCCCACTCACCGGTGAGTGGGTCAAGGGGTTTGGGGCGAAGCCCCCGAAGTAAATTTTCATGGGTGGTTTATTAACCCATGGGTAATGGGTAACCATTATGGGCTATTTTTGGGCCCATGGTTTTTCGGTACCCATTGTTTTGATACCCACGGTTTTTGCTTGTGGTTTTGATACCCACGGTTTTTGCCCATGGTTTTGATACCCACGGTTTTGTATCAAACTGCTTAAGCAATTGTCTATTTATATGGTCTTATGCATATGATATATATACAAGAAAATGCATTGCAAATGTGCTTTGAATTCGGTGTGAATTCTGTAGAGTTTGTTGAGCATAGCTCCAAACGATCTGGTATTGTATTGAGAGAGTGGAGGCTTGTAATAAAATCTGAGCAAGTGATTCTTGGTGGACGTAGCCCAAATTGGGTGAACCATGTTAAATACTGTCTCTCTATGTTGTGTTATTTATTCTGCACTTTTATTTGAGATTTGTAATATTTTCTGCATATTAGTTTCTACTGTTGCGATTCTGTAAGGGATTATTCCACATATTTTATCTCTTATTTCCTATCAATTGGTATCAGAGCCTGGTTTTGGTTTGCTGAAGTGTTGAATCACAGGGAAAGTTTTATCTTGAGTGGGAGCTATGGCAGATGATGGAAGATCTAGGGTTGATAAATTCAACGGGCATAATTTCAGTCTTTGGAAGATGTAGATGGAAGATTACCTTTATCAGAAGGATCTTTATACTCCGTTGTCTGAGAAGGTGAACAAACCCTCGAGTATGACAGATGCGGAATGGGATTTGTTGGATCGAAATGCACTTAGAACGATCCAGCTATATCTTGCATCTTCGTATTATTTAATGTTTCAAAGGAAAAGACTACAAAAGATCTAATGGATGCATTAGGGAAGTTGTATGAAAAACCCTCTGCCTCTAACAAGATATTTTTAATGAAAAATTTGTTTAATATGAAGATGTCTGAGAATAGTTCAATAGCAGATCATTTAAATGATTTCAATATTGTTGTGAATAAGCTAGCTTCATTCTGATAGAATTTGATGAAGAAGTTAGGGCTTTATTAATTTTGTGCTCTTTACCTGAAAGTTGGAATAGCCAGTAATGGCGGTAAGCAACTTGGTTCTAGCTAACTCGAAGTTGAAGTTTGAGGATGTTGTAGGGGTGATTCTAAGCAAGGAAATGTGAAGAAAAAGCTCTGGGAATCTTCTACTTTAGGGAATGCTTTGACAGTGGAAACTAGAGGGAGACAAAAGAATAGAGGAAACCATGGAAAATTGAAAGATCGGGCAAGGTCAAAATCCAAGAGCAAGATTGTATGTTGGAACTATGGAAAGTCTGGGCATGCAAAGAAGGATTGTTGGGAGCTTCGGGACAAGAAGAAACAATAGGAAGAAAACAAGGAGGCAAATGTGGCATCGGGTAATGTATGCCAGGATGCTTTGATTCTTTCTTTACATAATATTACTGAATCTTGGGTTTTAGATTTAGGGGCTTCTTTTCATGCTACTCCACATAGGCATTATTTTGTTGATTATGTTCAAGGGGATTTTGGGAATATTTTTCTTGATGATGATGAGCCTTGCAATATAGTTGGAAAAGGTTCTGTTCATGTTAAGATGTAGAATGGGAATACATGGCTATTGAAGGATGTCATACATGTGCCTACATTAAGGAGAAATTTGATATCGGTGGGGCAATTGGGAAGTGATGGTTGTACTGTGATATTTATAGCTGACTCTTGGAAGGTTACCAAGGGTGCTCTTGTGGTGGCAAGAGGTAAGAAGGTTGGAACCTTGTATTTATCCACTAATAGTACTAATGATTGTAATCTTGTGGCTTCAGATGCAGATACAACATTATGGCACTATAGGCTCGGTCATATGAGCCATAAGGGCATGGACATCATAAAGAAGAATTTTCCTGGATATACAAAAACATGTTTGGATTTACTGTGAGAACTGCATATATGGGAAACAGTGAGTAAGGTTTCTCAAGGTTGGACCTATGAAGAAAGAGAGTAAGTTAGAGCTGGTACATTTTGATGTGTGGGGGCCAGCTCAGGTATCATCTCTTGGGGGTTCAAGTTATTATGTTACTTTTATTGATGATGCAATAAGGAAAGTTTGGGTTTATTGTATTAGAAACAAATCTAATGTATTTGATACTTTTGTTAAATGGAAAGCCTTGGTAGAGAATGAAACAGGTCTTAAGTTAAAATGTCTCAGGTCAGATAATGGAGGGGAGTATTGCAACAATGAATTTGATGATTATTGTTCTAAGAATGGAATCCATAGGCAAAAGATGGTTCCAGAACCCCGCAGCAGAATGGGGTGTCAGAAAGGATGAACAAAATAATGGAACATGCTAGGAGCATGAGGATACATGTAGGACTGCCTCTTTATTTTTGGGTAGAAGTGGTGAGCACAACTGTGTACTTAATAAATAGAGGACCCTCAAGTGCCTTGGATGGAGGCATACCTGAGGAGGCTTGGTACGGTAAGAAAGTTGATTACTCATTTCTTAGAGTCTTTGGATGTGAGGTGTTTGTTCATATTGACAAGGATGATAGGACCAAGCTAGAGGCTAAATCAGAAAAATGCACTTTTATTGGTTATGGTGGTGATGACTTTGGATTTAAATGTTGGAGTATTAAGGACAAGAAAATCATTCGGTCTAGGGATGTGGTCTTTAATGAGAAATTCATGTATAAGCAACAATTGCAGAAAATAGGGAAGAATCCAAGAAAGAATATGCAGTGGTAGAGGATCTTCCGGATGGGACAGTGACCCATGAATCAGTTTAGGAACCTACTCAATAGGAACCCCAAACTCCTACAGTGAGGAGGTCTTCTAGGGTAAGAAAAGAACTTGAACGTTTTTCTCCTTCTCTTTATTATTTATTACTCACTGATAGGGAGAGCCAGAGAGATTTGATGAAGCAATGCGGTAGATGTCGGTAAGAAGAAGTGGGAGCAAGCCATGGATGAGGAGCATAAGTCTCTCATGGAGAACCAGACTTGGGATTTGGTGAAGCTACCGGAAGGCAAAAGAGCATTGCAGAACAAGTGGGTGTATAGAGTTAAAGATGAAGAAGGAGGAAAGGAAAGATATAAGTCTTGGTTGGTGGTCAAGGGGTTTACACATAAAAAAGGTATAGATTTTGATGAGATCTTTTCTCCTATAGTAAAAATGACTTCTATTAGAACTGTTCTTGGAATAGTGGCAGCAGAAGACTTACACTTAGAATAGTTAGATGTAAAGACTACATTTCTCCATGGTGATTTGGAGGAGGAGCTATATATGCAGCAACCAAAAGGATATGAAGTCAAAGGTAAAGAGGAGATGGTGTGCAAACTAAAGAAGAGCTTGTATGGCCTGAAACAAGCTCCACGTTAATGGTATAAGAAGTTTGATAGCTTCATGATGGAGCAAGGTTATATCAAATGTCATTCTGACCATTGCATGTATACAATAAATTTGAGGATGGAAGTTATATTATCCTGTGTTTGTATGTTGATGACATGTTGGTTGCAGGTAAAAACATGTAGGAAATAAAAGTACTCAAGAAACAACTAAGTGAATCCTTTGATATGAAGGATTTGGGGGCTGCTAGAAAAATCCTTGGTATGAGGATAACTCGGGATAGGAAGGAATGGAAGCTGACTTTATCTCAAGAAGAGTACATTAAGAAGGTATTGGATAGGTTTAACATGCAGGATGCTAAACCAGGTTGGGACTCCTTTGGCAGGCCATTTTAAGTTATCAAAGGAGTAGTGTCCCAAGACAGAGCAGGAAAGAAACCATATGTCCAAGGTACCTTACTCATCAGCGGTTGGTAGTTTGATGTATGCTATGGTATGCACTAGGCCTGATATTGCCCATGCAGTAGGAGCTGTGAGTAGATTTATGAGTGATCCAGGTAAAGAGCATTGACAAGTAGTAAAGTGGATCCTTCGGTATTTGAGAGGGACCATGGGGACAGTTATGCTACTGATGGATCGAGACACCACTTTACGTGGTTATGTAGATTCGAGACATGGCTGGAGATGTAGATACCGGGAGAAGCATGACAGATTATATTTACACTTGTAGGTGGGACAACATGAAGCTGGATTTCATGACTACGAAGATGCTGGTGGCTTTGTCAACCATGGATGTTGAGTGTGTTGCTGCCACGAGAGGCAAGCAAAGAGATGATTTGGTTACAACAATTTCTTGAGGAGTTGGGGCATAAGCGGGAGGAATGTAAGCTGCATAGTGATATTGAGTGTTATACACCTAGCTAAGAACTCTACTTTCCACTCCAGGACGAAGCATATACAGTTGAGATATCACTTCATCAAGACAACTTTGGAGGAACATAAATTGAAGTTGGAGAGATTCATACCAGTCGAATCCTATAGACATGATGACCAAGGTGGTCACAAGAGGATAAACTAAAGCTATGTTTAGCTTTGGTTGGCCTTCACGGATGATGTGAAGGTTGAGAAGCTTGCTCGGTGGAAATCAGTCTCCAAGTGGGAGATTTTATGTTTGTGGAGCCTATTTTCATGTTAGAGTGTGGTACACCTTATATGTGTTAGACTCGGGTATTTTTACGACGGTCCCGCTCACCGGTGAGCGGGTCAAGGGGGTTCGGGTGAAGACCCCAAAAAAATTTTCATGGGTGATTTATTAACCCATGGGTAATGGGTAACCGTTATGGGTTGTTTTGGGCCCATTGTTTTTCGGTACCCATTGTTTTGATACCCACGTGTTTTTCCCATGGTTTTGATACCCATAGTTTTTTCCCATGGTTTTGATACCCACGGTTTTGTATCAAACTGCTTAAGCAATTGTCTATTTATATGGTCTTATGCATATGATATATATACAAGAAAATGCATTGCAGATGTGCTTTGAATTTGGGTGTGAATTCTGTAGAGTTTTTTGAGCATAGCTCCAAATGGATCTAGGTATTGTATTGAGAGAGTGGAGGCTTGTAATAAAATTTGAGCAAGTGATTCTTGGTGGACGTAGCCCAAATTGGGTGAACCACGTTAAATACTTTGTCTCTCTATGTTGTGTTATTTATTCTACACTTTTATTTGAGATCTGTAATATTTTCTCGCATATTAGTTTCTCTTTTATGATTCTCATAAGGGATTATTCCACATATTTAATCTCTTATTTCCTATCGATTACAAATTTGTAGAAGAGCTTTAAATTCCGGCCAAAGGAATGAGCGTCAAGTGCATTTTTGCTAAAACAATCCTCAAAAGTGTGAATTCCGCACTTGAAAAAATTTAGCACGGAGATTCTTGGGATGTCAACTAGGCATTGGTTTTAAGATTGAAAAATAGGTTACCTCCAAAGCGAGTGTTGGTTGACAGAAACCCATTACAAAAGTTTCCCCCTTCCATAGAAGCAAAGGTTTAACACATTCCCATCCTTTTCAGATTCTCTTATGCACAAACTCGCCAAAAGTTTTGGCCAATACTCAGTGATGAACATATTGACAAAAGCTAATCCTTTCCATGCAGAAAGGCCATAAGGTGAAACTTCCGCAATACCATGTCATATGAGAACTTTCCAAGCTTCTAGGCCAAGATCGCTTCTAATAATCCATTTAGAGTAAAGAGCTTGCACTTGGCATTAGGCCTTGATTACCATCGAATATATTTTTTCCCACAGTGTCGAAATGTATTTTAAGATGATCCATGGAGCAGCGATTCCACCAACGAGTTCTTTTGCAAGTATGAAATTCATAACAAATAAGCTCGATATATGTAAGCAAATTTTTTTATTTTTTTAATGATGAAAAGGGATCTTATATTATATTAAATATATTACAATACAAGAAATATTTCAACAAAAAGTGGGTGGTATGAGAGAATGCCCCAAAACCATAAACAAAGCTAGGCAATCCCTAGAATAACTAATGTTAAACTAGGCCAAGCCTAGGAGAATACAAAACAAAAATAGACAAAGCCTAAGAAAGGACAACCAGCAAAATCAAGGAGCAGCAACAAACATGCCCGAGGTGACGGATCCTTGTCATCCTCGCCACCCCGAACCCACCAAATCTTTGCTATCATCTAGAGGTGCCCAGCCAATAGCACTATCTTCCTTTGGTTTCATTTCCCTCGCGAGTAGGAATGGCGAGGTTAGCCGACGTAACTCCACAAATCTTAGCGGAGGTGGCAGTGGATTCCAAGTCATCCGAGGTTTGGTAGTGGAAAGAGGAGAGCCCAAGCCCTAGTGGCGAGGTGGAAATCCCCAACCCTAGTGATGAGGAATCAAGCCCCACCCTAATAAGCAAGGAGGTGATCCACAACCCTATCTCTGTTGTGGTGAGCTAGCAGAAGAGGTGCTTTTGAGGTGCCGTGGAAAATGACAAGTATGATTGAATGCACGAGGCCGAGATCGCTCGCTGGCCACCAAGAGCCAAAGGTGAGGAGTGCACTCGGAGGGGGTGGAGGCACATGAGCCACATTGCAAGGGGCCTCTCCCAAGTGGTGAATCAATGTCTGCGCAAGTGATCCACCTCCGATGCCATCAGACGGCTTGCATCGAATCTGCAAAAGTACATTGGAGATCACCATAGCTTTACTATAAAGAGAGAAATATTAATCAACTACAAAATTAACAAATAAAAAACATTTCTTTATTTCCAAATCCAAAACAATCCCGAAAGATTGAGGCCGGGAAGGAAAGAAAATGAATGAATCTAGATCCGGCATTTTTAGTTGTGGGACGAACCAAAAAACATGAAACATCATTTCCGGATGCCCACGAAAGGGCACTTGGGAATAGAAATACCAATCTGAGTAAGACGAGCTCTGATAGGAGGCCTTGATGAAGAATACACCAAAGGAAATGAGCAATCTTAGGATCTGCAGAAAGAGTCCAATCATTTTCAAACCATCGTCCCCAGGTGGAGGAGGTGGAGTGAAGTCCCCATCAAACATTGAGTTTGTCCACCATGGGTAGATGGGGTGAAAGCTAATGATAACCCTTATTGGCTTTGTAGTTACAGAATGGGGTGTCAAAATGCCATTTCCAATCTGTCCACCAAGGGCGAGAGGAATGCACAACAATTTTATGCATCATGTGGTCAGGAACCAAATTGATCACTACGTGAAAACTATCCTAATCCTAGTTGGAAAGCTGAAAAAGATATTTAAATTCTAGCTAAGGGAGCTAGTGTTGTGTAGTTTTGCAAAACGAAATCCTCAATATTGTGAATTTTGTGCTTGAAAATTTTGAGTGTCGAGATTCCCAAGACGTCAGTTAGGCATTAGTTTTGAGATTGAAAAATCGGTGAATGCCAAAGCAAGTGTCAGTTGATAAAAATACCATTAGGAAAGTTGTCCCCCTTCCATAGAAGTCAAGATTTAACAGATTCCCATGCTTTTTAGATGCTATTAAGTAAAAAGTGCCAAAATTTTTGACAGAACCGAGGTGATGAGCATATTTATAAACCCTAAGACTTTCCATGCAAAATGACCATAAGGTGAGCTTTCCGCAATACCATGTCGTATGAGAACTTTCCAATCTTCTAGGCCAATAATGATTATAATAATCCATTTAGCTCAAAGATATTTCCCTTAGTGTTGGATGTGAATGAGATCGAGGCCTCCAAAATGCATGAGGCATGCAACATATATCCCAGAAACCCGATGAAAACCTTTTCCTATAGAAGCATTAGCCCACAAGAAATATTTGAGCAGCTTTTCCATATTTGAATGGAGGATTTGGAAGGAACCTTAAGCACGAATAGTAAACATGAGTCGAGAAAGAAATTTAGAGAAGATTTGGAATTTTTGGCTAGGCATATAGGCTTAGTGATCTAATATTCCATTTCTTTGGCCACCCGTTGAATGACATATTACCACAGGTTTAGCCGAGGAAGCTTAAAAGGAAAAAGGGATGCCCAAGAACTTAAAAATATCTCCATGTGCCAGTATTTTCCAATCGAAAGTGGCAAGTACGGTGTAGAAAGGAAGGATTGCTTTGATAACACTGGGTTTTTTGCCATTGAATGGAGGAGCCAGAAGCTAGATAGAAAATATCCAAACATTGCATAGCATTGTGAATGTTGGTTTCATCTTCAATGAGAGTAAGAAATGAGTCATCCACAAAATTCCCATTAAGAAGTTGATCATTGGACTTGTTGTCCACTCAAAATTCCCCTACTCTTAAGGAAGTGAAAATTTTAAAAATTTGAGTTTGGGTGTCTTCTCTGTTGTACTCCATGTTAAAAGTCGAGAATTTGGGAAAATCTGCATTTTTTTGGGTCATTCTGTGTGTTTTTCGGCCTGTCGGACATTTTTGTCCCGCGTGTCCCAAGTTCAAACGGGCGCTCTATTCCCCGATCAGCCGGTTTCCCGAAATTTGTCTTTTTCGGGCCCGTCACTCTTTCACGTCCCAAATGTCCCAAGTCCAATCGGGCAAGTTGTTCCATTTTCGGCCGAATCACCCGAACCGCGTACTTCGCGCTTTCATGTCCCAAATGTCCCAAGTTCAATTTGACAAGTTGTTCCATTTTCGCCCGATCCGCCGAGTCGCGTGTTTCACGCACTTTTGTCCCGCACGTTCCAAAAGGCATTTGTGCGTCTTTTCCCCGCTTCGCCCGAATCACCCGAGTCGCGTACTTCGCGCACTTTTGTTCCGCATGTCCCAAAAGACATTTGTGCATCTTTTCCCCGCTTCGCCCGAATCGCCCGAGCCGCGTGTTTCACGCATTCGCGTCTCACATGTCCCAAATGAACCAAGTGCCATTCGTGCTTATTTTTCCCGCTCTACCCGAATATCTTGCTTATTCAAATTGGTAAATGCACATTCATTATCTTTCTCTCTCCTAAATGGCTATATTATGAGCGAACCCCCTATGCATTTTTCACGCTGTAATTCCTTCCCGAGTTTAGTGTGCGGCTCTACCCTCCGAATTACTATCAATTTGAAGATCAAATGTCAGGGACAGTGAAGCTCATCATCTTGACTTTGGTGACTTTTTGGTCGAGGATGGCTGATGCAAACCCTACACCAACGACGCAGATGATTCTACCATACTCATGTCAAGTCCGATAAGGAAATGGATAAGTGCCCCATTTTGGGCTTAGTCTACACCAAAGACACGTTAGTCCCTCGTGGCAGAGACATAACCGAGGCATTGAAGAGATTCAGGCAGTGAATTTTGAAGTCAGTGGGTCCCTCCCATTCATAACCACCTGTCTTCTTCTCCTTATTCTTCTCTTTTTTTCTAATTCTTTTTCTCGGATTCATTGTAATTAGTTGAGGTATCATGGGTTGGCAATCCTTAACTTATCTTTAGTTAAAAGAAGTAGTTACAAAGAGTAACTGATTTGTAAGCTATATAATGGCCTCTCCACGCCATTTTGAGGAGGAAGAACTTGGCTTATTTTCTGAAAGTGTAAATAGATCATAAAGAAATCAATACAGAAGGGCTTTTCATTCTTTGTCTATCTGATCTCTTTTGTCCCAAGCTTTTCATTTAATTTTGTGAAGATCATTTGTCTGTGTTATGTTAAGAAACTTTGTGTTCTGGCAGATGTTATTTACAGAACTTTGTGTCTTTAAATTCCATCTTATTTATATGATACAAATGATCTTGTTTCAATTCACTGTAACTTCGCATACATAAAGAATTACTCTGTTATCTATAATTCTGAGTGTTTCCTTTCTGCTCATTCTCGTACTCTCATTCCTCAGTCCTTTTGTAATTGATGATCTTTATAGAAAACACTTTCGTAATATCCAAGTTCAACCAGAAAATCATGTTTTGTATATTTGTAAATAGGTTCGTTTCTGAATAAGGGAACCTCTCCCATTAAAGAGGAGGGACTTCTTGTCCCCTATCGACTGCTCTTCGTAAAGTCCTATTTGATGACCAATAGTTTTTGGCAACTCCACTGGGGAAAATCATATTCCAGCTCTAGAATTTTTATCATCCTTTGATCCGGTGACTCGCGTTTTACTCGAGGGAGAAGGGCCCTTGGTATTGAGATTCTCGCCAACTTTTGAGCAGCAGGGTTTTCTTTCCTTCAACAAGAAATAGAAGGACTCGTTCGACAAGCACTCCACCTGTTCAAGATAGAATTCCTGCGAGTGGTATTTCTTCAGAGCCAGCTAGTCCTAATCTTCGAGCTTTGATTCTTGCTGGTGTTGCAGTTCCTCTTCGAGCTATTTTTCCAAGAATGGCGGTACCATTGCGCTGGGGTCATCGTGTCAGGCCCCTTGCTCTTCCTCAGCCTTTGCATGAGTTACCCAGAGGTAACCGGAAGAACTTCCCTAAATTCAAAGGCGATGGCAAAGTGCATCCTGATGAACACATCACAGCCTTCATAGTTGCATGTGGAGTTCTAGGGAGTTGAACATGAAGACGTCTCCGTGAGACTATTTGTTGAGACTTACAAGATAATACTGCTGATTGGTTCTATCACCTTCCGGCTGGTGCTATCACTAGCTGGGACACAATGAGAACTAGGTTTGAAAACCGTTTCAAACCAGCAAAAGATGTGCATGCCTTGCTAGCCCAAATCTCTCAGATAAAGAAAGATTCACAAGAGCCCGTGAGAGAATTTGTGGCCCGATTCAACAGGTTGATTAATAAAATTCCACCAAATACTCGACTGTTGATCAAATCCAAAAAAATTCTTCCTAAATGCCCAATCGCCCGAGTTAGTTATGCACTAAGAAGGGCTAATCTTGCAACATTGGTCAAGATCCAACTCTTGTTGTTAGTGTCGAGGATGATTTAATCATGTCAGGGAATTTGAGGAGAGACCCTTCCAAATCTAAGTCTGCTTCTTCCTCCTCTTCCACTCCTGGACCTAATACTGATCCATTGGTTCAAAAACTTGCGAATGATCTCATTTCCATAAAGAAACAATTGGCTCAGCATGCTCCCTATGCAGACGTTCCAAGGAGGAATTTTCAGCCCAGAAATCATTTGCCTACTTCTCAAACAAGATTAGCACTTGAAGGACCTCCTGTTAAAGTTCCTGTCAATGCAACCTGTGAAGTTGAGGAACCAGATGATGATGAGGATAATGAAGCTTGCGAGGAATTTGTGGAAGAAGTTGATGATGAAGTAGATGAACTTGAGGGATCTCGAGTTAATTTCTTCACTACTGAGGGAATTGATGATGGAGATGATTATGATGAAGTAGTAGCAGACATGAATAGCGAATCATTCATTGTCATGACTCGAGAGCAGACAAAGTAGAGGGAGAAAGTGACGCAGCCCCCCAAGAAATCTAAGGAGCAGCCGGCTACTATCCCTGTAATTGCAAAAAGAGGATCTCCTATCCCCGTCTCATCTACACCAAAGGTGAGTCCTGTCAATCCTGCTAGTAAAGTTACTTCTTTTTCTCCTAAAGTTGATAAACCTAGGATCTCAAGTGATGATGGCCCGTCCACTTCTGGGTCTTTTGATATTATTGATCACCTAAAAAAGACTAAGGTTCAAATTTCAGAGGCTGAGTATTATCAAACCCATCCCAAAGCTTTTGCTAAAATGATTCACTTTGTCAATTCCCATTCTAAGACCACCTCTAAAGGCCTTTTACCCACTCCTTCTTCTGCACCACAGCCTACTCTTGGTGCTGCCTGTCACCTCACCTAATGAAAAATCACACCATTTTATGTAACACTTCTTATAGCTAGCCATAGGCTCGCATTGTGTCATAGACTCAGGAACTTCAGACAATGTGATGCCTGCTAAAGTAGCTCATGCCTTAGGCTTGAACCTCACACGCACTTATGGATCTTGTTACTCTATGGAGAGTAAGGAAGTGCCCCTGGTGGGAAGAATTAAAGATGCACAAGTGGCTTTTGCTACTTTGCCTGAAAAGAAAGTTTTGGCTACCATCTTAGTAGCAGATATTCCTCCTTCATACGGGATGTTGCTAAGTAGGAACTTCTATAAAGATGTGGGTGGAGAAATTCAAATGGATTGGTCACATGCACTCGTACCTGTTAATGGACAAATGAGGAAGTTGTTGCCTGAGAAGCAATCTGAGTATATTGTACAAAAAACGGATGATCCTAAAGCACAAATACTCTATGAAGATATGGGGCATGGTAACTATATGATTATGTCCCTTGATGAAATCCAACTCCCCAAAGTGTCACCTAAAGATCCCAATGGTGTTTGGATTTTAGAGTTTGATGGAAGTTGTTCCTCAGCTGGTTCTAGAGCTGGTGTCCTACTGGTGTCACCTGAAGGGAGCCTTCATCCTTTTTCATTCAAGTTGCAGTTCGAAAATACTAATAATACAGCAGAGTATGAGGCTCTCATTCTTGGACTGCAAGTGGCCAAAGAACAAGGTGTAAAGAATCTTCTGGCTCATGGCGATGCAAAATTGATTGTAAAGAAAGTTAGAAGCCTTTTCCAGGTAAAAAATGGAAGGTTGAAACATTACCGGAATCAGGTTTGGGATTCCATTGAATTTCTGGATGCTTTCTCCATCGAAGCAATACCTAGGGAGAAGAACAGCAGGGCTGATTCACTAGCAGTCTCAGGGTCACTACTGATTCCTCATCCTGACTTCTCTCAAGACAAGTTCACCATTGAGATGGTCCATCGGCCTAGTGTACCTGATAATACCAATAACTGGCAAGTTTTCAATGATGATCAACACTTGCTTTCTTTCTTAGAACTCAAGGGTAATTTTGAACAGCTGTATTTTGAAGGAAGCGATAACCTGCCTCGTGAAAATGTGCCCTGTGACAAAGCAGTCACCCAAGGAGAAGAAAAGGATCAAGATGGGTGCATCAAACTCAAAGGAAACAAGATTCCTAAAGGATTGGTGAGTTTAGAGGAACTATTTGATAAACATGACAGGTATGTAAAGTCTAGAGCTTCTACTGGACCTCAACAATCAGCTGAGTATGATAAAATTAATATTGGGAGTTCTACTGATCCTAAGCTTGTGAACATTGGAAAATGTTGCACAGCAGATGAGAGGAAGAAAGCAATTGATCTTTTAAAGAGGTATAAGGATGTCCTTGCTTACTCTTATGAAGATTTAAAAGCTTTCAAACCAAAAGATATGCAGCAGTTTATTCCTCTCAAGCCTAGAATTAAGCCTTTTAAGCAGAAACAGAGGCAATATAACCCCAAAATAGCCGACACCATCTTTCAGAAATACGAAGTTGCTTGAAGGCCAAAATCATTTTTCCCATTCATCATTCAACATGGATTGCTAATATTGTGCTCTCATTAGGAAGAAAATGGTGAGATCCGCATTTGTGTTGATTTCAGAATCTAAATCGTGCTTCATTGAAAAATAATTATCCTTTTCCCATGATGGATCAGGTCTTGCAAGTAGTAACAGGATCTGAAATGTTATCTATGCTTGATGGATTCTCGGGATATAATCAGGTAGAGGTCGATACTGCAGATCAACACAAAACAACCTTCACTACTCCTTGGGGTACCTTTGCTTACAAGAGAATGCCTTTTGGGCTCATTAATGCTGGTGCCACTTTTCAAAGAGCCATGGATCTGGCCTTTGGAAGTTTGAAAGGGAAGTGTATTGTCATATATCTTGATGACTTGACAGTGTTTTCTAAAACAAGGGCGGATCATTTTGACCACCTGGAGACAGTTCTGCTAAGATGCAGAGAACATGGGATTTCTTTGAATCCTAAAAAATCTGTCTTTTGTGTCACGGGGAAATTATTAGGGCACATCGTCTCCAAAGATGGTATTAAGATTGATCCTGAATGAGTACAAGCTATCCAGCAAATTCCTCTCCCAACCAGCAAAAAGGGCATGCACTCTTTCTTTGGTAAGATCAATTTTTTAAGAAGATTCATCCTTGATTTTTCAGAGTTAACTTTGAATATTTCTCAAATGATGAAAGGGAAACAAACGTTTGGTTGGTCTTCTGAAGGAAAGGAATCCTTTGAGGGTATTAAAAGAGCTATCTCTAAAACTCCTGTTTTAGCTTGTCCTGATTTCAGCAAAGATTGTATTATCTATTGCTATGCCACAGATAATACCTTGGCTATTGTTTTGACTCAAGAAGACTCTAATGAGCATGAACTCCCAATTGCGTTCATGAGCTATATTCTGAAAGATCATGAGTTGAAATACACCATGATGGAAAAACATGCTTTTGCAGTGGTCAAAGTTGTTAAGCAATTTTGTTTTTACATCCTCAACTCTCATTCCATGGTGTTTGTTCCGATATAACCTTAAGTCGATTCTCACACAACAAGAATTTGGATCCAAGAGAGGAAACTAGGTTACTAAGGTCTAAGAATATGAAATTGACATCAAACCGACTAAGCTTGGTTTGTGGAAAAGGTCTTTGTGAGCTCATTGTTGAAGGAGCTAAGCATGAATTACTGGAGAACAAAGTTGGCCTTCCTACCGTTCTGTTTCTTAGCTCAGTTGATGAATGGTATGTTGATATTGCTCATTTTCTCACCTATGGAGAATACCCTCTCATTTAACTCCAAAGAAAAGAGGCCATAAACTTAGGTTAGTGCAGTATGTGTTATGGGAAAACACCTTGTTCAAACGTGGGTTAGATGGAAGATTTTTGAAATGTGTGGACAAGGAACAACAGAAAAAGTTGCTCTCAGCTTTTCATGATCAGGCATGTGGAGGGCACTATTCATCAACGGTCACTGCTCATAAGATACTTCGTGGAGGATATTACTGGCCTTCTTTGTTCAGAGATGCATCCAAGTGGGTTGATAAATGTGAGGCTTGTCAGACCTTCGTGGGAAGACCTAAATTGGCCTCTTTGCCTCTTAAGCCAGTTGTAATTGAAGAACCTTTTCAACAGTGGGGTTTGGACTTCATTGGAACACTTAATCCTGCTTCTAGTGCTGGTCATACTCATGTATTAACTGCCATGGATTATTTCACCAAATGGGTAGAAGCTATTCCAGTTAAGAGTACTACTTCTGAAGTGGTGTGCAGCTTCATCAAAGAGAACATCTTGGTAAGGTATGGTGTACCTAACAAGATTGTGACAGATAATGCTTTGAATTTCTCTTCAACCGAGATAATGGATTTTTGCTATGGGTATGGCATCTCTTTGGCTCACTCCTCAGATTACTATCCTCAGGGAAATGGGCAAGCAGAATCCACTAATAAAAATTTGGTGACTATTATAAGGAAATTATTCAATGAGTCTCAACGAAACCGCACAAAAAAGCTCTATGATGCTCTTTGGGCAAACAGATTACACCAAAGAGAGCTATTGGAATGTCTCCTTTTCAAGTGGTATATGGAGTAGAAGCTCAATTGCCAAGAATAAGGAGCTACCTTGCATCTAATGAAGGCCATCAAGATACTAGTTTCAAAGTGATGCTTTGGATAAGAGAATTATGTACCTTCACAAACCGAATGAGGATAGATTGAGGTCATTGATAGGATATCTGTTCACCAGCAGAAGGTAAAGGTCCTATTTGATAAGAAAGCCAGGTTCAGAGATTTCCAAGTTGGAGACACTGTGTTGTTATGGGATAAAAGGCATGAACCTCGTGGCAGCCATGGCAAGTTCGATTCCCTTTGGCTCGGACCTTTCAAGATCAGACACTTTGCTGGTAAGAATTCATTTTATCTTGATTACATGGATGGTTCTCCTCTCCCACTTCCGTATAGTGGGCAGTACCTTAAGTTGTTCAAGTCATAGGTGATTAGGGGGTCCTTTGTATATTCTGTACAGCGTTTTTGTTTTTCTTTCCTTTTCATTTTTGGTGTGTTGTCCTCTGTATTGGTTTGCTTTTTGACTCCGTGGCCCAATGGATAAGGTACTGGTCTGCTTCCCCGAGTTTGTCTAAGTTCTTACCTTGTCCCATTCCTTGAATTTATGCCAAGTCATCCCCAGAAGGAGCCAGCTGTTGTCCACTCAAAATTCCCCTGCTCTTAAGGAAGTGAAAATTTTAAAAATTTGAGTTTGGGTGTCTTCTCTGTTGTACTCCATGTTAAAAGTCGAGAATTTGGGAAAATCTACGTTTTTTGGGTCATTCTGTGTGTTTTTCGGGCCTGTCGGACATTTTTGTCCCGCGTGTCCCAAGTTCAAACGGCGCTCTGTTCCCCGATCGGCCGGTTTCCCCGAAGTTTGTCTTTTTCGGGCCCGTCGCGCTTTCACGTCCCAAATGTCCCAAGTCCAATCGGGCAAGTTGTTCCATTTTCAGCCGAATCGCCCGAACCGCGTACTTCACGCTTTCACGTCCCAAATGTCCCAAGTTCAATTTGACAAGTTGTTCCATTTTCACCCGATCCGGCGAGTTGAGTGTTTCCCAGCACGCTCCGCACTTTTGCCCGCACGCGCCCAAAAGGCATTTGTCGTCTTTTCCCGCTTCGCCTCGACCACCCGAGTCGCGTACTTCACGCACTTTCATTCCACATGTCCCAAAAGACATTTGTGCGTCTTTTCTCCGCTTCGCCCGAATCGCCCGAGCCGCATGTTTCGCGCATTCACGTCTCACATGTCCCAAATGAACCAAGTGCCATTCGTGCTTATTTTTCCGCTCTACCCAAATATCTTGCTTATTCAAATTGGTAAATGCGCATTCATTATCTTTCTCTCTCCTAAACGGCTATATTATGAGCGAACCCCCTATGCATTTTTCACGCTGTAATTCCTTCCCGAGTTTAGTGTGTGGCTCTACCCTCCGAATTACTATCAATTTGAAGATCAAATGTCAGGGACAGTGAAGCTCATCATCTTGACTTTGGTGACTTTTTGGTCGAGGATGGCTGATGCAAACCCTACACCAATGGCGCAGATGATTCTACCATACTCATGTCGAGTCTGATAAGGAAATGGAGAAGTGCCCCGGATTTTGGGCTCAGTCTACAGCCAGCACGTCAGTCCCTCGTGGCAGAGACATAACCGAGGCATTGAAGAGATTCAGGCAGCGAATTTTGAAGTCAGTGGGTCCCTCCCATTCATAACCACCTGTCTTCTTCTCCTTATTCTTCTCTTCTTTTCTAATTCTTTTTCTCGGATTCATTGTAATTAGTTGAGGTATTGCGGTTGGCAATCCTTAACTAATCTTTAGTTAAAAGAAGTAGTTACAAAGAGTAACTGATTTGTAAGCTATATAATGGCCTCTCCACGCCATTTTGAGGAGGAAGAACTTGGCTTATTTTCTGAAAGTGTAAATAGACCATAACGAAATCAATACAGAAGGGCTTTTCATTCTTTGTCTATGTGATCTCTTTTGTCCCAACTTTTCATTTAATTTTGTGAAGATCATTTATCTGTGTTATGTTAAGAAACTTTGTGTTCTGGCAGATGTTATTTACAGAACTTTGTGTCTTTAAATTCCATCTTATTTATATGATACAAATGATATTGTTTCAATTCACTGTAACTTCACATACATAAAGAATTACTCTTTTATCTATAATTCTGAGTGTTGCCTTTCTGCTCATTCTCGTACTCTCATTCCTCAGTCCTTTTGTAATTGATGATCTTTATAGAAAACACTTTCGTAATATCCAAGTTCAACCAGAAAATCATGTTTTGTATATTTGTAAATAGGTTCGTTTCTGAATAAGGGAACCTCTCCCATTAAAGAGGAGGGACTTCTTGTCCCCTGACTGTTGCTCTTCGTAAAGTCCTATTTGACGACCAACAGTTTTTGGCGACTCCGCTGGGGAAAATCATATTCCAGTTCTATAATTTTTGATCATCCTTTGATCTGGCGACTCCACATTTTACTCGAGGGAGAAGGGCCCTTGGTATTGAAGATTCTCAGTTTCAGCTTTTGGAGCAGCAGGGTTTTCCTTTCCCTTCAACAAGAAATAGAAGGACTCGTTCGACAAGCACTCCACCTGTTCAAGATAGAATTCCTACGGGTGGTATTTCTTGAGCCAACTAGTCCTAATCTTTGAGCTTTGATTCTTCAAGCTGGTGTTGCAGCCTCCTCTTCAAGCTATTTTTCCAAGAATGGCAGTACCATTGCCCTAGGGTCATCGTGTCGGGCCCGTTGCTCTTCCTCGGCCTTTGCATGAGTTACCCGGAGGTAACCTAAGAACTTCCTAAATTCAAAGGCGATCGCAAAGTGCATCCTGATGAACACATCGCAGCCTTCATAGTGGAAATCACCAAGCATAACGCATACGTGTTATGCCTACTATAAAAAAAAGAGGCTTGAGCCTCTATCATTTTATCTCCCTTAAACGTGAGTTTCGAGCTTAACCGTGCCTCGCATTTTTCATGCAACTAGATCTCAATATCAAAGGATCGTTTCGGATCACCGGAAGATCAGAATCGATGATGGTGCCATGGAGAAGAGGTAAGCACAATTATTTTCTCAAAATTGCATTGAAATACGATAATTATAGATTAAAATTTGAATTGAATAAATATTTTTATTATACTTAGAGGTCGAGGGAATCAACCACAAACAAACCTTGTTATTCTTTTCATCCCTCTCGACACTCCTACAATTGCTCAACATCCCTCGGGTAGTCAAGAATATTTATCGACCCAAATAGTTGAAAACAAAATTGAAATTAAGGATTTAATAAAAACAATGAGGTATGCACAATCTACAAACCCACACCGCACATCTCTTGCAAACATATTAGAGGCATTACTTATTCAAATTGACGTAGCATGGGGCAAATTGATCATTGGAAAACATACAGAGAGGGTTGTAGGGTTTATTATTCCAACAAATTGTCATATGTGGATATAAAGAAAAAAGAAATTTCAAAAGAGCTCATATGCGCCTTATTCATGGACCCCCACACTAATTTTCTTGTTCGGTTGTCATGTAAATGATTTCCCATCCATTGTGCAATAATAATTTGATTAAAAATAAATTTTGGGACCGATGGTGGATGGTGCTTGATTTTCCACCTTGTAATGAAAATGAGGTTCCAATATACTTTATGAGGAAACTCTATTGCGAGTTTATCCTTAATGAGATCCCAAATTATTTTGATTTCTAAGATTTCCAAGGCCGAGGAAAAAGGATCTGCACAGATCAACCAAGTGCACAATGTGCAGGAAGATTCCCTGCACAGAAACCCCCTCACCCTAAGATTGTCCCTCAAGCAGTGAAGGAGACAATAGAAATTGATACACTCCACGTGCTTCGGGGTTATCTACAACCCTTGTTTGACATATGAGGGATATTTCTTAGCCGGATGCTCGTGGAGGTACACAGAGTATTCCCTCGGGAGTACTAGCATGAGGCCACATATATGCTCATCATGTGGTATCATATGTTTGGGGCCCGAGGAGGACGATAATTTCATGCGTACTAATTTTTGTGCACTGGTGCTAAGGGTGAACACGATAATGTCAATATGTCGATGTCCTTTTGAGTGAGACATTTGGATTACATTCATCGGTGCCACCTTCATAGGAAAATTTGTTATGTTTTGTTATGTGTGTTCTGAAAAAAGTTGGAGTACCCGATTTACTTATATATGTTAAATTTTTGAAATAATTGTATTTTTCATGTACATACATTGATATTACATGACCGCGGAAGGCACATCTTCATCCCGACCATAGGCGGCGAGCACCATGCATACACATACATTCACAGAGGTAATTTAGAATTTTAGTTATTTAAAATTTTCACATACATGTGTGTGTGTATATATATATATATATTTGCATGTATATATATATATATATATATATATATATATATATAGTTTTGAAGTCAAATATATGTATGTTCTTGTATGTCCATCTAACTCACGTGATATACATGTTTGATAAAGATGTTGACTTCACTAGACACCCCACCATCTCCGTAACAAGTAGATAAAGGTGTTGCCATTGCGATTTCATCTGCGCAGCAACTCATTTGAGGTATTCAAACAACATGTAAATTTTGTTAAATTTCTCGTGTAATTCATATTATGTTAAATTACATGTTAGTAATGTATTTCATTGTATAATTATTAAATTATGTTAATAATGTCCTTCATTGTGTATTTGCACAGGATTTACTGCAAGACAGTAAAGACCCCTATTCATTTGATTCATAGGCGTGGCGGGGTAAAAACAATAGTTATATATTGATAAATTAGTTAAAATATTTTCATTATGTAAATGCATGTACTTAGCTCTATTTTCACTAATTCGATGTTATATTTTCTGATCTTATGTGTATGTAGGGAACTTCAACCCCCTCCATTTTGACTTTGAGGGCACGAACTCCTACATCTCGTTGTCTTCATACCCCGTTCGTAATGCAAGTAGCTCTCGATGACTCATCCGAGCGTGAGATGCAAATTCAGCATGATCGAAAACTTGTAGTAAGTTTTGTATTTATTTAAATACATTCATTTTAGCATGGTCTTAAATACATGTTGAAAACATATATAAACTAAGTTTTGACAAAAAAACATTGTTTGCATTTACAGGCTCGTCTACGGGCGAGTATTCAGCGAAGAGGACTCGAAGCATGGACTTGGATGATCCAAAGTCATCTCATGGATCTCCATCTTCATCTAAGTGAGGGCCTTCTTCGAGTAATGCCAAAAGAGGGATATATTTTGATGAGTAGGAAATATATATGTCTTACATGACATTTTTGTATGCCTATGTGCATGGCATTGTATGTACGCCTATATGGCATTTGAATTTGATGGTATATGACCTATTTAGGCATTTTTGTATTTATCATCCAGATTAAAATACTATTTGGAACTTGACAATTTTGTATGAGACATTACATTTATGAGATTATGTTCCAATGAATCTAATATGATGTGCACTTGACAATATTTAAGACATTATGGATTATTTTATCATTTGTTGGTGATGTACATGTAATAGCATTTTCAATGTATAATATTCATCAAACTTTGGAAATCAATATTTATGTAATGTATGTATATAAAGAGTTACCTAATCGAGTAATTATTCATTCACTTTATCAATGTGTATATGTGTATTTACCTTACTTGCGCTTCTTCTTGCTCATGGTATATTTGTCTTTGGTTCTATTTTATCATGCACTTACTACATTCTTCTATGCTTTGTAGTCTTCTCCTTGTTAAAACAACTAAGAGTCATCACAATTTGATGCCTTTCATCTATTGATATTTTGAGAATGTATCTCCATATACATTACTCCAATGCTTGAGAATGTCTCCAAATGGAATGACATTCTGATTCGACACTCAATGATTCTTAATTGTCTAATCCTATCCAATTCATTTTATTACCTTTAAATATGGAGGCATTTCAAGTTATTTGGAAATCATATCGGACCCTTCACTAGGCTTCATGACTACCCCTATCCTTGTTAAGGCAGTTTTGAAAGCATTCATGGGTTTATCATAGCATAAATTATCAATGAATGGAAGGTCACTAAGTCATAGGCCAGCTAAATCCCATCCATAATTAAACAAGAAATATTTACTAGGTGATTGATAACTCCTGTGTGTTCTTACACATACCCCTATCAAATTCATTCTTAAGCCAATCTAGTAATTCAGGGATCTTAAGGGACTACACTTGGACAAGGTAGCCCGAAAGCATGGGGAGCATAGGGAACCAAACCGAATCCTCCACTAGCCTTCACCTAGCCACCCCGATGTGTTGGCGTAGTTGGTTTGGTCCCACGAGCTTCCGTTTGCAAACTACAGCCTTTGAAAGCCTTACACTGACTCGAGATCGCACTATTTTTTGCAAACAATAGCATTACAAGAGAACCAGATGGAGATGGAGAAAACCACAAGAGAGTTTCGTAGAGGGGCCTGACATGGAGGTCTTGGATCTGACGAGATGTCTCTAGGTGCCACGGAGTCCGAGAAATCACCCATTGAAGATATGGCGTGTTTGGGCCTCAAATCTCTTAAGGGACTACACCCAGACGAGGTATCCCCAAAGCACGGGGAGCATAGGGAACCAAAAAGAATGCTTCAATAGTGTTCACTGGCCACCCCGATGTGTTTGTGTAGTTGGTTTGGTCCGACAAGCTTCCATTTGCAAACTATAGCCTCGCAACCATACACTAACTAAGACTGCACTATTTCGCGTGTTTGCAAACAATAGCATAGCGAGAGAACCAGATGGAGACGGATAAAACCATGAGATAATTTCATATAAGACCATGATGTGGAGGTTTCAGATCTGACGAGATGTCTCTAGGTACCACGAAGTCTGAGAAATCACCTGTCGAAGATATGGCATGATTGGGCCTCAGGGCTCTTAAGTGAGTATGCCTAGGCAGGGGTAGCCCAAAAGCAGAGGGAGCGTAAGGAACCAAAAAAAATCCTCCAATAGCATTCACTGGGACACCCCGACATGTTGGCATAGTTGGTTTGGTCCCACGAGCTTCCATTTGCAAACTATAGCCTCTAGCATCCTACACTGACTCAAACTGCACTATTTCACGTGTTTACAAACAATAGCACAACGAGAGAACCAGATGGAGACGGAGAAAATCATGAGAGATTTTGTAGAGGGCCTAACTTGGAGGTCTTGGATCTAACGAGACATCTCTAGATTCCACAGAGTCGATAAATCACCTATTGAAGATATGGATTGTTTGGGCCTTAGGGCTCTTAAGGGACTACGCCGGACTTGGTAGACCAAAATCATGGGGAGTGTAGGGAACCAAAACAAAGCCTCCACTATCATTCACCAAGCCACCTTGATGTGTTGGCATAGCTAGTTTAGTCCCATGAATTTTTGTGTGCAAACTACACCTTCCTCTGGCAGCCTACACTAACTCAGACTGCACTATTTTGCGTGTTTGCAAACAATAGCACAACGAGAGAACCAGATGGAGATGGAGAAAACCGTGAGAGGATTTCGTAGAGGGCCCCGACATGGAGGTCTTGGATCTAATGAGACATCTCTAGGTGCCATGGAGTCTGATAAATCATCCGTCAAAGATATGGCGTGTTTGGGCCTCAGGGCTCTTAAGGGACTACGCCGGATGGGGTAGCAAAAGCACGGGGAGAGTAGGGAACAAAAAAAAATGCTCCACTAGTGTTCACCTGTCCATCTCGATGTGTTTGCATAGTTAGTTTGGTCCCACAAGCTTCCGTTTGCAAACTATAGCCTCTAGGAGCCCTACACTGACTCAGACTGCACTATTTTGCGCATTTGCAAACAATAGCACAACGAGAGAACCGGATGGATATGGAGAAAACCATGAGATCATTTCGTAGAGGGCCATAATATAGGAGGTTGCAGATCTAATGAGACATATTTAGGTGCCATGGAGTTTGAGAAATCACCCGTCGAAGATATGGCGTGTTTGGGCCTCAGGGCTCTTAAGGGACTACGCCCAGACAGGGTAGCCCGAAAGCACAGGGAGCGTAAGGAACCAAAAATAAGCCTCCACTAGCTTTCACCAGGCCACCCCGATGTGTTGGCATAGTTAGTTCGGTCCCATGAGATTCTGTTTGCAAACTACAGCTCTCTGGCAGCCTCTACACTGACTCAAATTGCACTATTTCACGCGTTTGCAAATGATTTTTGTTTGTTGTTGCTTTCTAATATTTAATTTCTCTTAGCTTCACTTGGCTTCGAGAATAATAAATTCTATACTAACAGTGCTAACCACATTAAGGTGGAAGATTTTTAACACCACTAACCTACATATACATGTTAGTAAGCAACTAAATAGAATTTTAAATCATACAAAATTTAAACAAAATAATTTAAGTAAATATTCAAATTAAATTCATGAAGAACATACCTTTGCAAATTCAATCCAATGAACCACAAGGATCAACTTTATTTTTGATAGTAGTAAGAATTGCTTCATGATCGATTCATGAACCTTCCATAGATTTATTTTTTATGGTTGACCTCGATATTTGATCAATTTAATATTTTTCAAGGACCGAATGTGAATACTAAAGTATCTTCCGATGTACTTCATAGTCTTCAAAACCAAATGTTTGAATTTTTGATAGGATATCATCAAGCCAAGTTCCAATGAATACCACTAATCCAATGGGATACTCTAGGTCTTCACCATCAATGACTATGGAAGTCAATTTGTTTTCCCCTTTACACAACTAGATAAGAAGTAGTATGTTCCCTCTTCATTAAATTCCATCGCACTAACTACAAAAATTTGCCCTATGTATCACAGAGTAAAAATTTTTAGTCAATTTATAAATACATTAAGATTTGACCATTTAATAATTTATAAATTTGAAACATGGCATGTACATATATGTATGTACCTTATTGCACTAAATTAGAGACTTGGTCAAAGTCGGTGATGTTGTCATTCGATCCGAAGACCTTGCAAGTTGTAATTCTCATGGAACTTGATGTGTGTCAAGTGGAATTAGAGGTCTACAAGTCCTTTCATCCACCCACTACTATGATTCACATTCATTCCACGTAAAATCAATGCATGATATATAAAAACATGTCATGCACCTAATATAAATATTCTAAGAATTTGCATCTCGAACTACAAAATGAGTGCATATCACTTGATCCTATGCAACTATCATACAATCTTCAAATTATGTCGATGTTGTTCCTCTATCAGCCAAAAATATCTACAAACCTTTGATTTCTCTTGAGATTCATGGCCCATATTCTTAACACATCTATCAACATGATGCCTGAACAAGTGGTGCGTGAGTGATTGATTTTCACATAAAAGGGTTTGCTCATTTCAAAGAATCTTTGGCTAATGTTAATTTCTAAATTTTCATTTTTAAACTTAGAGAACAATTCTATTTGAGTCATATCTAAGAAATGTTTTGCACATGATTCATGATTATGAGAACCTATTCTTCTTTTTACTGTATCTCTTCTATTCGGTGACACCCTTGTGTTCTCATTTAAAAATTTACAATTAATTCTTTTAGAATATCAGATGTATTCTTGTCTTTTCATGGAAGTCTGCTAGAGAAAATCCCAATAGTCAGTGTTATTGACTAACTCAAGACGTTTACATCTCTCTATTGCTTTCATTAGTGTTTTTTTGTTTAGCTTCAAAGCACTACTTGTTTTTCTAATCAAGTGTTTATTAACTATTTTATCACTTACTATACAATTAGTTAGTGCACGCCGTGTAGCATTACTATCTTTGGTGCATCTTTTGCCACCTACAATTTGGTATGTTTTATGTATGTTTTCAACAATTGACATATTTTGATCAACAAAATTAGATGTTCTTAACCCTAGGGTCTTCATTATAGGTCTCATCTTAATTAATTTCATCAATGAAACAAATAATCAACATCTGTGTGTGTCATTTATATTCTCAAAGTAATTATCCTAAATTCCAAATTTCTTTCGGACATTTTGTTAGGCATTGGTTTTATAATGTTTTCATCAATTTCAATTAAGTGAATTGGTTTTATTCGTGAAATGGAAGGAAGTGTTCTTAGAGGTGAAGATTCGTTTACAAGGTTACTTTCTTCATTCAATGTTTTCATACAAATTTCGGGGTTAACATTTGGATTCTCAAGTAAGGGTTCAACAATTGGATTCATATCAATTTCTTCATCCATACCAACATTATCATTCAATTAAATATCATTATTCATTGCAAAATCATTATTCTCTACATTTTCATTATGTATTGCATCCCAATTTTCTAATACATTAGCTACATTTGATATAACGGATGTACCTTGCCTTGCTCAAAGTTTTTGCATTCTCTTCAATTTCTTTATTCTCTTCTCTTCCAATTGCTCCGGTGTATTATTCTTGACTTTCCTCTTGTCCTTAGCTTGACGTTTATCACCCATGATTAGAAAAAATCAACTAGTGGGGTAGGGGACAAAATGAAATACTAAAAATTGTGCAAGAATGTAGAGAAATTGCAGACAAAATAGAATGTTTGTATAATTCCCGTGAAAGAGATGAAAGGGATGTTGGGGGGCCACAATATATAAAACAAAGTAAAATGCGTATGCATTTTGCATTTCCTCTTTTCCCAAGCCATGCCTCAAGGCTTGGGATCTGGTTTAGATCCCCAAGCCTGAGGCATGGACCTACATATGAGCAAACACAACAAACGAGTTTTTACAAGAAATTGTAAAATTGACACTTCCTCTATGATAAATCAAAATAAAAAATCGATCCATTTTAAAAAAATTATACCACGACGTAGAGCAGAGCCTCTTCTTTCTTAAAATATAATTTTTCAAATTTTCTGACTAATATAAGGTTTTTCCATATTATTTATTTTCTAACTATGCCTTTTTATAGCAATTTTTGAAGTGTAAATATGTCTATCTTTCATGGTGTATCTTTTTTTTGGGTGATCGAAATTTAAAAAAATTATACTAGCCCAAACTAGGCATAATTCTATACATATTCAAAAAAAAATCTAATTTTCGATATTTTTTGAGGTAGTTAAGGGGGGCACGGTCGAGCTCTGTTATTTTTCAAAACATAAAATTTTTGTACTAGAAAAATCATAAATAAAAAATATTCACTAAAAAGATCTAAAAAAATGGATCCCAAACTAGATACTCCTAGCTATCTTTTTACTGAAGGGTTTTCAAAAAACTAAATGGTGCTCAAAAAATGGTGGGGGGCACGAAATTCACTCTATTATGTTTTTTAACAAAATCGGGAGCATCCATGTTGGTATTTTTGTTGTTTGAACCACTTAAAATTATCTATTTTCAATAAAATTTAGTAGCTTAGAAACTAGACTCAAAATTATACAATTCATATTTCTACAACATCTTCCAATTTTGAGTGTAACTATTTCAAAAAACTCGTACAAGTTAAAGTTTTGTTTTTCAGAAAAATGCATCCACTTAAGACCCCCTTTTGGCCCCCCAACTTGGTGCACTTACCTTGAGGGCCGAGGTGTTAACGGAGTATGATCGGTGCAGATTTTGGATAGTTATCTACCATAAATGAAGAAATCTAGTCGCTCGAGTCAACGTCTTCCCACCATTGAATCAAGATGACTTGCAATGGTGGATGTAACCGCTAATAATGACTCGGGTCATAGAATTAAATTTCAAACCCGCTTGATATGATTAATATTGGGGCCATGTTTCATCAAGGCAATTAAGAAATAATTTGCATTTATGACAAAAAGAGTGTGTGCATCATGCCAATGAGATATGAAATTGTATTGGAGAAAGGTCCTAAAGAACAAAGTCAAGCATGACCTCCACGACATGGAATAAATGTTGTTGAACACAAAAAAATTTTGAGAGGAAAGCATAGCCTTATCAAGTCATTTAAGAATGTGATCCGTACCTCCATGTAGATTGATCAACATATACCAATCAGAAGAGGTGGGGAAGTGATAAGAAATAGGATCAAAAAATAAAAAATTATTCCACATGAAATACCACGCTTCCCTTTCACCAAGTGTCCATCTCATGGGTAGGTGGCCACATTTATCATTAGGCGATTCAAACCTATTGAAGTCATCACGTATGATCCAGTAAGCATCAGGAATGGAGTTATCTATCCACCACCATAGATCAACCCTTTCAGCCGCATCATTCGAGGCATAAATATTAATGAGCCCAAAAGGGCGGCCATCAACATTAAAGCGGACCCATATGGCACGGTTGGTGGGTTCGATGCCATGGTAAATTAATAAAGCCCATCATTTGGAAGAAAAAAGAAAAATTAATCCCCCACACCCTATTTCATGATTTCTATAGAAATCCAAGCTATCAGGCCAAATGGATTTGCATACCATCTGTAACTGAAAACTTGTAATTTTAAATTCCTACAAAAAAATGTCCAAAGTTACACATTGTTGTCGAGTTTCATGCCCAACATACTTACGATAAGAGTCTGTAAGACCCTGAACATTCCAAAATAAACAATTCAAGGGAAATGTGTGTCCAATGCCATATCCCGATCCTTTAAGTCATAAAGGGCATCATATTGATTATGTAAGAAACGAGAAACATTATGCTACAAAAATCCTACGATCAACTTTTTTCCAAATTGGCATACCCAATGTTGTATTCCACTTCCGTGGGCTCCACAATGCGTGCTAGGCTATGGTCCCAAGATATGCGAGAAGGAATTTGGGGTCATATGGATGGCCCTTATGAGGAGTTGGGAAGCGGCGGGGATCGGATTACAAGATGGGAATGAGGGAAATAGAATTTTTCTCGGTCCATGAGAAACGACACTACAAGGGGCATGCTTTGGAGTACTTTGGCAACGGAGAAACTGTGATAGTAGCAACAGATTGGTTCTTTAGCAACAACTATAGGCTCCTTAGTGGGGATACTAAGGACGTGTTCCTAACGATTGGTTCTCGATGACCATGGGAGCCAAATGATCTTAGATTGCGAAGGTTGGTTCTTGTTTTGTCAAACTCTAGCAACATGCCAATCGTCCTCCTATTGGGGTTTGAATGGCTCAAGAATAGATTTGGCCATAGGATGGTTACAGGTGGTACATAAATCAGTCGGTCTTTGATCTTGTGATCATATGCACTGCAAACGGAAGAACGTGTTAGGAAAATTTATGTACATTATCGTCTAGGAGTAACACTTGTCACCCATTTGGCTATCCACAAATTCCTTATGATCCTGTGATAGGTCAATCTCCAAACATACTCGCTTCTTTAGATGAGCATGATAGAATTTTTCCGCTTCCAAACAAACAACCCACCTAAGTGAGGCAGCAATTTAGAGCGAAAGGGCATGCATGGTAGAGGAAGACAAGGAAATATGACCCAAATAGGCTCTTTAACGGTAGTATCTTCAGATACCACAAAGTCCTTGTGCAGGCTGAGGTGTTAACACAAATAACAAGTTGTGAAAATACCAAGTGGCTTTCTTATCCAAAATATTGAGCGCATTAGCAAGGTCAATGTCGGTGACAAAAATTTTTGGGGACAAATTGGTGGTTATCTTGCCAACGCTCTGGGAGTCTAAGTCCCTCTACTTAATCGGTGCATCTTCCGCATGTGCATGCATGATTGAATTGTGAGTTTTATCATGGTGACCTTTCGGTTGGGGATCCAATAGGGGCACTCAACTAAGCCTATGGAAAATTCTTGCATATACCTACAAGAGATGACTTTTCTAGGAAGGCGGGAAAGGGAATGAGAAAATTAGAAAAGAGGAAAAACTAATGTTGCAAGTAGAAAATTAGAGACTTGCATACACCAACCAGAAGTTTCATTACATGCACTTGAATATAGAAGAAAACAAATCTACGTAATAACTATAAGACTAAATGAAGCTTAATGGGCACAATGTACCATCAAACTCCTCAATCAAAGAGGCTAAAATTTCTTCTTCCTTTATTGAAGCTCAAGCAGAATTTGTACATAGTGTGAGAAGTAGAAGACATTTTTAATAGGAGAAATGGAAGAAACTTACTATCTCTTTCTCTCTTCACAAGGATAACTCTCTCATGAATTAACAAAAACAACTCCAACATCTAAGAAGGAAAATTCATAAGACTATTTGGAAGACCCTCAAATGAGGAGCTTCTTACAATTTATAGAAGAGGAGGAAAATTTTCATCTTCCTGGTGAATTTTAGAATACCTTAATGTGAATTAAGATTGTTCACATTCCACATTAAATATTTAAGTCACTTTTATAATAGTAAGGTGACTTAAATTTACATTATATTTCTAAAGTCAGTTAATTTATATCAAAAAGTACAACTCTCAATGCAAAAATATAACATTGAGGAGAGTGAGTGTTATATGAGAAGGGAAAAGAGAGAGAAAGAAGAGGAAGAAGAAGAAGAAGAGGAATTATGTTGAAGGATGGGCTGTTATGGTGGAATTAGCCCCATTCTCTGACTGCTTTCCACTTTGTGATCTTGAGAAGGCTTCTGTCTTTCTAATCTGTTAGTTGAAACGAGCCAGTACTGGTTCTACTTTTTCGGTATGTGGGATACGAATGCAGATCAAGGTTTCAATCCATCCATTGGTCACACTATTGATGTCCTTGCACTTCCCGAACCATGATGAATTTCTCTGCAATAAGTGCAATAGAGGCTCAGATTTCTGAGAAGAAGTAAAGAGTATCCTTAGTGAAGGACAATGGGTTGCCCACCCCTTTCTTGATGTATTCTTCAAAAGGGCCGATCAACTCATCAACAGTTGAGTGTTCTCTCATTGTGGGTACTCCAAGTTTTTGAACTTTCCAATTTATGTTATCGTGTAGCTTATATGTTTTTCTTCTCTCTCCTCTAGCTCTATGAAGGCTCGATTGATTGCTTCAAATCTAATTATTAGGCCCTAGCCCATACCCATGTCAAGTCTTCTACAGGAGTTTCAAAAACCTTCTTATCGATCAATTCCTGATGATGGGTGTTGCTCATCTCACTCACTATTGGTCCCAGAGGTTCCCAATAATCTCTTTCTTTCCCCACATCCTCTTTGAGTGCTCGTGTTTTGTTGGTGGTTGCGCACATGTATGCAAAGAGCTTGACTTGCCTCTTGAAGTGTTGACTTCCCTTTTTCAGAGATTGAGTCGATCCATTCATTATTTTCTCACCCCTACATCGTGAGCTCATGTGTTCTCCTAATAGATTTTGGATCGAAGCTACTGATGGGTACCACTTTCTCAATAGGAAGTGTTATAGTGCTTGGTTCCACTAGTTGTTATAAATAAGATGAAAGAGTTTGTACTTGTTCCTCTAGCACCTCAATCTTCTCTTTATATTCTTTATTCCTTGCCACCATGCGAGTAGAAGATTGTTGGTATATGTGCAAATCACCTTCATGAGTAGCTGGTCCCAACTGGATCATGCTCATGTCATAGTCACTGGTGTCATCCCATCCACTGCTTGATTACTTTTTTTTCCGAGCTACTTCAATGTACCGATTACTGCCTCCGCACTATAGAATCGTGATGTTGTCTACACAATATTTCTTGACCTTTTTCTTTAGCCATCGAGATAATTATTGATACATCGGGGCTACTACTTGTTGCACACAAGATACGAGTGTCAAGGATGACCGTTTCCCACATCCATGGAAACATCTCTCCGGGATTCGGCTCAATGATGGATACATTAACCATTCTTTGTTTTGATGGAGGAGGTAAGTCCCGAATGAGAGGAGCATCGGAATCAACAACATGCAAGACCTCTTGTAGTGGTTCAAATACTAGATCATGATTTATATGCTCCTCGTTCACTTATGCATCCGTGTTGAATTTTCTGTCTGCATTACACTAGATCACATCTTCCTCTCACGCAATGCCACCAAATATTTTTCTCCCCGGAATCTTTTGGATGTCTTCAATTCCGTGGCCTTCCTTTTTTAACTCACTCCAGAGTGTTTAGAGATGGAAGTTACCTCTACTACTTTTGAAGATGAATGATGTGAAGCTTTCTTCTGGCTTGGAGAAATTCCTCATGACTGAATGATCATAGTCCTCTTCTTATGAAACTAGTTTCTCGTTCTCCTCACCACCTTTTCAGTCTGCTCCAGTATATCTCATGATTCACAAACATGCTAGTTGATTTGGGGCATTGGGGGCATCTTGACTGCTGTGTACTCAGGATTGAGCATCTATGTCCCATCATCATGTAGGATGTCTTCACACCAAGAGAACTTGAATTTATTCATCTCACTGATTGTCATCCTCATGTGATATTTTTTACGTACTTCAAACTCATCAATACAGTTGGCCTAGTAGTCCTCGATTTGTGGCTCATGTTGCAATTCTAGGACATAAAACGAGTCAAGATCCTCCCAGATGTCAAATTTAGGCCTGGCGATGTAGGAATGCAAATTCAAATGTGTGAAAGTGGCCTCCAGGTGAGGTGAGCCATTTGAGCTTTTGCATGTGAACTCCCCTAGAGATATAGGGAATGAAATCAATTTCTTTCTTCTACTTCTGAGATTGTTATTTACTTGGGTGATCTACCCGTAGATTTCAACAATACAATCTAGTCACTGAGGTACTTAGGTAGTTTTAATGCAGCTTGGTTGAAGCCACCGACTCGTATGTAGGATAATGTTGAGATTTTTATGAAGTATGATCCATATTCCTTAATCAAGGATGCCAATTTTGGTGAAATCCTAGCTTCGAGGTCCCCTTCCAAGATTCAGACCACATGCATGGTGAATGCATCATTCACGCAAGTGAAATGCCTATTTCTCTCTCCAATATCAATTGCGGAAGTTTTTCAAATGTAGGTACCTTAGAAGTAATGTTCTGTGTGAGAGCCAATCCCTTGAATGATCATGAGCTTGCGAGGAGATAAACCAGATAAGAATTCATGTGGAACTTCTTTGTTGCGGATACTTGGAGTAGTTACAGATGGAGATTGTCACTGATGATCTGCCCCTAATCAATTCTCTACTTTCCTTCTATCAATGTCAGGATGAAAAGACCCATCCAGTCCTGGAAGTCTCTCGTGCTTGCTTCACCCATTACTTTACTGAGGAGAGTGATGACATAAACATACACTTCTCGAATTCACACCTGGTAGATTCTTGAGATCATGGAAGGATTTATTCCTATTTTCAACCATGAGCTGATTGCTACTCCTTGGACATATGAATCCATTGTCTCCCAATTATGCACAACCCTTTCCTTGGAAATGACAACGATTTTGGGGGACGTCGGTATCTACAGAGAGATTGAAATGGTCCTAGGGCTAATGACCACCATCATTTCACTGTTGTCATCTTGGATGGTTCGTGTCTCGGGAGCATAGTGGAAAGAGCAGGATAGGACTAGCTCAAGACTTTACACAGACACTAGATGCCTTGCGGTGGTAAACATGCCACTTGCGAATATCTTGTCTTCAATATTCTATCCGTGGAGGCCATGTGAGTCTTAAGGTCGTTTAGGTCCATTTACAAGACATCACTGTCTTCCACATCATACTCATAGGAAAAGCGTTGTGTCGGCTTCCGACCCATCCATTTTTCTTCATCTCTCCTTTGAAAAAGAAACTTACTATTTTTGTAAGTGTGAAAAAGCAAGTCCCGATCTTCAACCGGATGATGCGGCTTAGTTTTCCTCTTTCTCCTGTGTTCTTCGTTCCTTCTAGATCAACTTTCTTTTTTAGCAGTGCTCAAGGGCCCACTTAATATTTTTAGTAAGTGCTAAAAATGTCCGTTATGGTGAATTCTCAAGTAATAGTGCACCTTTAATGTCTTTGTCTCCTTCATGTGTTCTTTTGTTGCTAACTTTCCCAAAATAACAATTCCTATTTAGGAGAACTGCTATTTTTAGAAAGTTGGCCTTTAGGAGTCAAATTGATGTGGGATAAAGTTTTCTGATATGGTTTTTTTCCCAATATTCTCCCTCTAAATTTTCAAGCCTATCCGCTTAATAGTCCAGGAGATTTTAAACTTTTAATTTTTGGAGCTAGCAAAGGATTCTAGTACGGCATGACCATTAATGGACCTTGAAGTTCCAAGTCTAGAAATATCCTCTGTTTTCCAAGAAAATTATATTTTTGATTTGGTTTTTTTATTCTAGTGCTTCACGTGTGATCTTACTTCAATCCGGCAACTGGTTTGTCGGGAAATCCCACTTCTTTCTTCGTAGAGCCGTAAATGAGATTTCTTCATCAGGGTGCTCTGTCACATGAGGGGGATTTTGAAGGTTTCTTTTTGATGGCATTGGATAGAGGAATTAAAAGTAACACACTTTTCATTTTTTCATGCACTTGCTTGCAATATTTCCTCAGATCTTCGTTTTTAGGTTATGGAGATTTTCCCGTTTTCTTCCTCTTGTTCTTCATTTCTCCTTCTTGTTTTGATCAAAAACCTTCGAGACCTGCACGCCACCGGGGGAATTTTTTTCAATGTTTGGGTTGAGCTGGTATAAGAATTTTCAATGGCGGATTAATGGTAGAATGTTGCAGAGGAAGAATGGAGGAATGGAGTGCACCAATAACTATTTAGAAGTTAGAAGCGAAAAATAAACGACACATGGAAATTTTTAAAAAGATATGCAAAATTGGTGCTTGGGCACATTTTTCCATGCTTGATGTCCCTAACCTCATGGATATGAGGGACATAAATTTCCACAATGAGCAAGATGGCGACACGTGACACTAGATCCAACGGCAGGGAATGAAGGAGGAAAAAGCTACTTTAAAGCATTGGGAGCTAAAAGTTGGTCACATGGGTGTCCAAATAACTCCCTATGTGGGATGGGAACATTTTTCAAGGTCTGATATCCCCCACCTTAGTTGAATAAGGGGCATAAAATTTCACAATGGTCAAGGAGCCGACACGTGGCACACGATCCAATGGTAGGGAATGGATACTTCTAAAATGCACCTGGGGGCTGAACTATCAAGTCTGAAGGTCACATGAGGGTCCAAGAGGTCATATGAGGGCTGAGAGGTCTTCAAGGGGGCTGGGAACACTTTTCCAACCTTGATGTCCCTAACCTTAGGGGGTGTGAGGGACACAAAATCCCGCCAGGCTCTGGTGCTAACACGTGTCCTACCAAAAATTTAGCTGAGTCCTGAACTTGTAATAGTGATAACTTGAGCTCCCGATGGACTTTTTTGGAAAAAATTTATATGATCCTAAATGAAATGGCCTTCTAAATCCAATGGTGGGGGTATCATGTCTTAATTATTCCATTTGATAGATGAAAAATCAGATTTTTTATTTTGTACTCCACATGTGCCTCGATAAAAACTACCTGCACTGACACTGATGCGCCAAAGTGTTGTGAAAAATATTGTTTCAAAATAATGTAGGCCTTGGAATCCTCTTTCTTCTAAATTTTTTTTTGCTCCTAACTCCATCTGGATCTCCCATAATCTTCTTCTAAATCCCAGAAATTGTTTTAGGCATGTGTACCGCCTAGGCTTGTGAACCCTATTTTTCACTCAGACTGCTCCAAGTCTTGCAAAACTTCCCAAACCTTCAAAAATAATTTATATTATGTTTTAAGGTCTTCATTTCATCTCTGTGTTGAATTTTTCCCTTTCGTTCCACTCCAGGAGTTGAATCCAGTCCTGGGAAGGCTAGCGATAGCCCTTCCCGTGACTGCCCAAAATTTTCATTTTCAATGAACTCCTAAAATCACCTAGGGGGAATGAATGGAATTTCCTAAATCACCTAGGGGGATGTTATAAATTTGGTTGGGAGGTCATTGACTGACTAGATGGAGCCGGGGGTTACCTAGGAATGAAAATTTCAGCATAGGGGTATAGTTGTCGTGCTTGGAAACTTCCAATTTAGTTGTTACACATTTACACGACAACAAATGGCTCTAGCTTGGGGACATGGCATGGACTGAATGAAGTGAAGACATGACATGGGAATCTAGAATATCAATTTTAGACCATATAATTCGTTGACCAATGGCCTTATCCATTGGGCCTTGTAGAGTCATGTACAACCTCTAGAAAGAGATACTAGAAGAAGGAAACACACACAAAATAACGGAAAGGAAACACACAACAGAAAGGGGAAACACACCTAGAAATCACCTATAGTACAAGGCGGGGGGACAACCCACTTTCATTAATGATACAATTTTAGGTATTTCCCACTGTGAGGTAATTCCAACGGTGTTCCATCCAAATATGAGAGTAGAAAATCATTCTCGCCGCAAGATTCACGAATTTGGAATGGACCAAGCCATAATGAATCAAACTTTCCATGGATTCCTTTTGGTTCCCTTATCTTATCCCATAGCAAGATGAAGTCTCCAATTTTGAATTCTCTCACTTTAGCCTTCTTATCAAAAAAATTCTTTACTTTTAATTGGTGCTCTTTGATGCGGTCCACCACTCGGAGTCTATTTTCTTCTAGCTTCTCAAGAAAGAGGATCCTCTTGTCGATGGAATCCTTGTACGACCATCTTCTATTTCCTATAGTAACTTGAGAGTTGGCATCTCGATTGTGAGTGGGATTTCTGCCTCGACTCCATACAACAGTTGGAATGGTGACATACCTATTGCCTTCTTGGGAGTGATCCTGTCCACCCACAATGCATCATACAAATTTTTGTGCCAATTCCTTTAGTTCTCATCTACAAACTTGCAGATAATGGTCACAATGTTCTTATTGCTTGATTCAGCCTATCCATTCCCCTATGGATAGTAGTCTGATGAATGAGATAGAGATATTCCATAGCCATAGCAAAACTTGATCAACTCCCTTGAAGAGAAATAGGTGGCATTGTCTACTACAAGCTTCTGTGGTACTCCAAAATGTACTATGATATTTTCCTTGATGAAGTTGCATACTTGTTTTGGTGTTGGCTTGCTTAGTGGGAATGGATTCCACCCACTTGGTGAAGTAATCTTTTCCATGAGCACGTAGGTATGTCCCATACTTGAGTGAGGATTCAGAAGGCCAATGAAGTCTAGCCCCCCTTGCTGAAATGGTTCTTCAATAACAACTGTCCTGAGTGGAAGTGCAACAAGTTGTGGTCTCCCAATGAATTGTTGGCATGCTTCACATTTGGAAACCCAAACTTGAGTGTCTGCAAAGAGGGTGGGCCAATAATACCTCCCTTGAGGATCTTGTGTGCAGTGACCATTGCTGAGAAATGCCCACCACATGCTTGGTCATGATATGCTTTAAGCAATTTTTCTTGTTGTTCTTTATCCACGCACCTAAGGAAGCATCCATCAAGGCCTCTTTTGTAAAGAGTGTGATTCCAGATTACAAACCTTGTTGCCTTCAACTTGAGTGTTCTCCTTTTCTTGTAATCAAGATGAGGAGGGCATTCTCCATAAGTTAAGTAATAGGCAATATCAGCATACCACTCATCAGTAGTGGTTACAAGGAGAACCTGTGGGTTGTCTTTGGAACAAGTTAGGCAAGCATAATTTTCTTTGCCATTTTGAGCTTTGAGTGTTTCGTCTTGATGAATCAACTTTGCACAAGCCATTCCCCTTACTGATTTGGGTCGAATCTCCAAGTCATATTCTTGTGTCTTTGCAATCCAATTTCCTCTTTTTGCTCCAGGATCCTACTATGTCAAGATGGATTTGATCGCACTGCTAGGGACCATCACCACTGTATGAGAGTTGAGGATGTAGTACGTGAAGATTTTTATAGCCTTAACCACTGCGTAAGCATTCTTCTCTAATTGTCTAGAATTTAGTTTGTGCTTTTTCAATGGAAAAATCATGAAAGCAATAGGTTCTTTCATGCCTTCATCATTTTTCTGAACAAGAACAACAAAGAGGGTGTGTTCTGAGGCATAACAATACATGATGAATTATTTTTTAAAATCTGGAGACACAAGGGGTGGAGCTTTGGAAATTTTCTTTTTGATCTCTTCAAATGCTACCTTCCCTTCATTGTTCCATTTGAATTTTACCGTGGTTTCATCATGGTGGTGATGTGTTTTGTTAATTCAAAAACTCAGGAACAAAGCGACGAAGAAAATTCACCTTTCTAAAGAATGAATGAACTCCTTTCTTGCTTGTGGGTAGAGATAATGCTTGAATGGATCGTACTCTCTCAAGATCAATATGTGCTCCATGTTTTTTCACAATGTGCCCCAGAAATTTTCCTTCCATAACTTCAAAATGCACTTTTTGGGATTTAGTGATATGCCATGCTTTCTACACCTTACAAGTACTTGTTCTAAGTGATGGATATGGTCTCCCCTCTTCTTTGAAAATACTTGTGAGGTCATCAAGATATATGACAATGCAATGTTTTAGATCTCTGAAGGCCAAGTCCATCACCCTTTGAAATGTGGCTCCCGCATTGATTAGGCCAAAAGGCATTCTATTGTAGGAAAAAGTGCCCCAAGGTGTCATGAAGGCTGCTTGGCGTGATCCTCCTCTCCACTTTGATTTGATTATACCCCCGAGAATCCATCAAGTAATAAAATCATCTCGATCTAGTGACTTTGTAAAAATGTGGTCCATGATAGGGAGAGGATAATTATCTTTCAAAGTGACTCAATTCCTTCTTTCTCTCCTTCGGCTACCACTTCACGATGTGGATTTTCACTTCCTTCAAAGAAGAGGTTATTGAAATTATCCCTTTGTTCCAAAAATGATAGAATTTGGTTATCATTGTTAAATACTTGCCAATGATTTGCATTATCTGGTACACTAGGCCTGAACACCATTTCTATGGTCACCTTATCTTTACCAAAAGAAGGATGAGGTGTCACTAGGGAAGCCAATACTGTAAGAGAATCAACATTTTCATTATTTTCTCTTGGGATAGATTCAATGGAAAATGCATCAAAAGATTCAATGCAGTCCCATACTCTATTTCTATAATGTCGAGTCTTGGGTTTTTCACCTGATATTGTTGTCGGACTTGCTTTACTATCACTTCCGCATCACCTCAGCATCTCAACTTCTTGATTCCCATGTCTTCGGCCACGCCCATGCCTAAAAGGAGAGCTTCATATTCCATCGTATTATTTGTATTATCGAATTGCAACTTATAGGCAAAGGGTACAATTCACCAGAGGGAGAGTACAACACTACACCTACTCCCGAACCTACGCACTGGAATGACTACCATCAAATTCCATCATCCAAACTTGCTCTTCTTCCTCTTCCATAAGGAGTGGCACATTATCTTCTTTTTCTGATGTGAGGAAGTAGTTTCCTAGCCCGCTATCTTGAAAAAGAATGTTTTCCTTTGGATCATCAGACTTCCGCACTGTGAACTTCATCTTTCTTACCGGCAGCAATTTCTTCATCTCACCTTTTACTGGAATAATTGTAGATGACCAGTCCATTTTTATTTCTCCACCCAAGTCTCTGTAGAAGCTTCATCTCAATAGCATGCCAAAGGATGCTAGGATGTCTACTACCAGGATGGTTAGGAGCACCTTCTTGTCTGGAAAATCAACCAATGCTACTTGACCATCTTTGATCCTTCCTACCAATGGAACTTGTTTGGATTCTATTAAGTGTAAGGTTCCATTTTCTTGGGTCAAGGTGAGGCCAAGATAATTTTCAACTTTGATGGGCATCACATTATTTGAGGCTCTGGAATCTATGATACAATTATTTAGCTCGAAGCCTTTAATGAGAAGTGACAGGTAGAAAGTTTCAAACCTGTCATTTTTGGAGGCACTGAGGGCTATCATGTTGTTAGAAGGTGGTGTGGATGGTGTGGGGAGTAAACCTTTGGAATTTGGACCTAAGGTTATGGGATTACCCCCACGAACCACATCAATGAACCTATCGAATTGGGCAGGATGAGTTTGTAGGTATTCTATTTCTGAGAGCTAGAATTTAGTTTTTCTTGCGTGTTCCACAAAGTCAAATGGGGTTATGGTGGGTGAGGAAGAGGTTCCAGAATAACAGAAGCTTTACATGACAAAGGTTTTGTTGTTTTGTGTGTTGAAATTTCTTTCAAGGGTGCAATAACTGGCTTGGAAGGAGATGGGGATGCAGGTTTTGATGGCACCTTAGATGTTTTTGTAGGAACAATATTTGAAGAAGAATTATTCTTAGTAACCTTTGAGCTGGGGAGAGGATTAGATGACTTACTTGGTATGGCAGCATGATCCTTGCTAGCTAGTGGGTCTACTTTCTCTTTAGCTGACTCCATCGAAGGTGGTAGTGGTGATCCTCTATTGATGATTTTATTTTATGGGACCTCCAAAGGAGAACCCTCTTTCTTCTTCTTGTCCTTTACCACAACCGTTGAGGATGAAGCACCTTTCTTGGACTGTGCACGAGTAAAAATTACACATGAGAAACCTAGAGATTCTTCATCATCCTCATCTTCATCATCAACGTACTCAATTAGGCCATTGTGTGTATCACCATCAAATTCCTCAACCTCAAGATATATTTCTTAATCCTCCACATTTTCTTCAAATTTTTCAATTTCGCTTCCTCCTCTAGTTCTTCAAAGTGTCATAGATTTTTGCATTGATTGGTGGTGCTTTAGAGCAAGTCGGCAAGGGGGTGGAGAAATCCTTGGCCTATTTTGGGAGTTTGGTTTCCTTGAAGCGTTCTGCATTGTGTTCTCGGATAGTTTTTTCTTCAAGGCAACCAAGTCGTTTGCCATTTTTTGGAACATTGGATCCGTGGTGACTGAGTTTGAATTCTGACCCTTTTGTTTCCCATTTGGGCCTTTCACTTTACCAGACAAGATTAGATCATCATCGGTTTCTATTGCATGGTCTTGAGCTTCTCTCAATGTTCTTGGTTGGGTTCTTCTAAGGAAGAAACCTACTTCTGATGGCAAGGCACTAATGAAGAATCTCTTCAAATTATTTTCAGGAGGCACCACATCTTTAGGGATTCTTCTTATCACTTTGTTATATCTTGCTATGAAGTCTCTCATTGACTCGGAGGCTTCTTTTTTCATTTGTACCAATTGGACCAAGAGATCCTAGAAATATTCTGTGGTCTTGAACCTATGTTCGAATGCACTTATTATATCTTCCCAACAAGTTACAGACCTCGGGGTAGCATGTAGAACCATTCAACAACCTTCTCTTGAAATGACTCCACAAAGAGTCGACCGACACATCTTCATCCTCAACATCCAACACACCGCAAGTAGTGATAAATGCCGATACATGTTCTTCAGGGAGCTGAGAACCATCCCCTCTAAACTTTGGGAAGTTTCTTCTTGAGCCCCTCAGTAGCTCGTGGAGTGGTTGAGAAAGAGCAAGTGGACCAGTGTTTCCTCCCCATGGTACATTAGGCCTACGGGCCTCACGATCCCCCATTCTATTTATGTTTCTATCTTCCCACCTTGCTAAAGTTGCGGCTTCTACTGATGCTCTCTCATCTGCCTCATCTTGAAGTCTTTCGATTTCATCAAGTTGATCCCTTATTTCCTCTTCTACTCTTACTTCTCTTTCTCCAAATTATTCTTTGGTTTCTACCTCACTAAAATCTGCAAGGTTCTCATTGATGTATGGAAATTCACCATCTAAAGGATTAGCAACACTCAAGTTCTCAACATGACCAATTTTTTGACGAAGGGGATGCCTCTAAATTCTGAGCAGCTCTTGTCTTCTTTGAAGTTCTTCAAAAATGGGGTCGGTTTGTCCTCCTTGTCTCTGTTGTTGGGTGTATCTTCTATCCGCCAACTTGGAAATCTATGCTTGCCTTTGTGGTGTCGGGATTTGTCTTTGCCTCTCTAAATCAGTAGTGTGTTCTTCTTCAAGGTCAAGGATTCTTGTGGCAATGAAGTAGTGGTTCACACTTTGTCTGTTATGCCAAACAGATTATCTCAAATCTGTAGCGATATCTTCTTAGATGTGGAAGAGCAATTCAGATCTTTCAACATGATTATTTCCTTAAATAGCCATGGTTTGTAGACATGTGGCTCATATAGCTACTTGAATTCTAGAAATTTTCTCTTTTGAATTTTGAGTTTTCTAAATTTCTTTTTTTTTTTCGGACCTTCTCGTAGTATCCAGTGTAGATGCTGCAAAATATACCCCACGGTGGGTGCCAAAAATTTGGTGACAAAATTTTTCAGGACAAGTTGGTGGTTATCTTGTCAACGCTCCGAGAGTCTAACTCCCTCTACTTAACACTTGCAGCTTGATGTATGTGCATGCACGAGTGAAATGTGAGTTTTATCCTGTGGCCTTTTGGTGGGATCACATAGGGCACTCCACCGACCCCTGCAAAAATTCTTACATATACTGCAAGAGATGACTTTACTAGGAAGGCGGGAAGGGAATGAGAAAATTAGAAAAGAGAAAAAACTAATACTGCAAGTAGAAAATAAGAGACTTGCAAACACCAACCAGAAGTTTCATTACATGCACTTAAATATAGAAGAAAACAAATCTACGTAATAGCTACAATAATAAATGAAGCTTAATGGGAAAAAGTACCAAAAACTCCTCAATCAAAGAGGCTAAAATTCCTTCTTCCTTTATTGAGCTCAAGCGGAATTTGTACATAGTGTGAGAAGTAGAAGACATTTTTAATAGGAGAAATGGAAGAAACTTGCTATCTCTTACTCTCTTCACAAGGATAACTCTCTCATGAATTAACAAAAATAGCTCCAACATCTAAGAAGCAAAATTCATAAGACTATTTGGAAGACCCTCAAATGAGGAGCTTCTTACAATTTATAGAAGAGGAGGAAACTTTTCATCTTCCTAGTGACTTTTAGAATACCTTAATGTGAATTAAGATTGTTCACATTCCACATTAAATGTTTAAGTCCTTTTTATAATAGTAAGGTGACTTAAATTTACATTATATTTCTAAAGTCACTTAATTTATATCAAAAGTACAGCTCTCAATGAAAAATATAACATTGAGGAGAGTGAGTGTTATATGAGAAGGGAAAAGAGAGAGAAAGAAGAAGATGAAGAAGAAGAATAAGAGTAATTATGTTGAAGGATGGGATGTTATGGTGGACTTAGCCCCATTCTCTGATTGCTCTCCACTTGTGATCTTGAGAAGGTTTTTGTCTTTCCAAGCTATTAGTTGAAACGAGCCACTACTGGTTCTACTTTTTCGGTATGTGGGATACGAATGCAGCTCAAGGTTTCGGTCCATCCATCAGTCACACTATTGATGTCCTTACACTTCCCGAACCATGATGAATGATTCTCTGCATAAGTGTAATGGAGGCTTAGATTTCTAAGAAGAAGTAAAGAGTATCCTTAGTGAAGGACAATGGGTTGCCCACCCCTTTCTTGATGTATTCTTCAAAAGGGCCGATCAACTCATCAGCAGTTGAGTGTTCACTCATTGCGGGTACTCCAAGTTTTTGAAATTTCCAATTTATGTTGTCCTGTAGCTTGTATGTTTGTTCTTCTCTCTCCTCTAGCTCTGTGAAGGCCCGATTGATTGCTTCAAATCTGATTGCCAAGGCCCTAGCTCATACTCATTTCAAGTCTTCTAAATGAGTTTCATAAACCTTCTTATCGATCAATTCCTAATTATGGGTTTTTTCTCATCTCACTCACTACTGGTCCTAGAGGTTCCCAATAATCTCTTTCTTTCCCCACATCCTCTTTGAGTGCTCCCATTATGTTGGCGGTTACGCACATGTATGTAAAGAGCTTGACTTCCTCTTGAAGTGTTGACTTCCCTTTTTCAGAGATTGAGTTGATCCATTCATTATTTTCTCCCCATGCATCATGAGCTCATGTGTTCTCCTAATAGATTCTGGATCAAAGCTACTAATGGGTACCACTTTCTCAATAGGAAGTGTTATAGTGCTTTGTTCCACTAGGTGTTGTACATAAGATGAAAGAGTTAGTACTTGTTCCTCTAGCACCTCAATCTTCTCTTTATATTCTTTATTCATTGCCACCATACAAAAATATTGTTGGTATATGTGTAAATCACCTTCGTGAGTAGTTGGTCCCACCTAGATCATGCTCATCTCATAGTCTCGCTAGTATCATCTTATCCACATGCTTGATTACTTTTGGCCAAGCTACTTCAATGTATTGATTACTGTCTCCCCACTATAGGATCTTGATGTTGTCTTCGTAATATTTCTTGACCTTTTTATTTAGCCATCGAGATAATTTTTGATAGATCAAGGGCTACTACTTGTTGCACCATACAAGTGTCAAGGATGATCATTTCCCGGATCAAAGGAAAAATATATCCGGATTCGGCTCAATGATGGATGCATCAACCATTCTTTGTTCTGATGGAGGAGGCAAGTCCTAAATGAGAGGAGCATCGAAATTAACAATATGCAAGACCTCTTGTAGTGGTCTCAAATATCTTGGATCATGAGTCATATGCTCCTCATTCACTTATGCATATGATGTTGAATTTTCTGCTTGCATTACTAGGATCTCGTCTTCCTCTTGCAGCAACACCACCGAATGTTTTTCTCCCCTAAATCTTTTGGAAGTATTTAATTCCATGGCCTTCCTTTTTGAACTCACTCTAGAGTGTTTAGAGCTGGAAGTTACCTCTACTACTTTTGAAGACAAATGATGTGAAGCTTACTTCTAGCTTGGAGAAATTCCTTATGACCGAATGATCATAGTCCTCTTCTTCTTAAATCAGTTCCATGTTCTCCTCACCACATTTTCAGGTCTTGTCCAAAGATATCTCCGATTCATGAATGTGCCAATTGATTTGGGGCATTAGGGACATCTTGACTATTGTGTACTTAGGATTCAAAGCATCTATGTCCCATCATCATGTAAGATGTCTTCACACTAAGAAAACTTGAATTTATTCATATCACCGATTGTCATCCTCATGTGATATTTTTTACGTACTTCTAACTCATCAATACAATTCGCCCAGTAGTCCTCGATTTGTGGCTCATATTGCAATTCTAGGACATAGAACAAATCAAGATCCTCTCGGATGTCAAATTTGGGCCTGATGATGTAGGAATGCAAAGTCAAATGTGTGAAAGTGGCCTTTAGGTGAGATGCGTCATTTGAGCTTTTGCATGTGAACTCCCCTAGAGATATAGGGAATGAAATAATTTTCTTTCACCTACTTTTGAGCTTTTATTTACTTGGGTGATCTTCCGATAGAGTTTGAACAATCCAATCTGGTCACTGAGGTACTTAGGCGGTTTTCACCGGAATTTGGTTGAACCCACCGACTCGTATGTAGGAGAATGTTGAGAATTGTATGAAGTAAGAACCATATTCCTTAATCGGGGATGCCAATTTTGGTTGCATCCTAGCTTCGAGGTCCCCTTCCAAGATTCGGACCACATACATGGTGAACACATCATTCACATGGGTGAAATGCCTATTGCTCTCCTCCAATATCAATTGCGGAAGTTTCTTAAATGCAAGCACATTGGAAGCAATGTTCTTTGTGAGAGCCAATCCCTTGAATGATTTTGATCTTGTGAGGAGATAAACTAGATAAAAAGTCATCTGGAACTTATTTGTTGTGGATACTTAGAGTAGTTACAGATGGAGATTGTCATTGATGATCTGCCCCCAGTCAATTCTCTACTTTTCTTCTATAAATTTTAGGATGAAAAGATCCATCTAGTCCTGGAAGTCTCTCGTGCTTACTTCACCCATTACTCTACTGAGGAGAGTGATGACATCAGAATACCCTTCTCGAAATTCACACCTTGGTAGATTCTTGGGTATCCTGGAAGGCTTTCTTCCTGTTTTCAACCATGAGCTGAGTGCTACTCCTTAGACATATGAATCTATTGCCTCCCAATCGTGCACAACCCTTTCCTTGTAAATGACAACCATATTGGGGGACGTCAGTATCTGCAAAGAGATTTAAATGGTCCTAGGGCTGATGACCACCATCGTTGCACCGTTTTCATCTTGGATGGTTCGTGTCTCGGGATCATAGTGGAAAGAGTAGGCTAGGAATAGCTCAAGACTTTACACAGACATTGGATGCCCACCGTGGAAAATAAGCCACTTGTGAATATCTAGTCTTCAATCTTCCTTCGGTCCTTGGAGGCCATGCAATTCTTAAGGTCGTTCAAGTCCATGTACAAGACATCAATGTCTTCCACATCATACTCGTAGGAAAAGGGTTGTGTCAACTTCTAACCCATCCATTTTTTCTTCATATCTCCCTTCGAAAAAGAAACTTACTATTTTTAATAAGTGTGAAAAAGCAAGTCCCCGATCTTCAACCGGATGTCATGCTTACTTTTCCTCTTTCTCCTATGTTCTTCGTTCCTTTTGGATAAAATTTCTATTTTTAGAAGGTGCTCGAGGCCTAGTTACTATTTTTAGTAAGTGCCAAAAATTTCTATTCTGTGAATTCTCAAGCAGTAATGCACCTCCAATTTCTTTGTCTCCTTCACAAGTTCTTCTGCTAACTTTCCCAAAATAGCGGTTCCTATGTATGAGACCTACTATTTTTAGAAATTTGGCCTCTAGGAGTCAGATTGACATGGAAAGAAGTTTTTATGTATGGTTTTTTCCCAATATCCTCCCTCTGAAATTTTAGGCCCATCCGCTTAATAGTCCAGGAGATTTTAAAGTTTTAATTTTTGGACACAGCGGTGATTAAGGTACGACAAACATTAATGGACCTTGAAGTTGTAGGTATAGAAATATCCTCTGTTTGCGAAGAAAATTATATTTTTTATGTGGGTTTTTTCTTCTGGTGCTTCACGTGCGATCTTACTTCAATCCGAGAACTGGTTTGACGGGAAATCCCACTTCTTTCTTCGTTGAGCCGGAAATGAGATTTCTTCGTTATGGATGCTCTGTTGCATGAGGGGGAGTTTGAAGGTTTATTTTTTATGGCCTTGGATAGAGGAATTAAAAAATTTTTTTTTCATTTTTTCATGCACTGGCTTGCAATATTTCTTCAGATCTTCATTTTTAGGTTATGGAGATTTTCACTATTTTCTTCCTCTTGTTCTTCATTTCTCCTTCTTGTTTTGATGAAAAAACCTTCTGAGACCTACACGTCACTATGGGGGATTTGTTTCAATGTTTGGTTTGATATGGTCAAAGCATTTTCAATGGCGTAGTGATGGTAGAATGTTGCAGAGGAAGAATGGAGGAATGGAGTGCACCAATAACTGTTAGAAGTTAGAAGCGGAAAAAAGCAAAGACTTGAATTTTTTTAAAAGAAATGCACAATTAGGGCTTGGGTTCATTTTTCCATGCTTTATGTCCCTGATCTTAGGGACATGAGGGACATCGATTTCCATAATGAGCAAGACGGCGACACGTGGCACTAGATCCAATGACAGAGAATGAAGGAGGAAAACGCTTTCTTTAAAGCATTGGGAGCTGAAAGTTGGTCACGTGGGTGTCCAAATGACTCCTATGGGGATGGGCACATTTTTCAAGGTCTTATGACCCCCAACTCAGGTGCATAATGGACATAAAATTCCATGGTGTTCAAAGAGCCGACACATGGCATCTCGATCCAACGGTAGGGAATGGATGCTCCAAAAATGCACCTAGGGGGGCCGAACTGTCAAGTCTTAAGGTCACATGAGGATCCAAGAGGTCATATGAGGGCCGAGAGGGCTTCATGGGTGCTGGGAAGACTTTTCCAACATTTATGTCCCCGGCCTTGGGGGACGTGAGGTTCACAAAATCCTGTCAGGCTCCTAGTGCTGACACGTGTCCTCCCAAAAATTTGGCTGAGTCCTGAACTTGTAATAGTAATAACTTGAGCTCTTGATGGAATTTTGTAGAAACATTTTATATGATCCTTAATGGAAATGGAATTTTAAATCCAATGGTGGGGTTATTATGTCTTGATTATTCCATTTGATACATGAAAAAATCAGATTTTTATTTTTACTCCACATGTGCCCGAGAAACATTGCTTGCAGACTCTGATGCACCAAAGTGTTGTGAGAAATATTGTTTCAACATAATATAGGCCTTGGAATACTATTTCTAGAGATATTTTATTTTTCTCCTAACTCCATCCGAGCTCCTGGAATCTTCTTCTGAAGCCCAGCAGTTGTTTTAGGCATGTGTACCACCTAGGCTTGTGAACCCTATTTTTACTCGAGACTACTCCAAGTCTTGAATAATTTCCCCAAACCTTCAAAAATAATTTCCATTATGTTTTAAGGTCTTCATTTCATCTCTCGTGTTGAATTTTTCCTTCGTTTCCCCTCAAGGAGTTGAATCCAGGTCTTAGAAAGTCTAGCGATAGCCCTTCCTGGATCGCCCAAAATTTTCATATTCAATTAACTCCTAAAATCACCTAGGGATAATGAATGAAATTTCCTAAATCACCTAGGGGGATGTTCTAACTTTGGTTGGGAGGTCATTTGACCGATTGAATGGAGCCGAGTTGTCTAGGAATGAAAATTTTGGCATATGGGTATAGTTTTCGTGCTTCGAAACTTCCAGTTAGTCGTTGCACATTTGCATGACAACAATCGAGATAAACGAAAAAGAAAGAAACCCTTCGTCATGTTTTGAACACTCTCTAGATGGACTCCATGAGGATTCCAGATCGTGTTAACCCAAGACTTGAGTATGCTTTCGGGGGATGCAACCAACAAAATATCCAATCGGAAAATTTCTCTAACCATCGATGCTTGACATTAAATTCAAGAATGGGTAAAACCACATGAGAAGGAAAAATATTACCTCATGGAATACTTGTAGGAAAAAAATTTCTTGGGTGCTTTGCATGGGTGCCATCACTCGCTCAAGTATATCCTACCACGGTTGAAACAACTGGGTGTGAAGATGACGAGGACATTATATAGGGAATGCCCAGAGGGCAAGAAACCCTAGGAAAAATTATAGCAATAATTTACCACAGAGCCCGAGAAGGCCATAGTGTGATGGTTACAATGTTAAAACCCTAGAAAATCTGACTCTAGTTTTAAGCCAAAGTTGCAGAGCATTTTTTTCTTTCATAACTGGATTCTTCAATGTCATATCATTTCACATTTTTAATGACTAATATTATATATTAAAGTATTATTAACAGAAAAATGTTCAAATAGAAAATAAATAAAGGTTTCATGAAAAAATGAAACTCCTAAAGTCACCATCCTTCCCCGAGATATGGTTTTTTTCATACCACGCCACCTCAATGACAAGTGAGATGAAGTACACCAAAACCATAGGGAAAATGTGTAATCGGCCCCTTTACTATTATACCCATTTTGGCCTTAAATTATATTTGGAATGACATTCGTGGGCTTCCCGATTCCTAGGAGGGGAACCATGCTTCCACTTTCTACTAAATACCCTCCAAATGGCTAGTGTGTTTAGGACCTCTAAATAATTATTCATCTATCATTAGACCCCTTCCACCTCGCAATCATCCTCCTCCTCCACATAGTGTCATGACCTGTTTTTCCTAGATACTTGTGATGTAATGTTTTGATAGCCTTACGCTTTCACCTTTTGGAACATGTTTTTGGTTGTGACTATATCCGTGACACCTTTTATTGTAACATATTTTTTTTATAGTAATATAATTGCAATGGTTCCAATTAAAAATCTTAGTGTTAGAGGGGAAATTGGGGCTTATTTTACTAAATTCACCAAAACTTAATTAAAATTTTAGTTACATGATTTCTTAATGTCACATTTTTGTGGCGCCAATTTTTCCCATAAAATATGCTTAACATTTCCCAAAATAGTACACTTAATGTCACCACTAATTGATATTATGATTCATAGTGTAGTGTTGACTAATATGTATTTTTCACATATCACATCCCTTAATAACTTTGTTATCCCTTTTTTTATATTTTCCACTTACTAATATATATAGCTACAATATAGCTTTTGCCACTATCTTAAGCTTTCTTTATTTTCATTTGAAAAAGGGATCCATAATCCATCGTATGAGGAAGGCATTATACTTTACTAATAATTTTCCTTAAGAAAGAAGAAAAAACTTGTAAACAACAATCAAATTTAAAACCAACCATTAACTATTAAAATCTAAAGGACGTTAAAATCCTCCACCACCACACCTAGCTACCATTTCATAATACCTAGACTAGTGTAATAATGTAATATAGTTAGGCCCAAATATATTAATGCTATCTAATATATTAATGCAATATATATATATATATATATATATATATATATATATATATATATATATATATCTCAAAGTGCCTATTTTACAAATTTCTTATGGTTTTAGCAAGCGAATCTTTTAGTGTGTAGATGAAGTGAAAATAAAATATGAAATACCATGTAACTCAAGCTAGTGAGCATCAAAATTTTCCCATTATAACTAGCTATTAAAGTGTTATAGTTGTAAGTGAGATTTATGATAAAATATTCACCGAATACGTTGTCTAATGAATCCTAAGCATATTTTTTTATTTGTAAATACCTACAAATAAAATCAAATATGAAATAGTGCAAATAACATATCAACTTGGAAATACTACCCATTTTTTCTTATTCAATTAAATAATAAACGAGACTAATATATACATTACAACAAGACTTATCTAAATTTACATGACAAGTAAAAGAATAAAAATAACATTTACAAATGATATGTTAACTAAATTTAGCTACGATAACTAAAAATAGATCAATATTATGATGGAGAGAAAATATTAAATCTATTTTTCATTCAACTATTAAGAGGGTTTTAAACATCAACTACACCTTATCTCTGCACCGAGGATTAATCAAATCCCAAAATGGCTCAAAATACTTACAAAACTTCCAAGTTTTCACCATGAATAACATCATCATCATCATACTGGTCCTATCATTTTCATACCATGTAATTTCATGTCCCAAGGTCCTTTACTATCATGGAGTTTCCATAAGAACTTTCCTTTGTTTGGTCTATTCTCCTTTTACTTTCACTAGCATTTAGCTCAACTAGAAACTCCTTGTCTTTTGACCTTCAAACCTATCCACCAACTTGTAACCTATATTTCACTTAAAACATTTTTAGAACCATCAATAAAATGCACCAAAAGAGATTCCAACTTCAAGCTTTTACCAAACATTCCTTATTCTCCTTTCATGCTCTTAAGACCACATATATTGCTAGTACCAAGGTTTTAAGCTTATAGATCTACCCATATGAGTTATCATCTTAATTAGTTACACTTCACTACCCTTAAGGTGCATGGAAAGTTTTAGGAAAAAAATCCTTTTACAAATCCTCTTATCTCAATTTTACTCTTTTAGCTTGCTAACCTCAATTAAGTCTGGGCAAAATCTTCTATTATGTATATATTTTCATTCCCTCAAGAATCAAGCATAATCATTGTAAATTGAGCAACAAGGGTGGAAGCTTGAATATCTTTATTAAACTCAATCAACTAAGAATACAATTTTGCAATTCTTATAGGAATTGAACAGCCATGTGCAGACAAAGAAATAGGTTGCACAGTAAAACTAAACTCACAACTGCTTCCAATATTACATCCGGGAAGCACATAATTGTTATAACAATTATAACAATTATACATGTGGAAATAAAAGACAAATATGGTTGATAAAACCATATAACAAAATACAACAATAATATGGTTTATAATATAACCATATAACAACATTATTTAATTAATAAAATTAATTAAATAATTAATTTATATTATGCATAATTAATTAACCTAACATTCCCCCCCTTAATTGTGCATTGTCTCAAGAGATGAGGAGAGGAACTCTCTGAACAACTCAAACTTGTCACGTGCAAGTGACTTTGTGAAGATATCTGCCCGTTGTTCAATTGTTGGACAAAATTAAAGCTGGATGTTGTGCTTCAACACATGTTCATGTATGAAATGAACTTGTACTTCAATGTGCTTTGTTCTCTCATGAAAAACTAGATTGCGAACAAGTTTGAGAACACCTTCATTGTCAACATACATGGTGGTGGTTTGTCCTGTGGTATTCCAAGTCCTTCTAGTATGCGACATGTAGCCAAATCACTTCACAAACAACTTCTCCTGCAGAACGATACTCAATTTTGTGGAAGAGCGAGAAACAAAGTGTTGTTTCATGTTTCCCCATGATATTGGTCTAGATCCCATAAAGAATACAAATCTAGAAGTGGATTTTCTATCATCAATATTTCTTGCATGATCTAAATTCAAATATCCAAATCAAGAAGAAGTTTTTTCTTCTTGTATTCTAGACCAAGATCCACCGATCCTTTGAGATATCTCAAAATGGGCCTTGCTACTTTCCAATGAAAAACTTTGGGTTCCTACATGAACTTGGATAGATAGCTTACTGCAAAGCTGATATCTGGTCTAGTGTAGGTCAGGTAAATGAGACTCCCAATCAACTACGATAGAGAGTGGTACTTACCTCAGGAGATGGATCTGAATGAGATAACTATAATATGTTCTCCATGGTGTAGAAATTGGTGTGTAATCCATCATCCTAAATTTATCGAGCGTTGTCTTGGTATATTTCATCCGAGAAACAAAATGTGATTCTCTTTTTCCATACTTCCAATCCAAGACAATAATGCATCAGCCCGAGATCGGTCATGTCAAATGATCGATTAAGATCTTTCTTCATTACATCGATCATCCTCACTGAACTTCCAATGATGACTAGATCATCAACATAGACAACGAAAATCAAAATCTCCCCCTTTATTTTTGAGGTAAAGATTGGGATCATATGGATTTCTAACAAATCCATGTTATACGAGATGCTCATCAATCTTGATGTACCATGCCCAGGGTGCCTGTTTGAGGCCATACAAGAGATTTCCTGAGTCTCGCATACCTTTTCTTCTTAACTGTACTACATATCCCTCAAATTGAGTCATGTAGACTTCTTCTTGTAAATCTCTATTTAGGAAGGCATTTTTTACATCCATCTGATGGACTTTCCAGCCAAACTATGTGCTAGAGAAAAAATCATTCTGATTGTTTTGATCTTAGTTATGGGAGAAAATGTCTCCTCATAGTCAATGCCTTCTTTTTGTGCATACCCCTTTGCTACTAGTCTTTCTTTATACTTTTCCACTATCCCATCTACTTTGTACTTTGTTTTGAATATCCATCTGCATCCAATGGGTTTCTTCCCTGGTGGAAGATCGACAAGTTGCCAAGTGTTATTTTCATCACTGATTGATATTCAAAGTCCATGGCATCTTTCCAAGATTTTGACTATAGGGCTTCCTAGACTATAGAGGGCTCATCAGATTCAATAACTCTACTCATCAAAGCAAAGTTAACTTCTTCTCTTGCTTTACTGTGAGTCCGTGGTCCAGGGGTGGATGTATCCGGTGGAGCATCCATTCTTGCATCTCGTAATGTGCTAGTACACCACTTGGGCATACGTTGAACTATTCCCATGGGTCGTGGTTCTATCTGATCAACACCATCATCCCCATCCTCACTTTCATCATCTGAGGGAACATCAGCTTCAATTTTTACAACTGGTGAAAATCTACATCAGGTGAGTCTGAGGAGGAGTCTCTGCTTCCTTCTTCTCAAAAACTCAACATCTCTACTGGTGTAGACTTTTCTAGTCTTTAGGATCCATTAATTTGTACCCAAGAGTCTCTTCATTGTACCCAATGAAGATGAGTTTCTATGACTTCATGTCCAATTTATTTCTTTTCTTATTGGGTATGTGCATGCTTGCTTTGCACCCAATACTCTAAGGTGTGCAATAGATGGTTTCCATTTTGACCATGCTTCTTGTGGTGTTACTCCTTTAAGAGAAATTATGGGCACTTTGTTCAACAAATACACTGTTGTCTTTGTTGTTTCTACCTAGAATGTCTTTACAAGTCCAGAGTCATCGATCATGCATCACACCATTTCCATGATAGTATGATTTCTTCTCTCAACAACACCATTCTACTGCAGTGTGTGTGGAGGAGGCATTTGTCGATGAATCCCATGAGTTTGTAGGTAGTCTTTGAACTCATTACTAGTGAATTCCCCCTCGATCTGAGTGAGAGTTTTGATGTGATGACCAATTTCATTCTCAACTACTACTTTGAACTTCTTGAAAGTTTCAAAAGCTTCACTTTTCTTGCGAAGACAAAAAATCCACATTTTCCTTGAATAGTCATCAACACATAGCATGAAGTACTAAAATCCGAATGACTTGGTTGCATCAAACCAAAAATATCGGTATGAACCAGATCAAGCTTACCATGAGCTCAATATGTACTCTTCTGGAATGAAACTCTGTGTTGTTTTCCTACTAGGCAGTGAGGACACTTGTCTGTATCCTTTTGAAGAGATGGTAGCCCATGTACCATATTACACCAACAAAGTGTCTCGAGATACTTGAAACTTACATGACCAAGTCTCCGATGCCACAACTATGTTGAGGTAGAGTTCTTAGCCACAAGTGCTTGATCATCTCTGTGGCAAAAAATCAAGTTGAACATGCATCCCACATTAGAGGCTTTTGCAACTATTTTCGAGCCTCATGATTTATCTCGAATCAAACATGTTTTCTTGCCAAAATGACTATCAAAGTCAATTTTTAGATTGTGATCAAGGAGTTTGACTGACTAAAGTAGATTCTTTGTCAACCCAAGGACATATAAGACATCTAAAAGTCTACATTTGCATGAACCAAGGGGTAGAGAAATGTTCCCAATCCCCTAAACTGTATATGAAGAATCATCTCCCAACGAAACATGATTTTTCGATGGTGTGTCCCTCATTGAAATAAACCAGTCTCTGTGGCCAGTCATGTGTCAAGTGGCCCCCGAATCAACATACCAAACATCACTAGATGACGTGGATGGTTCACTTGATCGAGCAGTGAACAAGTAGTCTTCATTGTCTGACTGTTCTTGTTGCTCAACAATATTTCCTTGCTGATGGGGTCTTCTTTTCCAGTTCCCCTTTTTCTTCCCTTGATTTTGGTTAGAATGTCCCTTGTAAGATTATTTTTGTGAGGTCTAGAGTTTCTTGATGAACCTTTCTTATAAGTATTATACCAACAATCTTTTAGGTCATGTCCTCTTTTACGATAAGACATTGCTTCTTCTATTGTCTATCCCCTTGATACTGATTTTGATTTTGGGAATTTTGATAGGAATTAGGTTTTCCTTTACCTTTTCCTTTCCATTTTTGATGTGAAGAAAGTTCCTGCTCCTCTTCATCATCCTTATTGTGCATGGCTTCCTCTTGTTGCAGTAGGTTTACCAATTTTCAAAACTAACTTTCAGATCTCGACAAGTTTAGTGTTGTGACAAAAATGTGGTATGAAGAAGGGAGTGCTCTCAAAAAATGGGAATGAGAGCATCATCTTTAACCACTTCTCCTAGGGCTAGAAGTGAATCCCTCAATTCTGTAACTCTTCTTAAGAAAGCTTTATTTTCTCATTTTTCTTGAACTTCAATGTGTGTAACTGACTCTACAAATTCAAGTATAACATTCTTGTTTTTGGCCTCATATACTGTGCTCAACTTATCCCACTTCTTTGGCTATTTTGGCATCTCAAATGTGGGGTTACACATCATCGAACACTCCAAACAAGATGATGAGTTTGGCCTTCTGATATGCTTTATCAAACTACCATTGTTGTGTTGTATCAGTAGTTGATCTGGTCAGAGTACCATTCACAGTAGGCTAGATCTCTTCAAACTCAAGTGTGTCTTGATTTTTGTCTTCCATGCAACATAGTTGTTTCCTCTGAGTAGTTGTGAATCTGAAGAAAAATTTGGGGGCATTGGTGCCCATTTTACAGAAATCACTGACAGGGTTTGGCTCTTATCACTCTAGGTATAAGGTCTCCCAATCTATATACCGTCTAGTTCAATATACCAAACCTTTCTATATACGCACCCTTTCGATATACCCGCGGTACATGGAAGAAGCTCACCCTTTCTATATACCCGTGGTATGTGAAAGAGGTGTTAATGTACGTGAAAGAATTCAATACGTGGTACCAAGACAATACTGAAAGGGGTTTGTGTGATTATTGACACCAAATCAAAGAAATATCCTCATACACATGTGTAACTTCGCTATATACTTGGATAATTTCTCAGTCCGGATTTATGTCATGCAATCGTTCACAGATGGATGGGATGGCTCATAGTGTGTGCATTGTGACCTTATTACTCCCCATCGATTTAAAGGGTCGATGCCCAAATGATGTTGTTGTAGCTATATTAGGTGTATAAGTGTATCCATGAAGCGCTTTACCCAAAGCACTTCCTGTAGGCACCGATATACCGAAACTACTGCAATGAGATCTAGGATCTCGTGAGTGTTACAGTAAACCAATTTTTTTTTATTTTTTATTACAATTTCTGCCAATTTCTAAGTAGTTACAAAGTTTGTAGTTGACTATGGCAACTTGCAAATTAGTACAATATACTCAAACATGCAATTACATTCAAAAATTTAGAAAAAATTGAATGGCAGGTAAATGTTTTTGTTTTATGGGCCTAGTGGCCTCATGGAGCCAATACGGCTTCATGAGAAAAACCCATAAAAAAAAATAGCTCAAAATGAAGTTTTTAGGTAAATAGCCTTCTTTGGCAAAAAATGCTCAGAATGCAAAAATATGCAGAGTGGAGAAAAACAAATTTTTCCCTAAAATAGGGTTTTTCTCGCTAAATTTAGTTAGTTATAACTAAATTTGAATTTTCCACTAAAGTTAGCGGTTCCACTAAATTTCCCACCAAATTTGGTAGTGGGTGAGGGAGGGGGATTTGACCCCTTGACCTCTCTTGATGGGAAGTGTCTTATAAAAGTTATGCTAGCCACTTGGGTGGCTAAGCTAAACAATTATATGTAAAGAGCAAAATGTAATTAAACACTTCCAAACTGTAAAACCATACCTCTTCAAAAACCACGATTTTGGAAAGGTAGTTTTGAGCAAAAATTCCAGCAAAGAGAAAAAATGACAGTGGTTTTGGTAAGAATGAAGGCGGTTTTGAGTGTGTATGGCGCCTTAGATCATTTTTCTTCCTTCCTTTGAGCTTGTAATCTCTTCCTTGGTGAATTCTATCCTCCTCAACCTTAATTGCAATGAATAAAGGTGGTTTTGAGGAATTTGATGGCGGTTTTGAGGAATTTGATGGTGGTATTGCAAGGGATGGGGCTGGGAAGTTGCAGAGGGTAACTCTGGCTCTCTTTTTCTTGCACAAGCTTCTCCAATGCTCCTCAAACTCGCTGCAATCCTCCAATATCCTTCAACCTGCTCTGAAACCAAATGTAAATTGAGCAAACAAGGGTGGAAGCCTGAATATCTTTATTAAACTCAATCAACCAAAATACAATGGAGTGCTGCAATTCTTATAGGAATTGAATAGCCATGTGCAGACAAAGAAATAGGTTACACAGTAAAACTAAACTCACAACTGCTTCCAATATTACATCCGGAAGCACATAATTGTTATAACAATTATAACAATTATACATGTGAAAATAAAATACAAATATGGTTAATAAAACCATATAACAAAATACAACAATAATATGGTTTATAATATAACCATATAACAACATTATTTAATTAATAAAATTAATTAAATAATTAATTTATATTATGCATAATTAATTAACCTAAAATCCTTATCCTTAACTTAAGGAAATAATGACTCTTATCTTAGCTCAAGTATTAATTTTTTCCTAAGAACAACTCATCCAATCCTTCCCGTAGATTCTCCTTCTTACTCACACTCATTACAAACACGAATCTCGGATGATCAACCAATCTAAAGCACAAATCCACAAATAGAATACTTATGGTTATTCAACATGCATAAACACATCACAAAGGGTTTGCTTCTTAGATCATGTTCACACGTTAAAGATAATGAAGAGACAACTCACACACATGAATCACCCAAAACACACCAAAATATCCTTTCAAATTTAACATAGTCATATTACAATCTAGACATTCATCAGTATGTCAAAATAGAGTACCTACAAATTCAAGCTCCCGACAACATTCCTAAGGTACTTGTAGTTGTTCTTCCATGCACTAAAAAAAAGGAGAAGAAATTGATTTTTAATGCAACATCAGAGATATTTTTACAAGAAAAAATGAAATCATAAAACTTAGCTTATCTATATAGATATATCTTCACTTTTCCATACAAAATCAGCGAGCTTTCCTTCATTTCATCTTTTCTTCTCATCCTCCACATGAGGAATGAATTTCTAACAACCTTCCTACTCCTATGTTTGAGTTTCACTCATGCATGCACCTACTCCTTGAATCATAACTGACATTTTGTTACCTTTTGACTTCTATACGTATTTTAGATTATTGATTTCCATTTTCATACCAATTTAAGCATTTTAATGACTCACCCCCACACTTAGGACTCTTTTACATACCCTATGACTCAACAAGACACTTTTAAATCCTAATAAACCTCTATAACTCTTGACATGCCTTTATAATTTCAAATTCCCTTTTGGAGGGAAATTACATCAAGAAGGAGAATTCAAACTTCTAACCCTCATTGTTTTCTTGAAATGACTAACATGGTCCCATTAATACTTCTAAGGTTTTCCAACAACTAAAATGGATTTCATGAACAAGATAGTTTGTATTTGAAGTTATTCTTTTGGATGCTCTTGTGTCATAATCTCAAGGTGGAGAAATAGTATTCACACTTTTTCTTGCATACTTGAGTCTTCATCTTCTTTGCTAGCACTTGGTATTCTTTCCTTGCTCCCTATGTCCTTAGCTTCATCATAACCACGTGGGTCCCATGTAGTGGTATTTTTCTTTGCATTTTCCTTTACTATTGTCCATTTCTTCTTGATCTTCGTTTTTACTTTCATCATTTTTAATTTTTCATGCTTTTACCTATACACACAAAGACTATAACAACAAAAATACAGTCTTACTTATTTTTATGACGCTTTCCAACCTTTCATATCTCAAATCCAACTTATATTCATCATTATTCTTATCAAAATATTCATATTCAAGCTCATTTGTTTTCTCACTCATCATCTTTACCATACCAATCTGCTCCATAATTGTACCTTATTCATCTTTGCTTACATTTTTATGATTTTGTGCCCAAGAAACCATATTTGTCACAAATTTATGCAATTTTCTCCTTTCCATCCATCTAATCTATACACACTTACAATAATTCATCACATGTTGAAAAATTGGACACTAAGAGGGTGGTGAATCAATGTCTATTCAAACTTTGACAACCTATTCAGTCCACTACAATTATTACCATGAAACCAAAAATTATTTCTCAAGTGGTAGAAATAAGAGAAATCACACAAGATAAGATTTAATGTGGAGACCCAAACTAGGAAAAAATCCACTGAAACAAAGAACTAGAGGTAGAACAATAATTTCATGTATCTCTTAAATTGATTTCAAAGTTGAGCTTCTACTTAACATGGAGCTGCAACTCAAGGATTCAACCAAGATTCTACTCATTCTTTGAAAAGCTTCAAATTTTATGCAATCTCAAACTCCCAAGTATCAATCAAGATTCTACCTATTCCTTCTTTAATCTTCAACTCACAAGGAAGTGATTACTCCTCCTTCTAAGATACAACTTAGATATTTTCATGACCTTAAAATTTATTGTCTCACACAACTAATGGTGACCTCGTAAGTTTGATAATTCATGTGCTCTTCTCATCTTACTTCTCTTCTTGGTATTTTTGCTACATGGCTCTCACCTCAACAATTCACACTATCAAGTATATTTAATATTGCAATGAGCTTAGTCAAAAAGACATAGTCTTAAATTTAGAATGTCCTCATACTCCTTCATTATTATTCCCGGTATTTCTCTCCAACCATACTATCATTTACTTATGAACATATGCTCCATATTCATTAATTCAATCCTCTATATAATCTTTGGATCAATCAGGTGATATTAGGCCCTTAACACATTCTTGGATTTTTATCATTCTCTCTACTCCATAAGGATGGTCTACACCGATTCCTTTCATCTCGAATTGATTCCAGTTCACGTGAATTTATCAAGATAGGCTGATTCATTCATACATTATGTATGCACCAGGAAGGCTTTCTTTTCTTTAACTAGTCTCAATAATACTTCATCATTCAACAAAACCCTTATATTCTTATGAATCTTAGAAATGACTTTCATACTCACAAATTGTCAACAACAACAGAAGCTTTTGTAGCATATTCAACTCATTACATGCTATCTCATTTCTCTCTTAATTTTCAATGTATTTAATATACATCCATCTCTTTTACACTCTAGGTTTATCACTATACACCCTCAATCCTTTAAAAATAATCACAAGTTTTGAAATTAATTTTTGTAGGTAGTAGAGTTATAAACATCTAACACATCAACTTTAACTTCAAGGACCATTCATCTAGCTTAGCTTCTTTTGGTCATATGTGCAAAGAAGTCTAACTAACTTCACATAATTGTTGTCAAGCACATGATTACATCCACTTGACCTGATATGACTCCTTGTATGCTCTAGGTGCATATGGAATATTGTTCTAACTGATACCAATCGTTTGATCTTCCAAATATGTCAAAGCAATCCTCATCCACCCTGTCTTATAAATTTCATAGGTTTTTCATCTAGAATCATGAGCTTGTGCTTGTCTTTTAGCACTGTAAGGTTGTGTAGATATTTCATCATGAAAAAATGTTACTTTACACCTCAACCATCTTCTCAGAACCTTTTTCGGACTTCACACTCACCATTTTAGCCTCAATTTTACATTTGAGTTTATAAAGAGTAAACAAAATCCACCATAAATAGAGTGATGAGTCTTAAGAGATCTTCTCAAGAATTGACATATATAACCTAGGTCCATATCATGTAGATCATTAACATTCAAGGCTTGACTAATCTACAAACTAGGTTATCAACCTTTATTCTCCCTTATTCAATAGTTAGGAGCTTATTGTTCTTGGATATTCTTGACATGAGATAAGAAGCAAGGTTTAACACACTTCACATATTGGAGGAGAATGTTTTTGAGCCTTTGGAGCAGTCATAGTCATCAAGAGAACAATATTATGTCAAGAGAACATGCATTGATCATGACCACAAGCACATGAAGTAGGATACACTATTCACTATTTTGTTAGCATAGTCTTTCATCATAGCATTTATATGTATCACCACACTCTCAATTCATTAAGACTTCAAAGCATTGCTTAAAAGAGATGAAGGCATTTATACAATTTTGAGGCATATATGCTTCCCGATATCCTACTAGGAGGGTGAAATTTTCTTATCATTTTAAATATTTTACACAGTTAGGGGTTTCAAATTTGAAACCATAGGTTGTCAAATTATTGAGGCGTATAACGTCTTAGTTTTACACTTTATGATAATTTACTTGTATGCACACATCAATAGATGATATTTCCCGATGATTGAATCCTTATATGCACCGATACTAAAAATACTTCATGATTATATGAATTTATGCTAAGAGATCTTACCCTTATGATGTAGTCAAATATATACTTTCATCATTCATTAATTCAATGAAGAAGAATCAATTAACAACTTGTACAAACTCTGCTAAAGAAGGATCACTTCAAGCCCTATAAGGATAATTTCTAGCTATATTTGACACAATATCATTAATATATTTATCCAAACCCAAAACAAATTCTCTTATGCATTTGAAATTCTCAAATGACCTTGTATAAAAATTCTTAGCTCAAGAAAGAAACAACTTGTTATTACTAACTTACTTTTCTTTCACCTTTCTTGATTAGTTCTTGAGTGCAAATAAGAAAATTTTAGGCCTAAAGTTTCATCACTAAGGATTTATCACTCTTCACTTCTACACGATTACCTCATTTTTGTACTTCATCATCATACATTATTCCATCATTCATCAAATGCATGATACACACTTACTCTCTCTAGCACTCACCTTTCTTGATCTTGGTCTCATTTTCCTAGTAAATACTTCTTGATCATTTTCTTCCTTAACACTTACTAATATTATTTTCATGCTCAAACTCTTCAAAAAAATGTTAGAATCATCACAATAGCATTCAAACCATCAAATATTTGTTAGCTCCAATAATTGTCAACTCTAGCCTTCTTAAGTCCTTAAGATAGGGTGTCTAGTAATAAGCATGAATAGATCATTCTAAATGCACCTAGATAGTTTTTAAAGCTTCATTAGTTCACTTTTTATGTGCGCAAGGTGCTCTCAATTTTTTTAATTACAACTCTTTTCCCAACTCCCATTGCTTCACTTCTGTATTTTTGCTTCTAGTTCCTTACTGGGTCATGTATAGACTGGAAACTCTCATAATTTCTAATACACTCATTTCTAGGACTCAATATCAGTATTTTTCATCACTCTTTATTCAATTCTTGAGTCCTTTAAATTTATTAGGCTTAATCCCAAAGATAAATGGGACTTCCTTTGTTAAAGCGACTCTTCAAACTATCTTTAAATTTTAAAATAATCCAGATTTAACCTTCAAATTATATTTAAAGGACTAAATTACACCCATCTCCATGTCTATATTAATAGTAAGGATAATTAAGTACTCATACACATCAAAATCACACAATACTTCCTCTCTAAATAGTGAAATCAAGGTTTGTCCAAACACATAAAATCATCTTCAAAAGAGACTAATCTCATAATCAAATAATTTATTATTTTACTTCAATCAAGACAAGGATAACATACCTTAATGATAGATCTCAGTCTTGGAATACAAGTCCCATTTTAAACTTTACTCAAAGCTTTGAAATCACAATGCTTACTCAAGATTTCAATGGACAATATACACTAGCAATTTATTCAACATTAAACTATAGAATTATACCATTATCTTTGTCTACAACGTGATCATAAATCCCAATATCCTTCTCACAGGTAAGATGCATTAAAATATCCTTACTAGATCATAATTTTATTATCAAGGGAAGAGAATTATCAGTTTGCACATTTAACAAAGTATTACAAATCTAAGTGCACATATATCTTTAATATAACTCCGAGAAAATTCTTCATATACCCCCAATAAAGATTTCAGTATCTCAAATGACCTTACTATGCTCACATCAATGGTAGGAACCAAATACATAGACCACTATCATTTCAAATCATGTATGTACAATCATAACCCTGTCTTTACAGTCTGTGTAATGATATTATATAAGAAAAAATAATTTTTTTGTTTGTTAAGCCTCTTTAATCCCTGAAGAACATTTATCAATCTCCCCAAATATTCACATAAGGAGTATCATGATTCTAATTCACAAATTTGAATACATTCATGCTAAAAATAATATATTCATTCAAAAAGAAAAAGCATACTCTACATAGATTAGACTGTGTTACAAAAATTGGATTATCTTTCTTTTCATTTTTCCTCTTTTCCTTGAGGAATTCCACTCTCCTCCTCCACTCAGGAGGTTCTTCCTTCCTTCTTCATCAACTAACTCCCTTTTCTATGAATACCTTCTCCCTTTTATCTCATGATGTAATATATTTCAAAGACCTAACTAACTTCAAGGGTTCTTACATGCTCATTCATATGCTATATGACATTTACATGAATTTAAACATTCCAAATACTATTACATCTTCTAAGAGCTATTAACATAATACTATACTCCTTTCAACATGTCCATACCACATAACTGACTTAGAAATCAGATTTTACAACTTTGAGAATTTGAAATACATTTTGGAGGGAAAGCATATATTTTGAAATTTTAAATGTCTTGACCCTTCCTAACACTGTAGGATGATCTCAAACCTTATTTCATGGTCTCCTAAGATGAAAAGGATGGAATTTAACATTTTTTATGTCCTTCATGTGGTGCCCCTACATCACCTTCTCACTATTACAAAGATGCAAACTTGGTTCTAAAAGGAATGACACAAATTGTAAGGTGAAACACTGTCTTGATCATCTATAAATACAATTATGCTACTTGTCATACTAAAACCACCATCAATTCAAGGAACCTGAATGAATATAGTAGTTTTCTTCAAGAGGCCACCTATGCATCATCACCAACCATATTTGTTTTGCGATTTTTTGAAGAATAGTTAATCAAAACTGTCTTTGTATTACAACATGGAATTTGATGTGAAAAGGTTATGAGTAATGATCATAGAAACTCGCTTAGCACTGACATATGACACACATAGTACAACCTCAACTATAAAATTCTTTTTGACAACACTACACCCTCATTTCACATGTTTACCTTGTTAAGGCATGCCTTGAATAAACCACATTCATTTCCTTTATCAACTTACAAGAAGAGCTTGAGGAGAGAGGAGATAAATTTTCTTTTCAAAAGTGGTATAGGATAGTGTACACATAATTAACTTTAATCATAAATAAATCCTACCAAGATCATACCAAATTCTCTAACATAACAACTTGACATGTAGAGAGAATATAGTCATTTTACACTTCAACATTTAAGTTTATCCACAAGCACCTTCCTTCAACACATTCAACATCACCATGAGAAGTGCAATGGATCACACACTAATAGGATCTAATAGATAGATCATGGTGTTATTGACATTTATTAACCATAGAAACATTGATATGCAATAAATAAGAAGTTAATGTAGCATGATATTTGTGATCTAAAAATTAAAATATTGGTGGTGATGCATCGAAGAATAGACAAGGAATTCAAGTTGCCCAAATGAAGGAGAGGGGACAAATTGATATGTATGATTAGTAAAAGAATCAGGATCTTGTATGTCATGCTTGGGTAACGTGTCATTGAATATTTTTATATTTTTATTATCATTTACTAGATCAGAAGTAGATGGCTCAAGGAGCTTGAGTGAACTATTTTTAATAAGATATTGAATGAGATGTATGAGTTTGAAACAACGATCGATAGAATTCTCAATGCATTGGTTATAGTCACATTTAGTATTTTCATCATGATTATGATAACATGGGTGAGATGGATCAAGATTGAGCAGTGGTGGAAGGGTGATTAGATTGCTTTTGATGAGTTGAGGAAATAGAAACTGAGGTGCGTAGGGAAATTTGGTGAAAGTACACTTTGAAGGTTTCTATTAAAATTTTTCAGGTAGAGAGAGGGTATTAACATTTTTGTTTTCTTTGATGGGATTAAGAGATGGTTTGAATGTTGATTTAGCTTGAAACCTATTAGAAGAGGATGAAGGAGAATCATGATACTTTAATTTCCCATAGAGATTTGTTTGACTTTGTACAATTTGAGCGTAAAAATAATTGATCAAATTAAGGAGAGGTCTCAAAGATGACACACTCCTAAAGTGGTAGTAAGAGGCTTTGAACAAAACTATCTTACAATTCTGAACTAGTGAGTACATTGGTCATCTTAGCTAAGTTGTTCTTGTAATGCAAAAATAGTCAACCGGATGCTCATTAGATATTTTTTTATTTGAGGAGGTTTTGTATAAGAGATATTTATTCCGATGTTGATGGAAAAGTGAGCGATAAAAACATTGGCTAGATGCGTAAAAAAGTTACCAAATGGATATGTAGATCATAAAATAAACGCATGGCATAGTCTTGATGTCTTCTAGGAAATAGCTTATTTAGTAATGTATAATCATATGCGTAGTCAAGGCATGCCATATAAACATAGTGGAGATGATCTTGAGGCTCACCATGGCCATTAAAAATGGGCATCTTAGGGGTGATGAATTTGGGAGGAATTGGATAAGAAAAAATAGTGGGTGCGTAAGGGGTATGAAGGACTAATGAGGAATGAAACAATGGAGACGAGCGTGAAGTAACATGTTGTAGATGAAGGATTTGAACTTGTAGGTCCTGGTATAAGGAAGCTAGGTATTGAGTGCTGAAAGAGGAGACTTTCCGTGTGTGAGAAATAAGAGGTGGAGTGAAATGGTTGGTAGGAGTAGGAATGTACATGGGAATAGTAGAGGTAGGTGGAAGGTTAGAGCTGGGAGGTTGTGTTATAATAGGAATATAAGTAGTATAAGAAGTGGGAGGGTTGATCTCAGCTAGGTTGGTTGTATCCTCACAAGAAGTGAATAAAATAATATATAATTCTTTTGGATGTTCCACAATATGATCCTACAGATCATGAAGGTCTTCATCACTAAAGGCTACATAGGTTTCATCCATGTTAAAAAGATAATAAAATTCCTAGAAGTAAGGTTGGGTTCGAGCGATGGGTTCACCAAATGATTGAATTTAATTTGAATTAAATCTAAGTATTATAAAGTAACTATTGAAATAAGCAATGTATAAATACTACAATATAGTAATGACACAAGAAAACTAAGTTGTAAAGTATAAAAACCTAAGAAAATAAGGAGAGAGGACTTAGCTGATTTCCGAATGTACAAAGAGTAATATTATAAGGGAGAGGTGTTGAATATGATGCAAAAACATCCTAACTAATCTCTCAGTAAATTATAGAGTTCACGAACAAGTCCGAATAGGTAATTTCAGAGCTGGATATGGGCAACTAGGTGATAATTATTGTATCCGGGTTCACATAACTATGTCAAAGATCCGGGTCTAGTTTTTCTTATTTCATGAGGGTGTCAAAATCATTCCTTGTTTATCTCCCCGGTAGTTTCTCCTGGATTAACGAAGCTACTGTAACTTTGCAAAAGATAAATTTATTAGTGTAAGCCTACAAACCACTAAAACCCATAAAGGAAAATGTAGAATAGGGAGTTGGAATGATCCCGAAAGTCACTCGAGAGTGAACTTACAACCAATTGTTGCACTACATCTCAGGCTCCATGTAGTTCTTTTGTGTGTGTGTGTGTGTCTAAATGATGTGCTAGGATGCCATTGTGAAATTTGCACTTGATAACGGGATGTAGCTAGAATGTAGAAATGTATAACATGTGTGAATGAAATAGAATAGACTTCCCATTCCTATGTAGAGTATGCGAGTTATTATAGCCCTTTTCCCTTGAATGAATGCTAGATGGATGCCTTTAGAGTAATTTAGTTCCTTTGGAATGTAATCTTAGGTGCTTGATAGTAATGTTTAGTGCTTGGTCATTTATTTTGAATGATGACTATGTATTAATATGATTCCCTTGTTTGATTTCTATAATTGACAACTCGAAGACCAACCCATAATAGAAAAATATGCCCAAAAGATAAAAGATACCCAAAAAGAGTGAGTAAGGTAGAAATGGGTCAAGAGCACGTGGAGGGTATAGGAGTACCTAGGATCTATTGTCCTAGATAGGTGATGGTCTCTGAAGCTATAAAATATAAACAAGTAAAGTTTTGACTGGTCTCTAGGGTGTATAAGGCCAAATAGAAAGAAACAAACAAAGAAAAGAGGATTAAGATAGTTGTTAACTATCGTGGTGGATTACGGTCAACAAAAAGAAAAAATCTACCACTCTGAAGGGTAACACTTCACCTTGATGATTCTCATCTCTGCTATTGGCTGGCTGGGTTTCATTGGTCTCATTTTTCTTAGCCGGATAGCAGTTTGCTTCCAATGGTGTTGATAGGCCATTGTTGTTTGATTGTTGTACATCAGTTGTTTTTTTGCTGTTGTTTTTTCGGTTGTTGGTTTTTGCTTTGCAGTCTGTTTTCTGTAGTTGGGCTTAATTGTTCTTTCAGGATTTTGATCCTTCTCTTGTGCTTTAACTTTCAATTCTAGCTTCTGAGCCTTAGTGTACAAGGGTATAGTCCCTTTCAAAAAACTATTTGCCAATAATAAAAAAACTATTAGTTTTTTTTAGTATTTCTAGTGGAAGGATGTCATATGTTAATATCCTAAGGTTTTTTTCCCGCTCTGAAAATTTTTCAATATTTTTACTGTGACTGGCTCTTTCTTCGATGATGCATCCATCTCGGCCAACTCCCCGACCCCCTCCCGATTCCGTTGACATCTCTACCAACTCCTAGAAGGACATTACTACTGGCTCTTCAAAAATATGGACCTTGGAATACTACATCCTCTAAGAATTGATGGGAATCTAACTCTTTAAATCCCCACCTTGATTCCTGAACCAATGCAAACCTCTAGGGAATTGTTGCCGATCGGAAACCGTATGGGTCCTGCATCACCCTGGATGAGATTTACAAGTGGTTTCGTATTAAATGGGATCCTTGTGGCCCTAGACATAGCTTCTATTTCTAAATGTTTCATGCTTTTTACTTTCTCACATAAATAAGATTTCACCCAAGATATATTGGATGGACTATGGTTCTTTGCTAGGAAAGGCTTCTACATATGACGTTGGACACCTAGGTTCAACGCTAAAATCTAAACAATGTCCTGTGCCTTTATCCGGGTTCGGCTTCTCGACCTCCCCTTGGATTTTTGGCATTTTATTTTCATCTACGGCATAGATCGCTCCATTGGTTCTCTAATATCAGTGGATCAAGCAACCAAGGTGGGCTCTAGATTCATACATGTTAGATTTATGTTAATGATGACATTAAATCACCGTTGTCTTCCTCCATCGATATTCATTATGAGATGGGAACTTGTGTGCAATGCCCATTGAATATGAATACATTCCTCAAGCATGCTACAAATGCAAAAGCATAGGTCATAGTGCTCAGGCCTTCTCTCCAAATCCAACCCCAATTATAAGAGAAAATACTTAGTCACACCATTGCAGAAAAGATAAGTCCATTCCCAAAACCATGAACAATGTTATTACTTCTAATCCTTTTTATGTCCTTTTAGAGGAATGTGTCCCCCAACTTGCTTCTTCTCACCCCCTCCTTCCTTTGTCTCTTTTTGGTTTCCTCTCTGCTCTCTCTCTCTCTACTTCCTCCTTTGTTAGAGGCTCCCTCCTTATTGTCTTTTACTTCGCTCCACCTACCTCCGCCCCCACACCCCCTCTTCGTCTCAAACTTATCACTCTACTATGTTCCTATCCTCCTTTCCTACTTATGAATTTCATCTTACCTTCCCTCTTTGGCTCTTCCCCTTCAACATCCTCTCCCCTTCCTCCCTTTATAATTTTTGGATCCTTTCCTTCATCGTGTGCCTTCTAGTCTCTCTTATTTCCCTGCGCTGCTCATTCTCCTCATCAAAATAATTCCAACATATCACCCTCTTTCTCTCCACTATCAAGCTAATAGTAGTCCTACAAAGAACACTAGAAATAACACCAAGTCAAAAATTGATGTGGGAGCTAAGAAAATGAAAGGGAGACAAACAAATCAAGCAAAGCTTCAAGAGGAAGCATTCCTCAATATAGCACAAGGAACACAGGGACTGCTTTCCATCCCAAGTGGAGGTAAGCCAAAATCTAAGAAATGAATATTTTCTCTTGGAATGTTCGGGATTAAACACTCCCAGAAAAAAATCCTCAAGGATTTTAGACTCAAACATTGTCTTGATATTTTGATGTTACAAGAAACTAAATTGAAAGAGGAGAATATGCTTGCATTAATTCTAGCCCAATGCCTCAGTGGTTTCTCAGTGTCTACCGGTAATGCTGGTGGATTGTGAACCTTTGGAATTCAAGACTCTCTTTGGGGAATGTATCATTAAAACCCCCCATTTTCTAGGGAATGTTCTTCCAAGAGATTGGTTCAAATCTAGGTTGGATTGTTGTAAATATCTATGCTCCTAACACTGAAACATGAAGAGAATTTTTTTGGAAAGACTTGTTAGATTTTTGATACTCCTATAAACACCTACCATGGCTGATAGTTGGAGATTTCAATACTCCTCTATATCTGTTTGAGAAACAAGGAGGAACCAATGTCAAAGAACAAAACACTGAAGCCTTTGTTGACTTTATCAGAATGGGGGAATTTTTTGATATTGATCTTCATGGAGCTACTTATACCTGGTCCAATAGACGTCTCGAAGCAACCACATTCAAATTAAATTAGATAGATTTTTGGTTTCCATGGACTGGATTGATCATTACCATGATTTCTACTTGCAGGATTTTTACAAGATAGGCTCTAAGATCATTGCCCTTTACTCCTCACTTCATCAAAAGAACTATGCTCAAACATCCCCCTTTTTCATTTTGAGCTAGCTTGGTTGAAAAATCATCAGCTAGAGAATATTTTCAAGGATTGGTGAGACTAACATCTAGGCTCAATTACTGTACAGGTTTGCTAAGAAGCTCAATTTTGTCAAGAATAAGCTTAAGAATTAGAAAACCCAAGGTTTTTAGGGATATCCACAAAAGAAAGGATTTGCTAACTCTAAATCTTGCCTCTATTTTAGAGGAGATTGACTCGAATGGTAGATCCCCCAAAATTCACCAGCAGAGCTATCCCTTCTCAGTGACTACCATAATACTCTCTAAGGGAATAAATCTATTGGTGGCAAAGTTCCGAGTGATTTAGCTTCAGTAGGGAGACCAAAACATGAAATTCTTTCATATGAGGGCCATGAAACATAAGAGCAAAGATAAAATCAAATATTTGGTCACTATGGAAGGAACATACATAAATAAAGATGAAGAAATTGTTGCTGAGCTTATCAACTATTATGCTAGCCTCCTGCATGAGGGCCCCCCTCACATGAAGAAGATTGTCAGAAATGCTCCAACATATACCTAATTTGATCAATGATGCTATGAATGCCAAACTCACCCAACCCTTCTCTATGGAAGAAATCAGAAAATTTGTCTTTGATATGAAGAGTGATAAAGCACCTAGCTAGATGGCTTCCCAACGAGGTTTTTTCAAACTTTCTGGCACATTGTTGAAGTTGATCTTCATGCGACTATTTTGGAGTTTCAAAAATAGACCTCTATTAAAGGAATGGAATAATACCTTTTTTTCCTTGCTCCTAAGTCTATGGGATCCAAATTGATCTCTAACTATAGGCCCATAAGCCTCTGTAATACCTCTTACAATATTATTACAAAAATTCTTTCTTCCAGGCTAAAACCATTGATGGCTAGTTTAATCTCATAATAGAAAAAAATGGGGTTCATAGGAGGTAGGTTGATACAAGGAGGAATCATAACGGTTCATGAGGTGATGCACTATGCTTCTCTTAAAAATTCAGCCAGTATGATCATCAAACTTGACATGTCATAGAGTCACTAGCCCTTCCTTCTTCGAGTCCTGGAGAAATTTGGTTTTGGGGAGAAATGGAGATCCTGGATTTTTAATTGTATTTCAACCCCTAAATTCTCCATTCTGATAAATGGTGTCCCTCAAGGTTACTTCCCATCCAGTCATGGAATCAAGCAAGGGGATCCCCTATCTCCCTTCTTGTTTATCCTCATGGCTGACACTCTTAACAGAGATTTGGAAGTAGCTAAAAGTGATGGCAGCATCAAAGGTATCACTACTACCTCTAGAACTCAAAAACTTCACACAACCAATTTTTGATGACACTCTTACTCTAGGTATAGCTTTTGTATAGGAAGCTAAGGTTTTGAAACGTATTCTGGATTGCTATCAAGTGGATTTTAGTTAAAAGATAAATTTTGGGAAGAGCAGTATTTCTTTTATCAATACCCCGCAAACAGATAGAGGAAAATTGTTGACATCTTTGGTTGCAGCATTATGGATCTCCCTCTTCCTATCTAGGACTCCCACTCTTTCTAGGAAGAAAAATAAGAGACTCTGAACATGGTTATTGATAGATTCAAAAATAAACTTGTTGGATGGAAAGGATCTCTCCTCAACTAGGAAGGGAAGCTTCACTTATTAAAGCTACCTTACAAAATCTACTAATTTATTTTATGTCTCTTTAAAAATTCCTGTTTTAGTGGTTGTTTTATTGAAAAATTCAAAAAATTTCTATGGTTAGGATCTGAAGAAAGAAAGAGAATCCACCTAGTTTCTTGGAAGGTGGTTTGTAAACCAACGACTTTAGGAGGTTTGGGTTTGCATAGAATAGCTGAAATGAACTCTACAATGCTTGTAAAATTAGGCTGGGAAATTGTTAACAATGGAACAACCCCTTGGACACAGATGATGATCTCTAAATACCTTTCTTCGGTGGAGGATTTATTTGATGAAAACACTCCAAATGGTTCATCCATTTGGAACTCCATCAAAAGCACCAAAAACTGATCTAGGCTAGCACTAGATGGAAAATTGGTAATGGCAATAAGGTGACCTTCTAGAATGAAAATGACTGGTGACAATGCTTTATCTAGCTGACCCCTCCTAGGATCCTATAAGGTCGAGGCTAATTAGAACTTGTGGTTCTTATGTTGCAAATTATATTGATAGATCTTCAATACACCCATGTTGGGCCATACCTATTTGGGAGGAAGCGTGTTGTCACCAGATTCAATTGATTGAAAAACTGAAGATGGTTTTGTTGCATCATTTTTTTCCAGCCTCCTATATGGAGGATGTTATAATCTGGCCTCTTTCTATTTCTAGCTCTTTCACGGTCAAGGTTTCCTATCTTTCTTTCCTCAAATCTTGAGGGCCCCACACTTCATCAAGTATGGTCGCCTCAAGTTATCCCCAAATTGGTTTTTTCACTTGGCTTGCATCCAGAGATGCCTTTCTTTCTAGAGAGAATCTCAAAAGGAGGGGTTATTCTTTACCTACCAGGTGTGTGTTGTGTTTTAATGCTATTGAATATTCAAGTCATGTATTTTTCATTGTAATTTTCTCAATCACTGTTTGGAGTCTTCTCCTTCATATTTTTGGAGTGTCTTGGGTTTTCCCCAAGTCCATTTTCGAGATGCTATTAGTCAATGGGTGCCTCTCTTTCATCATCCAATTGTCAATCTTTATTGAAATTGTCCTTCCTCATACAATATGGAACATCTGGAAAGAACGCAACAGAATAATTTTTAAGGATCAACATAGTACCCCCCAATAGGTCTTCACTCTAGTGACAACAGTTTACAAGAAAATCTAAACTGTTGCATTTAGAAACAACATAAATGTAAAATTTTCCTTAACATGGATAGACAATGGTAAAGAATAACTCTAGATTCCCTTCCATCCTCATAATTCTTTTTCTCTAGGGAAAGTACCATCTGACCCTTCCACATTTAGGATGGCTCAAATTCAATATTGCTGGGGTTGCTAAAGGTAATCCGGGTATCTCCGGTGGGGGTGATGCTATTAGAGATGAATTAGGACAACCGATGGTCAATTCTACTTCATTTTTGAACATGGGCTCCAACCACAGAGCTGAGGCTCTGGACATTTTAAAAGGTCTTGAAGAGGCCACTAATTTTGGCAAAATCAAAATAATTGTGGAAAGCAACTTCTAAATCTGATAAACCTCCTTAATAACAAGGGAGTCGCCAGTTGGACTATTAGCAATATTATATCCAATATCAGACTCCTCCAATCTCATTTTAGCAATGTTCAATATCAACATGTTTTCAGAGAAGGAAATAAGGTAGCTGACCTGCTTGCTAATATTGGAGTCTCTCAACAGAAACAATAAATATGGATCGAGAACTTTCTAGAATTATTGCTAAAAGCATTTAATGATGACTATTCCAAAAAGTGATAATTTAAGAAAGTTTTCTACTTGCATCACTTCTCATGATTATTTGGGTTATAGATTTATTTGGTTGTATATTTCCCTTACCGACAATGACGTTTCAATTTATGATGATTTGAAAGATTATTTTAATGAGATTATTAGTCACACATAGGAATCCGAGCATTCTATTTTTTCTCCTTTATTGAATGGTTTTAGTAATAATAATGTGCAGCCCATCATCAGTGCAGAACGTGTCAAATGGGACTCGGAATTTCTTTATATCTTCCACAATTTGTTTTTTCAATTCATTTGTATATTTTGTTTCTGTCACTACAAAATATGGGGGCGCTCTGTTCAATAGAGCCTGAAATTTTGAGGACATGAAAAAGAGCAGGTGGTTTGGAAAATCTTAAGGAGAATGGGGTCACGAATTTTATCAAAGGATCTTAGGGCATTTTGTGGTAGTTTCTAGTAGTGTTACATCTTCCCGATAGCAAGGCCATGTCAAAGTGGGAAAAACAAAGTTTGAAATATCAAAGGAGAGTATCACAGGCTACGAGACTCCCCAATGATGGTGATATTTACTTTAAATGGTCCTTAAAGGTGAAATGGCGGCCTTTCTAGCCAAAAGAAAGGAGAAAGTTTACTTCTACAAAATGGGATATGAGCGTACCTCTCTCAAGGACCCTCGGGATTGAGTTGCGAGAACAAAATATGAGGTACATTACTTTGGAGGGAAGATACAAGCTGGTTTACAGGGAAAAAACATTTCATCTTGGCTCACTTCCGTAATGGTGGTAAGGTTAACTTTCAAACATACCTTTGTCAAATAGCTATATGCAATCCAAATATTTAATTCTTTGTCTATGTATTTTGCGGATTATAATGAACAACTATGGGAGGAGTGGATTCATATACAATTGAGATATAAGAAGGAATTCCTTGTGAATATGTACATTTTTATTCTTTTCCTTAATTAGAGAGTAATAATGTTTGTCCACAATTTGGAGAAAAATGGGCTTGAAACCTAAGAATTTTGGCTTTGGAGAAAAACCATGGATTATAGATGAGAAAATTCTGCACTCAACATTGTCTCACGGAGATCAAGCTGATGTGATAAATCATAATTATTTTGAAGCCACGAGTAAGAACTTCCATATATTCTAAATTATGACAATTGTTTCTAACAATCAGGAATTGAGCTTTGTTGAAAAGTTACATATTCAAAAAGATCGGGTTTTCATTTGTGCAATCAAATTATGCCCAATTTTATAGTGAAATGTTTTAATATTAATATCATATTTAATTCTTATAATGACATATATTGTCTCGCAATTGGATTCTTTTAATGGCATAATCTATCATTCATGGGAAATTGATTATCATTTCTAGATTGGGACATTCTTTTATGGATTTATTTTATTAAATCAACTCGACAATCTTATATTTTCTTCATTTTAATACAAAGTTGAATGAATTAATTCTAGCATTATCATTAATTTTGTTCCTAAAGATAATTTTAAGCTATTAGTTCAATGTTTCTAAAATTTGCTAAGTTTTAAAACTTACCTTTTTCAAATAGCTATATGTAATTCAGATACTTAATTCTTTTTTTGTGTATTTTTTAGATTATAAAGAATAACCATAGGAGGAGCGATTCATATAAAATTGAGGTATTTAAAGGAATTCCTTTTGCATATGTAGATTTTTTTAATTTTCTTAATCAGATAATAATAATGTTTCTCCACAATTTGAAGAAAAATGGGATTGAAACCTAATGTTTTTGTCTTTGGGGACAAACCATGGATTATAGATGAGAACATTGTGTACTCAACATTGTCTCACAAAGATCAAGTTGATGTGATAAATCATACTTTTGTTGAAGCCATGAGTAATAAGTTCCATGTCTTCTAATTTATGAGGATTGTTTCTAACAATCAACAATTGAGATTTGTAGAAAGGTTGCATGTTCCGAAAGATCAAATTTTTCACTTGTGCAATCAAATTATTTCCATTTTTATAGTGAAATGTTTTTATATTAATATTTTTACTATTTTAATGACATATCCCATCTCACAATTGGATTCTATTGGGACAAAAATTATGGTTGGAATACTTACCGACTTGATAGTTATAGATGACTTTGTTATCGAAATAACAAAAGAAAGGAGTCTTGATTTGTATGTTAGTATTTTTGAGGATATAATTTTGTTATTTATTGGTATCGAGGAACTCTTTAGAAATATGCATCCAGGAAATAAGTTTCATGCAATTTCATTCACTTTTTTTGGACATTTGTATGATGTTTATGTGTGTGTTGAAGAAAAAGAAGTTTTTTATTCTTTAGCTACTCATGTTGCCAATACATATCAATACCACAGAAGAGTAGAGAGGCTGATGATCAACCATGTTTGAAATTTAGAAAACCATGATGCGGTTTCACCTTGTTTGAGTGTGAGCATAAGGTTATTAATGATTGCAATATCTCATGTGGTGGTGATGAAACCTAATAATGCATTTTTTGAGATACCATAATTTTTGTTTTATTATTGGCAAATAGTTTTTTGAAAGGGAATATACCCTTGTACAAAAGGATCAAAAGCAAGATTTTACAAATAACTAGAGCAAAAAAGAACAACAATAAGATTTAGCATGCAAGCCCAACATTAGAAGATAGTGTACCAAGCATAAAAGCAGTAACAAAACAACGGGTCCACAACAGGCCTATGGATGAAAAACAGAAAACGAAGTAAAATTGAGGGCCGAAAGTAAAAGATAAGAGTGACTTCCGATGACAGTCATAATATCAATCATCAACCCCAGTCGGGCCCTCAAAAAAATAATAAGACTAGCCAATAGTAGCTGTCGAAGGACAGCTTCGCAAAATACGATAAATATTAGGAATATGTTTTTGTGGTTGAACTTAGTCCAACCGTCGTCAACATTAGAGGATGGCATAAAATCATCCTTGATACGATCTCCATTGGTTATAATAACTACTTCTAATTTACCTTGTAAGTCTCCCTGCGGCGATTGCTCAATAATGGGACTCTCAACCCCATGTTTATTACCAACCGCATTGGGAGATTCTGTCACATGATCTGACACATTCAAAATTGAAAGATTCTCCCGCTCATTTTTTAATTCCCCAACCAAATCCCTCATGCTGAAGCCAAACATCGGTGGATTTGAAATTTGAAATTTGAAATTTGAAATTGGGCGGGTTCCTTTCATCCAATCTAGCTCGTAGATCCAACCATGTGGAACGGGATCCCCTCTCCTTTCTGCAGACCAATAACGACCTCCACATTATCCAGTCTACGCATCCAAACTGTTGACTGGTACCAGTAAGCACTCGTCGTCTTCCATCTCTGTATCTACCTCCTCGCTCATCTCATCCTTAAATGGGATATCCTCAAATTGTGGCGATTGGAATGTATGAGGCCTCACCTTTGGTAACCGCTGTCTGAGATCCCCTGCAGCACGATATGGCATCTTGTCCCACATACCGACACTTTGCACACACGACTTGTGATGTTTCAACAATAATCTCTTGTTCGCACCAATCTGTTGAGGTGTTCAAAAAGATTTTTCCTGGTATTTTAGACCCTCCGGCACGTTAACACACATCCTTGCAACGATTAGTCTAGAGCGTGATTTTGTAATGGGTCCACAGCTATTAGGACACCCATCGATCTTGACACGCATAAAATAACTTCAGGCCCCCAAAATTCTAGAGGAAGAGCGGGAAATCATATCCATACTGCCACTGACTGGAAGAGTCGAGAATGCAGAGTCAAATTTCATTCCTGGGCTCCATCGACACAGGTTGAGGTCAGATTTACCATAAAACCAAGGACCTCCCAGCAATACCCTTTGCAAATCTGTGTCATTAATGAAGCAGAACAGAAAACAATCTCCCCTTACCACTCTCACTTCCAACTTGCAACCGTCGTCAACATTCGAGGATGGCATATTTCCCTATCGAACCGTCGTCCACCAAATCTTCCAACCGCTGCGCTTTTAAATCTACTTTTTCCCCTATCTACCACAGCCTACGGAATTGTCGGGTGAGGGTCATTGTCGATCCATGAAGGAATGAGTTTTAGAGGCTCCCTAGCTGTGTCCCCAAATAATCTGGCTGCCCACAATTTGGCCGTAGCAGGAGGAGCACAAGCTTCAGCGATGAGCGTCATTGCAAGCGTCAATAATAATATTTTTGATTCAGGAAATACCATTATTATTCCTTCCTTGGTGAATTTTATAAACAGGTAAAAATTATGATAGGACGAACTATATTTAATTTTAGTCAGTGAAATAGGTTTTGGGTTAAAGGATTTGCCAAACCACTATTATATTCATTTCACTGAGCTCTCGAATTAGGAGTTTATTCTTTTACTTCATCATGTTATTATGTTATAGATTTAAGGTAATGAAAATTTGATAAATTCCATTAAATACCATCATGATCAATATAAAAAATCCAACACAATTGAAATAAAACTTAATGATTTTAGTGGTCAATTCTTGCATATTATTCTTCATGTTCTTCCTAAGTATTGCAACTCTCTTTTATATATTTTTGACTCGGAAGCTTCAAAACTTGAGGAGAGGGGGTTCATTGCATGTAATGAATTCCCTCCTAAACTCTTTGAATTTGAGCACTTTCAATGTCAATCACATAGTGTTTAGGATGCTAACCCAAATAAGAAAATATTTCTTATTATTGGTGTAGAAATTTCATTTAACAAGAAGAATGTTGAGAGGACTTGACATTTTTCATTAAAATTTCTTATTATCTAATTGTATTTGGAAGATACATTATCTTGAGGTACATGGGGATGGTGACAAGACTAAATAGGAATTTTATTCCCCATTTATCAACATGCATCTAGGAAGGTCTTTCCTATAATATCGGGTGTGTTGGTTCTTATGAGATTTGGAAGCAATAAAAATCCTTATGAATGCATCATAAAAGTGAGCTAGACCTTGATTAGTGTACTTTATGATTGGATAAAGCCTTCAATTCCAAAGGAACTACTAAATTTGGAACAAAATATTGTTTTCTTGGGTTCTCTAATGAGAAATCACATGTGAAATGAAAGGGAAAATTTTGATTAGCTTCTCCGAGACAAACATAATTTTCAATTAGAAAAAAATCATTCAAAATGACCTTTTCTTGGAATTCATTATAAATTATGAAGATTTAGATAAAGTAAAAAGTTTTAGCACATCTTACATTAAGAGGTTTATGAATTTTAGTAGCATCAAAGTTATTGTCAACATGCTTGTGTCTATTGAATAAGACCTTTAATTATATTGATTGGAATCTTTATTGTAAAGGAAAAAATATTATTTGAATTTAAACTAAATAAATCATCAAGTAGAGTTATGTTTTTAGGTGTAGTCTAGAAAGATCTATGCTCATCAATCTACAAGCAAGGAAAATAAATATTCAAGTAAAATGTGAAAGTGATGGTAAGGAAATATATGTACCCTGTACTTCATGAAAAATTTAATATGAAAAGGAAGAAAATGAAAAGCTTCAGGATCAAATATTAAAATGAAAAAAATTCTTGTTTTTAGATATGGTAAAATAGTTTAGTTTTGAGTGGACCAAAAAAACCCGTATAAAGGAGCAAAAGATATAACAATTAGAAGCCGAAAAGAAAGCCTCTCACAATGGCATAAAAATACAACAAACAAAGAAAGGTCCCACCAATCATAAAGAAGTATCCCACGAAACCTCAAGACCACGAGAACAATTTTTAGGGAACCAGAAAAACCAAAACAAATCTTACCCTAACAAAGAAAGATGTATATCAAACAGAGGAATGAGAAGACATTTGCATATTCATATCCTTTTCTATTGAAAAATGATATATTATATTATTGAAATATGTACACATTATTTATAACTAAATAAGAAGAAAATACATGTATATAGTGGATGATTGTGGAGTTGGAAGCAAAAAAAGGGACTTGGATGAGTTAAGTATGAATAGAATGCACAATATCACTCCTTCATCCTTAGATATGTTTGAGTTAGTTTATTATGATATTGAAACAAAATATCTGGAACAATAATTGTTCCTCACATCCGGAGATATTTTGGTATTTATTCATGATAAGGAAGGTACTAGTCACAACTTATACATGGTACCAAATCCAAATCCACTTACATGGAGGAATAATTCCATTCATATATTTAGGAGTGGTATTTATTTGGTAGATTTTGATGAACATACCAAATTACTATTTATCTTTGATGTCGATGTAGAAAAGATTCAAATTTAAAAGTTTGAAAATTCACCGTGTCACATAGATTGGATTGGTATTAAGATCATGCTTGAGTTTTTGGAAGTACAAACACAAGATGGATGTAATTTATTCTAGGAAAGTTGAGTGAGAGGTAGAAGAATGGGAAATGTAGGAAAGGAATATGATTGAAGAAAATGGATAAATTCTTAGTAATTAGGAAATGTGAGTAAAATATGGGAGTGGGAGTGAAATTAAAAATAGAGGTTTTCCACACGTTATATTGTCAGTTAAATAGCTCCTGATTACTATGACAACACCCAAAAAGTAAAGGACATTCAAACAAGGAAGCCAAAATATAAATGAGGAATTAGTGGTTCACCACTTGCCATGTTTACAATCAACAAACTAATTGCACGTAAAAAGTAACCCCTTCAAACATTATCCTAAAAAGTGAAGGAAAAATAATCATTTTTCGTGTTTCCGCTAAAACATAACTAAACATTGACATACATTTTAACTCACATGAAATTGGTAGTTACAGAGTATGAACTAATACTTTTTAATACACTTGGATTGTGAATGAGAGGTACTTAAGTACTACAATTGTTTCTGTTCACATGAGTTTGAATATTACTATTCAAATTTAAGAGCAGAAGGAAGTATGAGTTAATAAAATAATTGTGTGGTGGGGGTGCAGGATTTTGGAAAAACCATACAATAGAATTCCTTTTCTTCTCATGTGACCACCTACGAAAAAACTATATTCATATTTTTATAACATCACTTATTTGAAAAAGAATTCCTTCCTTTCACCCCTAATCACACCATCAAAAATAGGATGTTTAATTTTACATCCATTTGGTCATACATGCCAAGGATAATTCATAGTTCCTATAGAGGGAGAGATTATAAAAATGGGGTATGTTTTAAATTCAAAATGATATAATTTAGTTACTCAACATTTAGTTTTTCAAGTTGGTTGAGTGGCGAGGCATACACATATCACACAACATTAAGTAGAATCATACAATTTCTTGCATGGGATATTTTTTTATTAATGGTAAATGGGTTTTTGGGAGGGACCATACCCCAATACAAAGAGGGTCAAAACCCAGATACAACAAAAAGAAGAGAAAAGACAAGTACGAAAACCTAGATGTTCAACAAAGACCAACAAATACAAATAACAAATGACAGATCTACACCCCGCTAACGACCTCCTCGAAGAAGAAAAAAATCCAATAAAAATAGGCCTTCGGCTCGAGCATACAATGATAAAAGCATGATTCAGGGACAAGTATTGAGAATCAAGAAGGTTTGAGAAGGATAAATGCATTTAATTCAACTTACATTAAGCATCAAAATAAGGACTATCTAGCCAATTTATTGCCCACATGTCATATCTTCCCTTTTTAGTTTAGATTAATCTAAATTAGTTCATTAAGATACATTAGCAAGTGTTAATTAAAGTAACATATTTCCCAATAATTAAACCCATGCACAAAAAATTAATAGAACAAAATTAAAATAAAGGAAACACATTATACCCCCTATGGGAACCTCCTAAAAAATCATGCAACAACATAATAACATTATACACAAGTTATCAAATTAGGCCATTTTTCAAAACACCCGACATCCTTCTATGGTTGGTCCCCTATCCCCTTTCGATGTATATGATAAAATATTCCTGCAAACACAAACAAAATAATCTTATCACCTCAAGGCCATATCAATATTTAGTGGGAATCAATGCATATTAAACATCCATCATACAATCCTTAGCATACATCAAGCAATACAACACACTCATATATTTATGAATTAATATCGTCATATAACGTAACTAAATCATTATCATCAATTTTACGAATTTATATCAATTATTTGAAATCACATAACATTTTAATTCTACTCTAGTAAATAATTTTACAATCATCAATAATCCAATTCACATTCTACAATAATCATGAAATTCTCTATATCTAATGTAACTCCCTAACTACTATATATACTCCAGAGCATATTATCAATCCCTAATACCATCATATTGATAGCAATTCATAAAATCAATTAGACCACATTGGATAGTCCAACACTCTTAATAGAATCAATACGTCAAGAATCCAAATTTCAAAGCAGTACAACAAGGTAATCATTCTAGATTATCAAGCATATCCTTAATGTCCATCAAGGTCCATAATGCATCTATACAATCCAGAGTAACAATTAGACACAATAGTAATCATGATGTCTCTCGTATCTTAACAACATACTAACTAAGATATAGCAATTAGGTCGATGTCTCTAATCAAATGAAGTTAAAATCCTAGTATAATTAGTGTTCAAGAGGAGTGGGCATTACAAAATTGCACCATAGAGCTTTGTCACTACTAAGATAACATATTTGATATCCACAATTTTTCCACAATATTTTTGTTGGTAGATAAGACAATATTGTGAATCCGATTTTGTGGACTCCACCCACAAAAATATTGTGAAAACATTTAATTGTAGAAAAGTTGTCGCATTTACCACAATTTAAAATATGTGGCATCTACCACAAATACAAATTTGTGGTGTTACAACAATTTTAATGATTGTGAATTTGCAACAATTTTAAGAATTGTGACTTTACCACAAATCAATAACAATTAAAATGTTGTCATGAGCCCAAAATTTGTGATATTTATTACAATGTGATATTAAAGAAGTTTTGTTACTCATTCAAATGTTAATATATTTTTAATTTCTTTATATTTAAAAAAAATTAAAGTCTAAATACTGTTAGTTAGATAAATGTTAATGCAAAGATTATTTTTAAATAAAAAATAAAAAATTCATATTAAAATATTATTTAAATTTTTAACTTTCTTTTTTATTGTTTTAAAACATATTGAATGTATATGCATGTATTTCATTTTTTTTAATCTTTGTTTTGTTATAATATGTTTGGTTTAAAATAAATGGAGTTGTTTTTGATGTGCATGCCTTTTTCCTGAGCAATTTATGATGCAGAATAAAAAAACAATTTTATGCATGAAATTCATGTTTTAGACGGAAATAAAATTTATTTTATTTTCATCTCTATTCAATGTAGAAGAGAGGAAACCGCTTTTCCTAGAATTCCTAGTTTATTCATATAAATTAAGAATGAAATTATATTAAAAATCATAATTTAAAAAAGGACTTTATCAATCAATAATAATAGTACAGCTAAAAAAATAATCATGCTTCAGAAAACAAGCCAAAAAATTCAATTTGATCTCGGAATTTTTGTTATGGCAATAACTTTAAAAGGTTACATTTAGAATTAGAAGGATTTGTGCACGTCCATCATTACTATTTCAAAAATTTTGTAACATCTTCAATGCACTGTCTTAATTATACATCTCATGTAAATGGATCTGAAACATGCAACTCGATATCCAATCAAAAAACACACCAGGTTTAACGCTTACACTGAAATTTCTGCACAATAGAAATTTGTGTTATTAAAATATTAAAAGAAATAAAATAAAAAATTACAGATTATGGTCTGTATTCAAAACTCAAACATTGGAAAAAAAGAATCATATTGAATAGCTCCGACTGGATAAGAAATGCATGAGTGTGAAGTAATATATCAACAATACAATAAATTGATGATCGATTGATTTTATTCTTGTAGCAAAATGAAATATATTTCAAGGGACATGTGGCTAATTTTTTGTTTTAAAAGAAACCTCTGTAAAAAATGTCCTTCTAGAGCCCTGAAAAAATGAATATAAAATGAATCAAATAACCAGATCTATGCAGTAATCAGATGATTATTACTTATTATGTGTGAAGGTATAACTAGATCCTTCCATACCCACCCTAATTCAACTTTTCTTGCAAACCACTCAACCTATAACCCTGTATCGAAACCATGATATAAGTCTTCAGTAATAGTAGACGTGGCAGACTCATATTTATAGATGACAGGTTAGAGAGCACTAAAAACGACCTAGTTGGAGAGCACTAAACTATATGTATCCATTGCCTGCGAAGAGCATAAAATATAGCTCCATTAATCACTGATGTTTAACAACCACACAATCGCAGATTTGTTTGCTAATATTATGAGCATATTACGGCTGACAGGAACTGTCATGCCTATAATTTGTGAGATAGTTAATATCTAATTACTTATGAGCTCTTTACATTAACTAGACAGCCTGTTAGATCAAACGATGCTTTTACAGAATTCACAATTCACAAAGCTAATATCAACCTTGTAGAATTGTGGAAAACATGACATATTGTGGATTTACAACAATATTTAAGTTTATGAATATATATCATTTAAAGTTTTATATTTAATCTTTGTAATGTTGTAGGGCTACCACAATGTGTGTTATATAAATAAAGGTATGTTGTGGATATTCCACAAATTTTTCAAAATATTGTTTTATTGTGGATAAAATTGTAGATAAAGGAACCCAATTCTAAGAGTTATTAATTAATGTAGATTATCCATAACTAAAATTTCAGATTATAAGAGATTTAATCGTAACATCATACTCTAAATTTAACTTATTCGTTTTTGGTAAAATTTAATGATAGTGTAAAATTTATACAATTAATTGCTAGGTGTACGCTTATTTACAATTTTTTATGGATGGTTCATCTATAATTCACAAAATTAATTCAATTTTGTTGAATGTGGATAAAATATGTTTTTTTAATAAGCTTTTTACAATAAATATTTTATATTGTGGATAATTCACAATTTAATATTTGATTATCATGGGGTTGTAGAAAATCCACAATTTCTTCTTCTTAGAATAAAAGAAAATTGTGAATCATCAACATTTATTTCACAATATCTTTTTATTGTGGATACCATTGTGGATAAAGGGTGTCATTTCTAGTAGTGTGTGTGTGGTTACATGGGGATCGATGAGCTATGAGAATACATGGGTCACACTTTAGTGTCCCTCTTGTCACCCTATGGACATAAAGGACTGAGGGAACACCAATGACACCAAATTTAGAAATTTTACCTACGAAAGGCTTGAAGTCACACTTTGTTATCCTCCTTGTCACCCCCTTATACCATGGGGATAGAGAGGTCACTCGAGAAAAATCTGACACCCGGGTCTCTAAAGTGTGACTTCGGGAGGAGGATAAGGTTACAATTTTATGTCCCTGATGTCCCACTTATCTCCAATCAGATATAAAGGAAATAATATTGTAAAAATGTGATGGGCTAAAAATGGAAAGCAAATTTAGCATTAAAAGTCCAAATTTGGACACTGGAGTTGTGTTTTTCAGTTTAGAGGATTAGAATAATGTTCTAGGGTCAAATAGTATATTATTTTAAATCTAATACAAATTATAAGATCAATGGAACCATTACAAAGACTTTATTTTGTATGTAATTCTAAATTTATGTCCTTCTTTTTCTTGAACTTTGAGAGGCAAGAGTAGTGTTTTGAAATGTTATAGGAAACCTTCAATCCTTGGAGAAAACCTTACGTTTTCAATTTGTATAAAATTCTCACATATTTCCCTTTCCTACTTGTTTTATTTATAACTTCTTACTAAACTATGGAAATCATCCAAATAAGTTAGGTTTCACCATTAGGATATTCATTCCTTGCACCGAGAAAACACGATGTTGAACAAGTTGTTCTGAATGAGTTATTTCCTAAATTTTCCTAAAATGAATCAAAAACATTAAATAATATTTGACACCACCTGAAAATACTTTATATATTTCTTGAAATCTTCCTGAGGATGCATACTCTCTTCAGAATGGTGAAAAATTGGCTATTCATTCCTCCAGAAGACTTGTTTTTCATAAAACTTCACCGAATGCATCTATCAACATTATAAACCTTCTTTGCACACCGAGACGTTCTTGAAAAATTCACTAGGAAATTCCTTAGATCTAGTTAGATGATTCCATCGGAGCGAGTTTATTAGGAGGATGGTTTAATGTGATCGGGAGGTAAAATTTTGCACTTTGGGCATAGACGTTGTCATGCTTTGAAATATGAATTATTAGGCTAGTCATTTTTCTTGACAATAAGAAGACAATGAGATAAATAAATAATTATTCAAAGTGAAATCATATATAAATATAAGTGGAAATCAATAAGGATGAGGTTAGTTACATAATAAAAAAATGAAATTATATAATCAATGTAATATAATTTTTCTAACAAGACAAGAATCGAGTGAATCCTCCATATGAGTGAAACAAGATGGGATACAACTATATTCTCGGACTCCATACTATTTTTGATTTAGTGGACTCATGTTACTAAATACTTATTTCATCATATCCATCCAAGCATTATTTTACACTTGTTTTCTCCTCAACTGGAAAAACATCTTAATTAGGGCTTGTAAATAAATGTCAAAATATCTTCTTGGATTTGTACACTCCTAATAATTAAAAATTATAAAACTAAACCATTCCATAACAATTAGAATATTAAAAATGTGGTTTGGTTCTACCAACATTGGAAATAAATAATCCATTATAAACCATGGAGAGGCCATCCTATCCATCCACATAAATAATGTCATATTTTGGAAAAGTAATATCACCTCTTTGGATAACGTGAAAAGAGAATTCCCAGATTAATACATTCCCTCATTTATCATTTTAATCATTTTCATCTCATTCATGTTTGGAACATGTGAAAATTATTTCGGAATTGGTATTACAGGGATATCTCATTAACCAATTCATTACTAACTTTCTAAAGTAGCACCAAAATGTGTTCTATGAGTGTAAAAATCATATATCATCGCTAAAATATTGCAATGAATGGGCCCACTATAGTGTATTATTGTCGATGTTTACCCATACACCCAAAAGCCTTCATAGAAAAAAAATAAAAAAATTATTGCTTTGAATATTCCCGTGAAATTAAGAAAATGATTATTTGTGATGTCCTAAGCTTGCTCAATAAAATATTTCATGCTAAACAAACATGTTCAACTCTAATTCTAAAAAAACGGTGAACAAAAAAAGATAAAATAAGGATATATTAAGAATAATTTATGACGCATTATAATGGTTGCATCTAAATAGCATATGAGGTTCATATATCAAGTATAAGTTAACAGAATACTGTGCTTAGTCATTTCCTTTTGGTAAAATATTGTAAACAAGGCGCTTGATATAAAAAGATGAATTACATGATATGATTACTTGTGTCTTCTACTTCTTGGTGGTTGAATTCTCATTTGTTCTTTCTAGTGGGAATTTTTGGGAGTGATCCAAGGAAGAAACTCATTCCAAATCTCTCATTCATGTAATAGCACCGAATCAAGTGCTTGGACATCCACAACTTCAAAAAAATTGCACGATTGAGTTTTTTTATGCTTCATTGTCTCTTTACAGAGAGGATAGGTTGGATGATGAAGATGAGATGGAAGTAATTGTGGGTAAGGGAAAAATCAGATAGACTAAGACATATGTAAGGTTCTTATATATAGGAAATGCTTTGAAGGAGACCCTACGAAGGCTCTTAGAATGAGGATATTATGGATGTTGAGTTCAATTATCTTAGTCTTTCCCCTTAGGTATGCGTCATCATTTTCATTTGGTGGCCTGTGAAGAGCTCATATTTGGAATTGAATAAGACATTTGAACTATGTTACCTCATCTACAAGGTTTGTGCATTGTGTGAATGGTTATGCTTTTTGATGGGATATTTAATCATCTTATAATTTCCCTCCTATTTGAAGAAGGCTACATCAAGATGTGATTTTCTGCCAAAAACTCTTACAACAACTTCATCTTCTTAGTTCAAATGTATTAAGAAGTTATTTCTTTTATTTTAATAGTAGTAAGTCATGCGTAGAACTTCTTACATTCCTTTCATAATCCTTCCTCTCCTCCTAGGTCACCAACGTGGATAACATAATGTTATCGGTCTCTAAACCACTCACATTTATGTTTTTCATCATTATATGTATGTTTTTCCATAGATATATCTCTCATAAATGTTGAAGTTTCAATTTTGTAATTATTGCTCTAGGATTTTGGTTTCTATAATAGATAGAGTTACTTTCTTGATTAATTACTTGTTAGTAGTTAATGTCCCCATGTTCTAATATACCGGGAATATAATTTATTATAATATTTCAATTTCTAAAAATTTAGTCACATATTATGATTAATAAAGTAGACACATGTACATATAGAATATATCAAAAAAATTGATTTGTAGGAAATGGTAGGTATGACACCTTCCTAATTCGGGAGGATAAAATCAAATTCATTTGTTCTTGTAGCAGGTCTACTATGAGTGATGCCGTATTTACTCCTTAATTAGTGATCCTAATGTTGAGGTCTCACCATGGTGAAAAATACACTCAATTTTATTATGATGGATGTTAACAAGGTGTCGTGGGGAAGAGAACTCCGCTACCACCTCCTTATCACGTCTAAATTCTTTTTTGAGAAAATACTTGTATGCAATTGTGTGACCTTTTGTAAGATCTCAATTTAATGATAATTTCATCTCCCTTCCATCAAACTATATGTCTCCATGCCTCACAAAATAAAGATCTCCCCATGTCCACCATGATCCCTCCGATAAGAGTACTACCAAAATAGACATAAATAAACCTATAAGTGATTTTGATGGCTTCATTTTATCGTTTTTGTCTTGACTCCACTATTTCAACCATAATAAAAAAGGAAAAAAAAACCAATGGCTGATTCTAATGTTTTCATCCAACTCACCTTATTTTATGATATATTCTAAACTATCGACATAGGAGATTAAGAATGACTAGGATCTTATGTTCATAGAGATTCCAATATTATGAAGCAACAACCACCTATGTATATTATGGTTTCTTTGATCAAAATTTGGTATAAGGTATCTTCAAGAGGGGAGGTTACATCAATCTTATGAAAAATTAGAATCAATCACCTCCTAGTTCTACATCCCTTTTTCATTACTTGAAATATTTATGTAGAAATTTCTCACTTTTAAGTGATTTAACAAATTCTTCTTTCTCCTAACACCAAAAATACCCAACACAAGGACAACACAGTGAAATACAGGATAACCTTTTTTTTTTTTGACTTGCTTTGACACAACACGACACAACATGTCGTCACAAGGTTACAACCAACACTAGGAACCACTTGTTACGAGGGAGACCACAAGGTCAGCACGGAAACGTTCACACCAATCAAGGACAATGTACTCTTCTTTTGACAAGACAACAAGGAAGTCCACTCCACATGACACACTCACAGCTAGGGCATCCCATGAGGAATTTCTTGTTAAATTTTCTTGTTTACCAAGGTGTCTCTTAATTCTTAACTTACGTTCTTATAAAATTTCATGTAATGATTCACACAATTCTTTTCACAAGGGAGAACTTCTTTCTTTTCAACGGTTGACTAAATAGCTTAAGGCCAAGCTTTCTAAACTGGGAACATCAATTTGATGTCCAAATCTTTCTTATTCATTTGATTTTAGAACATTTTCCATTTCTTACAAGGTTAATTAATCTATTCAAGCCACTAACACAAGTTCCACACCTCTGTTACACAGGTGAAGGCATAAGTTCCGATTGAGGGAAGTACCGCTTAGGGTTCAAAACAATAGCCTTCTTGTTTAAGGATCAAATTTTGACCTTGCTTAAGAAATATCACCATGAATCAAGGCAAGGATTAACAGAATAGGATCACAAAATTTAGCTTCAGGGTCACATTGTTTACTATCAGTCTTTTATTGAGGTTAAGAGTTTATCAAGATTGGTTAAATGCTCCATCTAGACTTTACTTAATTAAGTTTGACAAAGGAGGACATTTCAAACGATAGAGAGATATTTAAGGTTTTATTAATCAATTTCCTTCCTACTTATTAAATCCTATCATCTTCTAAAATCTAACCATTGCTTTCACCATGAGGTCATTTAAGATTTCACCATAAAAGGATAATGTTTATTAGCTTGGCTCGAATAATAATAAAAAAAAACAATAATAAGTTATCATATTTCGTTACAAAAGATAGTTCCCTCTTGATTGTTCTAGGTCTCAAAGGTTATCCAGTAGATCACATCTACATAATATGTTCATATATATAAATTTTTAGTTTAACTTTTATCAGGATTATCCAGCTCACTTTATAGTGCTTACAAACTCATTGCTACTAAGTCTTAGGAGGATTTACAACTCAACATTTTAACTCAAGAGAAAAGTTTAACAGTACTCGTTTGCGGAAACAAAACAAGGTTATATCAATTCATTCCAACATGATGCACAAATCAAAGGGACATACTATCTCTATTGAACCAAGACTAGGGAGCAAGAGAGTAATAACATGGGACCTGTCCCGCTACTATACTAAGGGTTAAAAATTCACTAGAATATCCCATAACCAAGCAGTAATCAAAATTTCATCTTTCACATGATAACCAAACAAGCCAAAGTTTCATGATTCTACAAACAATACTCTACAATACATCTACTAGGCACTGACCCTTCTTCTAAAATGTCCAAAGGCCCTTTCCAAATTTTATAACATAGTACACATTCGTACAAAGGAACATCATAACCAAGATTGATGCAATAATCTACAAGTCTTTCCATCACCTAACCACGTAAGCCATCTGCAACAAATTTTCTACAAGAGTCAGTTCACGAGAACTGAGCAAGATAAGACTATACATAGCAACAATAAGCTACTAGCTAACAATACCATGAAAGGAAACATTCTATCTCAGGAAAAGGATCAAAGTTCTACCCTCTAACAACCTTTTGAAACAAGATATAATTTTCAACATATCAACTAAGAAGAAAACCATAAGTTTTAGTTATGAAGATACCTCTAAAACTACAAAAGTTTGACAACCAAATACGCAAGACTATGAAATTTAAATGATTAGACACAAGAGTTGAGAGTATTAGGATTTCAATCATTTAATCCTGTAGATTACATGATTGAAATCTAATATGTAACCCATCAATCCACATTCTCAAGGTGAAGTCAAAAGATAAAAACCAGACCTGATCTTAGCTGCCAAAAGAATATAGTTTGGAATCGTTCGTAGGGCCATAGGCCTAATAGGCTATAAATGAACAACGAGGGTAAAAACAAAGTTCCATCATGTAAAAAAAAGGTTTAAAGGATGAAAATATTATATTCAAACCCACAACCATTATATCTTAGGTAATAAGTGACTTCATAGCTAATAAGGATGAGTGGAAAGGACAGTAAGAATGTCCGGAATAGGTATTGCCTAACATCTTACCTACTGAACATAACCAGGGCCGGAATAGCGACAAGCCTCATTAATACCCAAGTTGAGTAGGAAATCTAGCATTCTAAACACATCCTTGCAATTTTCATAATACCTTAGATTTATAATCCTCCCGTTTTAGAGGAACATAGCCATGAATCTAGACTTGGTTGAAATTTTCCGACATCAACTCACTTCCTAATATCATAAACGATGCATACAAAGGAAAAGGTCTCTCAACTCTCCTTAATTTACATCTCATCACTAAGTTTATGGTAACCTATGCAGAGATTAAACACATAACATACCATTGAAGATAGATATCCTCCAATAACGAACTTCTATAATGATGTAATCACAATTATTACGTTCGACACATAAACAAACTATTCCATAACTTCTTTTCCCTTTTGACAACAAAATATATTCACGACCTTCCATCACAATCATTCTAAATTTGCAATGAAAGGTCACTCATCAAGAAGGAAGTACAAAACAAGTTTGACTAAATTAAGGAACTTCATGTTACCTTAAGCAGTTGATGAAAACCTTAACTTTCACGAACCGTGAAAGATATTACCTTACTCCATCAAGGCATTATGTCGATACATGATTAAATCGATCACACAAGGAATCATCAACATACCATATCTTAACACCATAAAGGTCATTAATTTTATCAAATTTTACTCATCGAAAGAGTAGAATCGAAATGGGGTTCTATCAATAATTTATGCCCTTCTATCAACCCAGGACATATTTTCGGCCCAAAACTTCCTTCTTATCAAGCATATAAATATTGAACTTCTAATTTCCAAAAGCCCTAATAATTTGCACAATACACGAAGTGCATAATCACGCTTATCATAAAAATAATAATAATAATTTAACTGTATGTTTTCCTCTAGGGCAACAACATAACAGGAAACCAATACTAGTCAACGCTACAACGTTCTAGGGGCGATTACATACCCAGGCTCACAAAAGAAACAACGACATTTTTGCAGAAGGAAGTAACTTTAAGATTATATACATATATATAATATATATTTCATAAGATCAATCAAAGCATACACTGAGAACCTTTGTTTGTTTTATATATAAAAGGGTTTGATCACGTCAACAAGAACAACCAACAGAGGCAAAACCAGAAGTAACAAACTGATAACCATGTACTGAACGCAAATCCACAAAATCACAAATTTAAACCAATTTCTAGAAAGATAAAGTTTCATTTCAAGAGGTTATTAGATACTAGCATATTATGTATATGGTTAGTCTATCTTGCCTGTTTTAACGCGTCCAGCAGGGACTGCTTCAGCCACACGCCCTCCGCTTTATCCTCTGCTTCACTGATCTTTTCTTGCAATATACCACACCAGGATTCCCTTTTGAAGGCATGACTAGAAGGATGCAATAGGTGGCTGTCCAAACACTAGATTGCTTCAATGCAGCTGCTTTGGGGGTGAGAGTCAAACTACTTACCACTCAGTCCGAGAGCACTTGCGCTAGAAAGCTACACACCGACCATGGTTTGAAGCTCGGACACAAGACATAATGATAACATCACTCCTGGCTCTGAAAGGCATCTACCGTATTGATACACAATCCTTTTCCTTCATCAGATTTGAGGACAGCATCAAACTCTCGGTGCAAACATTTCAGCTGTAGCTTGTAAGGTGTGATAATTCCAATATAAACCTTTATGCCTGCCAACATAGATCAAGGGCACTAAAACAGACCCCAACGCCCTTCCACTGAACAAGGACACTCCCCTGATGATTTTCCCATTACCCAAAAATAATGTTTGCAGGGAAATCCCTGTCTAAGGTCCTCGCCCCATCTGTTGTCACCCATTGCAATACTATCTAGATAATATGGCACAGCATCCCCGCCCACAAAAATAGAGAAATCACATCCACACCATCTTCAACAGCAGATATCAAATGCGTAGGAAGAATGTCGAATGATAAAGAACCAGGACATCCAAAGATACCTTATATGTTGCAAGTCGAGATTTGGGTGCCATTCCTTTCTATGCATGCGCAACTTTGATATGAAACAAATCCGCCTCTATGAGGTCCTCTCCCATGGGTTACATAATAGAACAAGCGAAGGTCTCGGTAGGGAGTCTTTGTAAATAAATTTCATCAAGTCTGTTGAAAGCATTCTCACTTTGTCACACACATCGATTTGGAGATACACACTCGGTGTATGTTCGGATCCGAGAAATATTCTGCTACCTTCATCTCCCAAGACATTTTCTCCAACATTGCAGAGATCTCCCGTGCCTATGGGTGTGATCTGTCACCTACACAAAAGCATGCACCATTTTATTGCCTGCCAATATAGTGACTCGTTGACGATGCTCATATAATTGCAAAGCAAAACGTGCTTCATGAATATTTTGATATGAAATAGATCCACGCCTATGGGATTCTCTCCCATGAGTTACATCGAACAGCAAGAAGGTCTCAACAGAGAATCTCTGTAATAAATTTCATCGGGTCTCCTGGTACACTCACACTGTCACTTAATCGATTTTGATAAAAACTATCTTGAAGGAGAGTCCCGAACTTGAAGCTGCAGTCGACACTGAACGGATAACATCATAGTTGGACAACCTGCTTGTTGGAGGCGCTCCCGAAGGCTTCCACTATACTGTAACGTGCCTGCAGCCAGGCTGGAAATAGTGGCAGGTCTCTGCTATGGATCCCCAACAAGAACACATCCCCCAGCGCCCAGGAAGAGGAGGAAACACGCCCACTGCTCTTGCTGGTAGCTGTGCACGGCCAGGAGAAGGGAAACAGGCCTCCATTTCACCCGAACGCCTCAGGAAAAAACAAGGAAAATCCATCTAGTCTCCTCACGTGGCCAGACCCAAAGAAAACCGTGGGCAAACCAAACAATCCTCCTTGTTCACGTGGCCAGGGAAGACAAAAAAGAGACGCGCCCAGGAGGAACAGGAAGGAAACGTCTCATACACGCCTGCTACACTGGCTTGAAGCTCCATCTAATCCATCACGTCAACCAAACTGTGTCCAACACCCACCCAAATGCATTAAAGGAGAATCCTGAAGAGATCACGGCAAAGAAAAAAAACGCGACTCCATCACATCGAACAATAAAAGCTCCACCTTCCACGCCAAGGGGATGACGCTGACCGAGCCCAGGTAGGTTAGGGGGGGGGATTACATTCTCCTCCCCTTAAGAAAGCATCGTCCTTGATGCGACATTACACAGAGGAAAGGAAATGGTACGCAACAAGGGATAGATACCGAAGAAAACACACCCTATGGTTTGAAATTTTGGTTGATTAAAGCACGGTCACAAGGTAGCCTTAGGAACATTTGGTAGAATTTTTTTAACTTTCAATGTTCTGTGAAGATTGGCAGTTCTTTCTTGTTTTCCATTTCATTAGTCTCTTTCCATTATCATTATTTCTAGTTTTAGTTTCTTTTAGAAAATATCATCATTGAAGTGTTTTGATTTGTTCCTTATAGTGGGTGCCCAACATGAACAGCTAATACAACACCCTATCAGGTTCAAAAGACACTACAGATTCACAAGCACACAAGTATATTCTTCATGATTGTATTACACCACAAAAGGTTACACAATTACGGAATAGAATAGGCACACTCCCATAACATAGGTACTCATCACACATCAATGACTGACATACCAAATACTCAAACAAAAGAGTACTACAATCCACTAGACATTTCCTCAATTTGCATCAATGAAAGACTCACATAACAACAAACCATGCTACAGGTACATAGTGTCCACAAGGGAATCAATGACATGTCCACAACATCACAACACATAACCATCTGACATGAGTAACACATACATCAAAAGACCACTACCAAACATCACAATAACTCAACATATATCCCGAACATCAACCATACAAACAAATATCATAAGCCTCCCTCAAACTCTTATGCCTCCCTCAAGTCTCTTATGCCTCCCTCAAACTCTTATGCCTCCCTCAAGTCTCTTATGCCTCCCTCAAACTCTTATGCCTCCCTCAAGGAGGCCGGTTGTCCCTATGGTCCAAGACACATAGAGTTTGGACACTCCTAACCCAAGTGACATAATAATGCGTGGTTCAACAACCCGCTAGTTATATGTACCCCTTGGGGCGTACCCCCATACAACGAAGCGGGTCCATAGGTCCAACCATTCCATGGTGCATCCCATGACCCTATTCCACACATCACGACATTAGAACCAGCACAACAATCCAATCAAAGTGCCAAGTGGCAAAGTACAAGCCTTGGGCAAGGCGGTAAAAATTCCAAATTTAAAAGAAGACCCCAAATCAAGCTAAAATAAATGGCCAAGTAGCCAAAGTTAGTATCAAAATCCCCCTGTTAGTGCCACAAACCAAGGAAATGCCCAAAATTGTAAAGCATTGCAATCAAGAAAAGATGCTGGTCCTTGCGAAATAAAGAAAAAGAATCAATTTACGAATAAAATCAACTTATAATAACGTCACATTACGATAACTGTGTGGCTTATCTAGCCACCAAGGGGGTACTCAACGAGTTGCTGGCACTCGGAACATCGAGCCTCAGCTCGTAAAATATATATCAATCCCGCCACCCTTCGACAAGGCTAAACATAGTCATAGATACACTAAGGTTGCATACATACAACCACATAGGGAGAGAGGAAAGAGTCACATGTAATCTACTAAACCGAGTTTTGACTCGAGTTATGACCCATGGTACACCATTCCTCACCCTCAACATACACTTCTACCGATCTCCCTCAGGGTCGGTTAGTGTAAGGCTCACAACATAACATGTAACTACATCACTAACACCATGGTGGTACACACATAGCTACCATAACGTCTCACGTATGGTAGGTATACGGGGTAGATCACAATCATACATTCACAGGTGCAATACATCACTTTACCACATTCTGCACCCAAAGTGCAATCACAATACGATAGGGTTCATACACTCACCGTATGACCCTAATTCACGACATGAAGCATTACATATTACACAACTCATATATACGATGAACATAATAACATCACAACATAACAATAATTGCTTCATAACAAGGTAGTACACACATTTCTTCAAAACATGGTAAAAACATCATGATACAACTCATTTCTTTTAACATCAATCTAGTCATACAACACATTGATACACTTACATATCACAATATGTCACAATGTTCCAACACTATGTCATCCACATTATAATTCTTTTCACACGCCACAAATAGTAATTCACACGTGAACTCTTCATAGAATCCACAAGAAGGAGAGAGAATACTCTCATCCCCACACATCAACATGATGACAAATACGTACTGAGTGACATACACATCACGTGCATTCACAATATCACAATTACGACATTAATCACATCACGCTTAAAGCACATTACTCTTCCAATATAAATCATCATCATGCAACATCATCATCATCATCAGTATCATCATGTAACACCACCACCACCATGTAACATCACCATACAACACCAATCTGGCCCATAGGTTCGAGAGCATGAACCTACGCTCTGATACCAAAGTGTAACGCACCAAAAATACCCAACACAAGGACAACACAGTGAAATACAGGATAACTTTTTTTTTTTTTTTTGACTTGCTTTGACACAACACGACACAACATGTCGTCACAAGGTTACAACCAACACTAGGAACCACTTGTTACGAGGGAGACCACAAGGTCAGCATGGAAATGTTCACACCATCAAGGACAATGTACTCTTCTTTTGACAAGACAACAAGGAAGTCCACTCCACATGACACACTCACAGCTAGGGCATCCCATGAGGAATTTCTTGTTAAATTTTCTTGTTTACCAAGGTGTCTCTTAATTCTTAACTTACGTTCTTATAAAATTTCATGTAATGATTCACACAATTCTTTTCACAAGGGAGAACTTCTTTCTTTTCAACGGTTGACTAAATAGCTTAAGGCCAAGCTTTCTAAACTGGGAACATCAATTTGATGTCCAAATCTTTCTTATTCATTTGATTTTAGAACATTTTCCATTTCTTACAAGGTTAATTAATCTATTCAAGCCACTAACACAAGTTCCACACCTCAGTTACACAGGTGAAGGCATAAGTTCCGATTGAGGGAAGTACCGCATAGGGTTCAAAACAATAGCCTTCTTGTTTAAGGATCAAATTTTGACCTTGCTTAAGAAATATCACCATGAATCAAGGCAAGGATTAACGAGAATAGGATCACAAAATTTAGCTTCAAGGTCACATTGTTTACTATCAGTCTTTTATTGAGGTTAAGGGTTTATCAAGATTGGTTAAATGCTCCATCTAGACTTTACTTAATTAAGTTTGACAAAGGAGGACATTTCAAACGATAGAGAGATATTTAAGGTTTTATTAATCAATTTCCTTCCTACTTATTAAATCCTATCATCTTCTAAAATCTAACCATTGCTTTCACCATGAGGTCATTTAAGATTTCACCATAAAAGGATAATGTTTATTAGCTTGGCTCGAATAATATAAAAAAACAATAATAAGTTATCATATTTCGTTACAAAAGATAGTTCCCTCTTGATTGTTCCAGGTCTCAAAGGTTATCCAGTAGATCACATCTACATAATATGTTCATATATATAAATTTTTAGTTTAACTTTTATCAGGATTATCCAGCTCACTTTATAGTGCTTACAAACTCATTGCTACTAAGTCTTAGGAGGATTTACAACTCAACATTTTAACTCAAGAGCAAAGTTTAACAGTACTCGTTTGCGGAAACAAAACAAGGTTATATCAATTCATTCCAACATGATGCACAAATCAAAGGGACATACTATCTCTATTGAACCAAGACTAGGGAGCAAGAGAGTAATAACATGGGACCTGTCCCACTACTATACTAAGGGTTAAAAATTCACTAGAATATCCCATAACCAAGCAGTAATCAAAATTTCATCTTTCACATGATAACCAAACAAGCCAAAGTTTCAACAGTTACAACAACAATACTCTACAATACATCTACTAGGCACTGACCCTTCTTCTAAAATGTCCAAAGGCCCTTTCCAAATTTTATAACATAGTACACATTCGTACAAAGGAACATCATAACCAAGATTGATGCAATAATCTACAAGTCTTTCCATCACCTAACCAAGTAAGCCATCTGCAACAAATTTTCTACAAGAGTCGAGTTCACGAGAACTGAGCAAGATAAGACTATACATAGCAACAATAAGCTACTAGCTAACAATACCATGAAAGGAAACATTCTATCTCAGGAAAAGGATCAAAGTTCTACCCTCTAACAACCTTTTGAAACAAGATATAATTTTCAACATATCAACTAAGAAGAAAACCATAAGTTTTAGTTATGAAGATACCTCTAAAACTACAAAAGTTTGACAACCAAATACGCAAGACTATGAAATTTAAATGATTAGACACAAGAGTTGAGAGTATTAGGATTTCAATCATTTAATCCTGTAGATTACATGATTGAAATCTAAAATGTAACCCATCAATCCACATTCTCAAGGTGAAGTCAAAAGATAAAAACCAGACCTGATCTTAGCTGCCAAAAGAATATAGTTTGGAATCGTTCCGTAGGGCCATAGGCCTAATAGGCTATAAACGAACAACGAGGGTAAAAACAAAGTTCCATCATGTAAACAAAAAGGTTTAAAGGATGAAAATCTTATATTCAAACCCACAACCATTATATCTTAGGTAATAAGTGACTTCATAGCTAATAAGGATGAGTGGAAAGGACAGTAAGAATGTCCGGAATAGGTATTGCCTAACATCTTACCTACTGAACATAACCAGGGCCGGAATAGCGACAAGCCTCATTAATACCCAAGTTGAGTAGGCAATCTAGCATTCTAAACACATCCTTGCAATTTTCATAATACCTTAGATTTATAATCCTCCCGTTTTAGAGGAACATAGCCATGAATCTAGACTTGGTTGAAATTTTCCGACATCAACTCACTTCCTAATATCATAAACGATGCATACAAAGGAAAAAGGTCTCTCAACTCTCCTTAATTTACATCTCATCACTAAGTTTATGGTAACCTATGTAGAGATTAAACACATAACATACCATTGAAGATAGATATCCTCCAATAACGAACTTCTATAACGATGTAATCACAATTATTACGTTCGACACATAAACAAACTATTCCATAACTTCTTTTCCCTTTTGACAACAAAATATATTCACGACCTTCCATCACAATCATTATAAATTTGCAATGAAAGGTCACTCATCAAGAAGGAAGTACAAAACAAGTTTGACTAAATTAAGGAACTTCATGTTACCTTAAGCAGTTAATGAAAACCTTAACTTTCACGAACCGTGAAAGATATTACCTTACTCCATCAAGGCATTATGTCGATACATGATTAAATCGATCACACAAGGAATCATCAACATACCATATCTTAACACCATAAAGGTCATTAATTTTATCAAATTTTACTCATCGAAAGAGTAGAATCGAAATGGGGTTCTATCAATAATTTATGCCCTTCTATCAACCCAGGACATATTTTCGGCCCAAAACTTCCTTCTTATCAAGCATATAAATATTGAAATTCTAATTTCCAAAAGCCCTAATAATTTGCACAATACACGAAGTGCATAATCACGCTTATCATAAAAATAATAATAATAATTTAACTGTATGTTTTCCTCTAGGGCAACAACATAACAGGAAACCAATACTAGTCAATGCTACAACGTTCTAGGGGCGATTACATACCTAGGCTCACAAAAGAAACAACGACATTTTTGTAGAAGGAAGTAACTTTAAGATTATATACATATATATAATATATATTTCATAAGATCAATCAAAGCATACACTGAGAACCTTTGTTTGTTTTATATATAAAAGGGTTTGATCACGTCAACAAGAATAACCAACAGAGGCAAAACCAGAAGTAAGAAATTGATAACCATGTACTCGAACGCAAAAATCCACAAAATCACAGTTTCAAACCAATTTCTAGAAAGATAAAGTTTCATTTCAAGAGGTTATTAGATATACTAGCATATTATGTATATGGTTAGTCTATCTTGCCTGCTTTTAACGCGTCCGAAGAGGGACTGCCACCACACACCCTCCGCTTTATCCTCTGCTTCACCGATCTTTTCTTGCAATATACCACACTAGGATTCCCTTTTGAAGGCATGACTAGAAGGATGCAATAGGTGGCTGTCCAAACACTAGATTGCTTTCAATGCACCTGCTTTAGGGGGTGAGAGTCAAACTACTTACCACTCGGTCAGAGAGCACTTGCACTTGAAATCTACACACCGACCATGGTTTGAAGCTAGGACACAAGACATAATGATAACATCACTCCTCACTCGAAAGGCATCTACCGTATTGATACACAATCCTTTTCCTTCATCAGATTTGAGGACAGCATCAAACTCTCGGTGCAAACATTTCAGCTGTAGCTTGTAAGGTGTGATAATTCCAATATAAACCTTTATGCCTGCCAACATAGATCAAGGGCACTAAAACAGACCCCAACGCCCTTCCACTGAACAAGGACACTCCCCTGATGATTTTCCCATTACCCAAAAATAATGTTTGCAGGGAAATCCCTGTCTAAGGTCCTCGCCCCATCTGTTGTCACCCATTGCAATACTATCTAGATAATATGGCACAGCATCCCCGCCCACAGAAATAGAGAAATCACATCCACACCATCTTCAACAGCAGTATCAAACGCAGGAAGAATGTCAGAATGATAGCAACCAGTACATCCAGCATACCTTATATGTTGCAAGCCGAGATTTGGGTGCCATTCCTTTCTGTGCGCAACTTTGATATGAAACAGATCCGCCTCTATGAGGTCCTCTCCCATGGGTTACATCGTAGAACAAGCAAGGTCTCAGTAGGGAGTCTTTGTAAATAAATTTCATCAAGTCTGTTGGAAGCATTCTCACTGTCACACAGTCGATTTGGAGATACACACTCAGTGTATGTTCTGGATCTGAGAAATATTCTGCTACCTTCATCTCCCAAGACATTTTCTCCAACATTGCAGAGATCTCCCGTGCCTGTGGGTGTGATCTGTCACCTACACAAAAGCATGCACCATTTTATTGCCTGCCAATATAGTGACTCGTTGACGAAGCTCATATAATTGCAAAGCAAAACGTGCTTCATGAATATTCTGATATGAAACAGATCCACGCCTATGGGATTCTCTCCCATGAGTTACATCGAACAACAAGAAGGTCTCAACAGAGAATCTCTGTAATAAATTTCATCGGGTCTCCTGGTACACTCACACTGTCACTTAATCGATTTTGATAAAAACTATCTTGAAGGAGAGTCCCGAACTTGAAGCTGCAGTCGACACTGAATGGATAACATCATAGTTGGACAACCTGCTTGTTGGAGGCGCTCCCGAAGGCTTCCACTATACTGTAACGTGCCTGCAGCCAGGCTGGAAATAGCGGCAGGTCTCTGCTATGGATCCCCAACAAGAACACATCCCCCAGCGCCCAGGAAGAGGAGGAAACATGCCCACTGCTCTTGCTGGTAGCTGTGCGCGGCCAGGAGAAGGGAAACAGGCCTCCATTTCACCCGAACGCCTCAGGAAACAACAAGGAAAATCCATCTAGTCTCCTCACGCGGCCAGACCGAAAGAAAACCGTGGGCAAACCAAACAATCCTCCTTGTTCACGCGGCCAGGGAAGACAAAAAAGACGCGCCCAGGAGGAACAGAAGGAAACGTCTCATACACGCCTGCTACACTGGCTTGAAGCTCCATCTAATCCATCACGTCAACCAAACTGCGCCCAACACCCACCCAAACGCATTGAAGGAGAATCCTGAAGAGATCACGGCAAAGAAAAAAAAACGCGACTCCAACACGTCAAACAATAAAAGCTCCACCTTCCACGCCAAGGGGATGACGCTGACCGAGCCCAGGTAAGGGGGCATTACATCTTCACTCCACTACACTAAAGATTAAATTTGCACTAAAAATGTCAGCTTTCCAATCCTCATTTGCATATGAAAAAAATTAATTCATTAATTTCTATCAAGATCCCCATTACACCCCTTCAAAGGTGTGCTTGTTAGTAAATAGGAAAATTAGTTATGTGTGGTGTGATATCTATTATGAATGGTATAGAGTCTAGCCATAGGGTATGGATTTCTCTAATTATGCCGCATAGAGTATGTTTCCGAGAAAGAGTATGTTATGGTGTCTTAATTATTCTATAGAACTGTCACATGTCAACATACGCAGCTAAAAAAATCATTTGAAAAATTGAGAATGTAGTAGACACTAGTTGTTGTATGTGTCAATTAGTTATGGGTGCCAAAGACACTTGTTAGTTCTTCAAACCTGCATTCCTTTGTGGTTGGCCATTCACATTCTTTGTCATGCCAACCATTACTTTGTAATTAGAGACTCCATTCCCACTCCCAAGTAATAATTCCTTAAGCTTTGTGAGTTGTTCATAAACGTTTGTTGCATTGTCAAGTATGAAAGGGACATTGTCCCTATCTTTATTTTTCCACTAGCCGGAAGAGGTTAGTGTTTTTATGTTAATTTCTATTCATATCATCCATCATGTGCTAACTTGTGCGAGAGTCAATCAACCAAACATTCTCGATGGTTGTGATGTTTAGGAGACTAGAACAATATTTTTGTATGTGCCACAATATAGTAATTCTTGTACTTCCTTATCCGAGCCATCATCTTGTTAGGCCATGACATGTCTTTTCTTCTTCCTATGGTGAGGACGTTTTCTAGATTGCTTTGAATTACTATGACTAAATGTGTTCTCTTCGTTAGAATTGCTCTATGTGTGGACATTATACGAATAGTTAATATATGCGTGTGTATTCACGATGCATATGTAACACCATCAATTCAGTTTTCGATACTTCCACTAGTTTGGTTGTTTCTAGGAATCTTTCTCTTTTTGTACCTTACGAGACTTCCGACTCTTCTACCTGCAGAGATCACTACCTTGTCTTTAAATTCCTCATGCAATATTTGGATGGATTTTTCCCGCTAGAGAAAATTCACCGAGTTCTTCAAAGATCACCACCTATTTTGTAATGTTCAACATTGTAAAAACATCCCGAATTGGGAAGGAAGAGCTCTCGATGTGATAGAGACTAGAAGCTTGTCTTCCACCTTTTTTCCAAGAACTATAAGCTTTGCTCATTTTTTTTCCACATGATAGAAGTTTCTCTACTTTCTCGCTATCTTTCATACTAAGTGTATGAATATTTGATTAGCTATGGAAGATCTACATCAGATTATTCACTTTGTAGATGGATGAGAGATCATCCCAAGTTACGTTTGATGTTATCCCATCCCATATATGTGGTTGAATCTCATCAAACATTCCGAGTGTGATCAACATCAATGATTTTGCATCATCCTTGTCGTACTTTGTTTTCTTATCTACGCTAGTTGAACATGCTACCTTGCTAGCGCGAAATTCCCCAGAGCTCCTCGAACTTGAGAACGATGCACATATTTATCTTCCAAGCATCATAATTTGGTCCTTTAAAGAGTTGATCATTAGAAAAAGTAATTTTGTTGCGGACATGGCTTATAATAACTTCTACACACAAGTCACACTTTCTTCTTCACGATTGTGCTCCACTAGAAGGTAATTAAGACTTTACATAGGTCTACACTAGCGACTTTGCTAACGCACTTAGGTCATTCCTTGGTCTCACCGATTTTCGGGTTGGTCTCCTTCTATCACCAAACAATGGTCTTGTGAGCAACACTCATGATACACCAAACTAGAGAACAAGATGTTCCAATGTAGGCACGGAAAAAGAATTTCCAATGTGACGAAGAGAGAGAATCCTTTTCAAAATAGTGGAAATCTAAATCCTCCATGAGGATTCTATTATTCAAAGAAAACAAGTCTTGAAGTCTTACAAAATCTCCCTCATCACCCACGGTTCCAAGTCCGAACTTGAGTAACTTTTTTAGTCCCATTCGTAGGAGTTTACTTCCTCATAGGGCCTTCATTTCGGTTAACTTTCATGTTGATCACTTCTCCGATTGTTGCTTGTAGCAGTCGGGATCTACATGAACTAGAAATAAATGTCAAAGCAATGGTCACTACCACATAGGGTGCTAGTTTCTACCACTTCTACCATAGTGGGATTGGAATATGTTGGACACACCCAAAGTCATACCAATACCTAAACTCTACCTACTATTATAACGCCCTCATTTTACACACACAAATACGATTGTAAAATGTCGATTTTGTTATTTGACTTACATTTCTCACTACACAACACCACAAGGGCTCCAAGTAAGGAAAAATCAACAACACATACGACACTTACATAAGTCATCAACTCACATAGACACATGACAACACCATATACATGTTTATGCCACACTTTTCCCCATGAATGAATACTAGCAATGACCCAAACACAAGAAAAGGATTCCAGAATTGGTAAACCCACAACACATCATTTCTTTTATTACATCTTAGTTACAATCAACATTCCAAGAACATTATTGTGCAAGGAAAATTTTCTCCTTTTTCCATCTACAGATTCTTAAGTTCATTCCACATTTAATTTATAGTTTGACTATTTTAATTTGGATTTTTATCCTTCACAAAATTTCCATAACTTACATACTTATTTGGCATTATTCAAATTGCATATAAAGCACTTAATTATCTATTGTCTCTTGAAAACCTTTTTTATTTTCTAAGTTAAATTTGAAATTTTCAGCTCTCACCATCCTAAAGTATTTAAGCCAAGTTGAAAGTTCAAAGAAATAGCAAAACCCGTGCCTTAGTGTCTTTGTTAAATCTGTTTTGCTTGTTTTGAGAAATTCTCCATCTCCCGGTATGTGCATGAAATATCCTCTTTACAATCTCCTTTGTGATCAAAATTGTTCACTTGTTCTATGGCTTGGGTTGTCAAATCATTGTTTTGCCTCCATGCCTCTAGTTCGTGAAGGAAATTCAAAATTGGACTCAAAATGACGAAGTTCTCTTCCTTTGTGTATTTTTCCCACAGTTAGGAACGATGGGCATTTCTCTCCTGTCAAATTTTTCCTCAGCATCAACGAGTGATACATGGGTCTCTCTGTTTGGATTCGGTTCAGTCATACTTTAAAATCCAACAAGTAGCCATGTATCACAATGACGCAACTCCAGGGGCAGGGTCCAAGGGACAGTCTTTAATTAAGTACAAGCTTTCCACGTGTCCTAGGTACAAAATGAAGGTAAAATCAGCTAAGTATGAAAGGCTCAAAGTGGACTACTCCATGTGTCGAAACAAAGTGTGATTCCGAAGGTGGGGAAAAAGGGCTAATTACCAAATCAGCGCCAGATCGCCATGTGGTTAGAGTCATTAGAGAGGCAAAGCCCACCGTTGAAAATTCAAAGCAAATGAGCGGGCAATTGCGGGGATTTGAGATTTTGAGCCTCTTAGTAAAAAAGATCGAAAAGTTAAAAAGTAACCCATAGCTCTGATCAGGCTATAAAAGAAAAATTCAAATCTTGAGCCCACAGGGAAAAATTCAAATGTAAAGCCTACCATTTAAAAGTCAAAGTGGATGAGCGGGCCATCGGGGCAATTTTTGAAATTCAACCAAATTTCCAAAAGTGAAGTAAAAGTTCTTGAATGCTCCATGGATCCACCAAGGTCTCGGGCCCACCGTTGAAAATTCAAAGTGGAAGAGTGGGTCGGCGGAGGGATTTGAGTTTTTGATCCTTTTTCCAAAAAAGGTTAAAATGTCGAGAAAAGCGCAGCGACCCCATTTCTAATCAGAGAATACCATGTGTCAAGAGTTCAATCGGAGTAGCGGGCCGGTAGAGGAAATTGAGTTTTTCAGATTTTTTTTCCAAAAAATGTAAAAATGTTGAGAAAAAGGCCATGATCCCATTTCTAATAAGAACGTGCCACATGTCTAAGTTGAAAAGCCAAAGCGAGGCTATAGGCCAATTTGTTCCAAATTGCCAATTCTCACAAAAAATCACAGAATGCAAAAGGCTTCCCCCGTAACCACTCCAATCTCTTCTTCCCACGTGCATTGCCCAATTTCAAAGTTAGAGGAGCAAATCAAATGGTCTATATTTAAACTGCAAATTGAATGTAACAGTTGCTTTGTAAGATCTAGTTTTTAACCCACCATGAGCGTTTTCTTCACAACAAAGGAATTTGAAAAGGCATTGAGGATTTGTGAAGTTGTAACGGTTTCTTGCAAAGAATATAATGGCTTCTCAATGTCATTCCAAGGGCTGGCGATTGATTTCAAAAAGACTAGAGTGCTATGTACTTGGAAAAGATAGAAAACGCCATACTTCTTCTATTTTCCCTTATCCTTTGATTTTCCTCTATTCTCAAAGATCTCACATAACTTCTTCTTTAGCTTCAATAATAAAAGAAGGAATGTTTTCTTTTTTGATTGAGGGATTGATTAGTACCTTGTGACCAATGAATTTCATTCGGTCTTGTAGCTTCTCCTGCAGATTTGTTTTTATTCTAACTATAAATGCATGTGAATGAAATTTATAATTAATGTGTGTGGGAATCTGATATTCTACTCACAACATTAGTTTCTCCTACCTCCATTCTCACTCCCTTTCCCCTTCTTAGACAAAGTTCTTCTCTAGTGAGAAATTGCTAGCTTTGCCACAGGGTCAGTGGAGTGCCCTTGTTGGATCTTTGGTCGAAATGCCACCATTGAAATCCAATTTTCACACATACACATATGAAATGTGCACCTTTCAAGTAGAGGTACTTATATTCCCATAGTGTTGGCCCGAAACCCACAAATTCCACAAGACAATTTTTCTCACCAACAGTTTTTTCCGCTTATCGTGGGGTAGATTTTGCAGCATCTACACCTAAAAATGACCTCAAGGTCATAAAAAAAATAGATTCTAGAAGAAAATTTTCTAGAGAATGAATAATCACACAAACTTCATGGATGTAAATCATGGCTATTCTAGGAAATCCTCCTGTTGAGAGACCTGATTTACTCTTTCACATCCAAGAAGACATTGATTTTGATCTAAGAGAAGCTATTTGGCATAATAGACAAAGTGTCAATCAATACTTCATTGCCATAAGGATTTTGGACCTGGAAGAGGAACATGGTGTCAAACTGGAAAGGTAGAGACAAATTCCAACACCCCAGAGAAGAGCATAAAATTTCAAGTTGGCTGATAGAAGATACACCTAGTAAAAATGAGGCAAGGAGGACAAATTGATCCCACATTTGAAGATCTTTAAAGAGAGGCGGTTTTAAAGAGGAGATAAGGGCACAACTTGAAGAAATAGGAAGACTCCAAATTGAAGCAAAAGAAAGAGCAGAAAGCAGAAGCAACCTTAACAAGACTGGAGGATAGAAACAAGAATAGAATGGATGATCATGAGCATGAGGTACACAGGCCTAATGTACCATGGGGAATAAATATGGTCCAGTTTCTCTCCCACAACCACTTCATGACCTCCCAAGAGGATCAAGAAAGAACTTCCCAAAATTCTAAGATGGTTCTCAACTCCTTGAAGAACATGTAGCAGCATTCATCACTTTGCTTGTGGAGTGTTCGGAGTTAAAGATGAAGATGTTCCGGTTAGGCTCTTTTTGGAGTCACTCTAAGGAAGAGCTACTCAACAGTTCTACATGTTGCCCCCAAGATCCATCACATCTTTGGGAAGATGTAAGAAGTGCATTTGAAGATAGGTTCAAGAGAAGAGAAGATTGTCAAGATCTATTGGTCCAATTTGTTCAGATGAAGAAGGAGACCTCCAAATCAATGAGATATTTTGTAGCAAGGTATGTTAGGTTGACAAGAAGGATCCTAGAAGATGTGTTACCCTCTAAAAATAACTTGAAAAGGTTCTTCATCAGTGCTTTGCCATCAAAAGTTGGTTTGTTCCTCGAAGAGAGCCCAACCAAGAGCATTGATAGAAGCTCAATAATTTTTAATTGAGATTGATGACGATCTAATTCTTTCTAGCAAAGTGAAATGACAAAATGGGAAGCATAAAGGTCATAGTTCAAATTTAGTCACCACTGATCCAATGTTCCAAAAAATGGCAAATGACCTAGTTGCTTTGAAGAAGCAACTATCACAAATCACAATGAGGAATCCTCCAAGGAGACCAAATCCTCTTGATAGAATAAGAATTTCTCCAACTCCTCATAGGCTTGCTCTTGAAGCACCACCAGTCAATGCCATCTATGACACTAGGGAGTCAGAAGGAGCAAAGATTGAGGAAACTGAAGAAGAAAGCATGGATGACTATGAAAACTATCTTGCAATTGAAGAGGTTGGCATGCGCAATGGCCTAATTGAATACGTTACTGATGAGGAGGAAGGTGATGAAGAAGCTCCAAGTTTTTCATGTGCTATTTTCACTCATGCACAATCCAAGAATGGTGTTTCAGCCCCAGCAGTTACAATTGAGAGTAGGAAGAACAAAGAAGATAGCTCTACAAAGCCTTCACTAAACAAGACCATCGGTAGGGGATCACCACTACTACCTTTCATGGAATCACCTAGAGAGAAATCATATTCACCAGTTATCAAAGATCACACTTTGCTATGCAAAGTAAGTTATCTGATTCTTCTCTCAACTCAAAAGTAGTTAAGAGCACTTCTCTTCTAAATGTTGGTTCTGCAAGAACATATAGATTTCAATCAAAACATACACCCCCATCTCCTTCCAAGCCAATTTCTACATTTGAAAAGGAGATCCCAACACCAAAATTAATGATGCATCTGCCATTTAAGTCCCCATCTACCATAACTTCATTTGACTTTGTAGAGCATGCTAGAAAGACCAAAGTCAGCTCTCACGAAATTGAATGCCTACAAACACATCCCGCCCAATTTGATGATTCATCAAGGTAATCAGGGTGGTAACTATACATCCCAATCTCTAATTATAATTCTAAAGGCTTACTTCCCACACCATCCACACCATCTTCTCAAAACATGTTAGCCCTTAGTGCCTCCACCACCAATAGAGTTGAGCCTTTTTACTTGTCACTTCTCATCGAAGGTTTCAGTGAAAAATTGTATTATAGATTAAAGCCTCAAATAATGTGATGCCAACAAAATTTACAAATGCTCTTGGTCTCACTTTGACCAGTAATGGCACATGCTACTCAATGTAATCCAAACAAGTTCCATTGGTAGGAAGGATTAAGGATGCTCGGGTTGCATGACCGGATAATTTCCATGATAAGAAGATACTCCCGACCATTTTGGTGGTAGGCATCCCAACATATTTTGGTATGATGTTCATGAGTAGAAGTTTTTATAGAGATCTAGGTGGAGAAATAAAAATAGATTGGTCATCTGCAACTATCCTAGTGAAAGGAGAAATGAAGAAGTTGTTTCCGATTAGAAAAATGAAGTTCACAAAGAAGAGAGAATGATGATCCAAGATTGTGGGCTTGGAAATTACCTCCTTACATCATAGAAGGAAGAGGACTTGCCACTTCTCATAAATAAAGAGGAAGATCAAATTTGGACAATGGAATTTGATGGCGAGTCATTCCAAAATAGGTTTAGGAGCTGGTGTAGTATTATACTCTCCTCCAATGAGGTATAGCCTTTTTCCTACAAGCTTGCAATTTGATAATACAATCAATACTACAAAGTATGAAGCATTTCTCTTAAACTTGAATGTAGCAGAGGGACATAAGAATCAAGAAGCTAATATTTAAAGGCGTGATTGTGGTGAAGTAGGTCCGCCAACAATATCAGGTGAAAAATCCAAGGCTCAGGCATTACATAAACAGAGTGTGGGACTACATTGAATCCTTTGATGCATTCTCCATTGAAGCTATCCCTAGGGAGAAGAATGAAAAGGCTGATTCTATAGCAGTGTCGATTCCTTAGTGATACCTCATCCTTCCTTTGGCAAGGATAAAGTGACCATTGAGATGGTGTTTAGACCCAACATACAAGACAATGCAAATCCTTGGTAGGTCTTCAATGATGACAATCTGATCTAGGCCTTCTTATAACAAAGGGATAACTTCAATAACCTTTTATTTGAAGGAAGTAAAAACCCACATCGTGAATCAGTCCCCAATGAAGAGAAGGAAGGAATTGATGGAATTGATGAAGAGGAAGTAATCAAACTAAAAGGAAACAAAATCCCCAAAGGACTAGTTTATTTAGAAGACCCTCTCGACAAGCATGATAGGTTCATCCAAGAGAAAGAAAAATAGTCTTCTTGGTGTGTCCATCTAATTTTGATCAAGAAACCATTGGCACTTTAGATAATCCAAGGATGGTTAACATTGGTAAATGTTGCTCACCAGAAGAGAAGAGAAAGTTTGTTGCTCTGCCAAAAAGTACTCAGATGTCCTAGCCTATTCCTATGATGAACTCAAATATTTTCAGCCAAAGGAAATGCATCACTCAATCCCTTTGAAGCAAGGAGCTAATCCCTTTAGGAAAAAACAAAGACCCTACAATCCAAAGATTGTTGATGTTATCACGAAGAAGAGGTGACAAAGATGCTCAATGCTAGAATCATCCTCCCCATCCACCATTCAACATGGGTGGATAACATTGTTCGATGAGGAAGAAGAATGGGGAAATAAGAATTTGTGTAGACTTATGAAATGTGAATCGGGCATCTCTCAAGGACAACTACCCTTTTCCAATCACTCGATCATATTTTGTAAGAAATCATTGGATCTGAAATTCTCTCTTTGCTGAATGCATTCTCGAAGTACAATCAAATCAAGGTGGCGAAGTGGATTGTAACAATACATCCTTCACAACACCTTGGAGCACTTTTTACCTACAACAGAATGCCTTTTTCTTGATCAATGATGGAGCCACCTTCAAGAGAGAAATGGACATGGCCTTCAAAGATTTGAAACATTGCATTGTCATTTACCTTGATGAACTCAAAGTTTTTTCAAAAGGAGGGAGATCATATCTGTCATTTGGAGCAAGTCCTTAAGGTGTAGGAAACATGGCATTTATCTAAATCCAAAGAAGTGCATTTTTGGACACAAAAGGTAAGTCATTGGGACACATTGTAAACAAACATGGAGCACACGTTGATCCCGAGAGGGCTAGAGATATCCAAGCACTAGCCTTCCCAACCAACAAGAAGGGAGTTCATTCATTCTTTGGAAATGTAAACTTCCTTCATCGTTTTGTGCTTGAGTTTTTAGAACGACTAACAATATAGCTTCCATGATGAAGCCTCAAGCAAGTTTGAAGTGGAATACGAAAGGAAAAACAACATTTGAGGAGATCAAAAATCCATTACCAAGGCTCCAACTCTTGTATCCTCAAATTTCAACAAGGAGTTAATCATGTATTGATATGCATCAAGAAATACACTCTCTATTGTCCTTGTTCAAAAAAATGATGAGGCTTTGGAAGCACCCATTGCTTTCATGAGTTGTCCTTTGAAAAATCATGAGCTAAAGTAAAGCCAATTGGAGAAACATGCCTACACAGTTGTCAAAGCTGTGAAAAGTTTAAAATTCTACATTCTCAATTCCCATACGGTGGTGATGGTCCACTGAAAGTGCAATCAAGTCCATTTTAACTCAACAAGACCACAGGGCTAAGAGAGGAATTTGGATTGTAAGACCAAGAGTATGACTTGGAGATTATACCCTCTTATCCGGTAAGAGGAAATGGTTTGTGTAAGATGATTGTTGAAGATGAAACTCTCAAAGCTTATCGGGAGAAAAAGATGGTGTTTTGAACTGTTCAAGAGACAATCCACAGTGCTCTTTATCACCACTACTAATGAGTGGTATGCTTGACATTTCTTACTATCTCACTTGTGCGAGAATGACCTCCTCATATTGATTATCAAAAAGAAGGACACTCAAGCTAAAGGCAGCCAATTTTTGCTATGGAATCATGCACTTTACAAGAGAGGCCTAGATGGTTGTTTCCTCGGGTGTGTAGATAAGGAGTAGCAAGAAAAGTTGCTCGGCGCATAGCATGATCAAGCTTGTGGTGGAAATTTCTCGGCAATGGTCACTTTGCACATAAGATCCTCGAGAGGAGATATTATTGGCCCTCCATATTTATAGACACTCGAGGATTGGGTTTCCAAATGCAAAGCATGTCAACAATTTGTTGGAAAGACACAACTAGTTGCATTGTCACTAAGGCTGTGGTGATTGAAGGACCATTTCAGCAATGGGGGCTAGATTTTATTGGTGTTTAGAATCATCATTCTAGTGCAGGGCATACTTATGTACTCACCGTAACTAGTTACTTCACTAAATGGGTGGAAACCATCCCGACCAAGCAAGCTAGCTATGAAACAATTTGTAACTTCATCAAGGAGAATATCATTGTTCATTTTGGAATACCACCAAAAAATTTTGTAGACAATGCCACGTATTTCTCTTCCAAGGATCTCAAAGAGTTTTGTTATGGCTTTGGAATCTCCCTATCTCACTCTTCTAACTACTACCCATAGGGAAATGGGAAAGCTTCGAGTCAATAACTAAGAACATTGTGACCATTAGTCACAAGTGGTAGATGAGAATCAAAGGAACCCGACACAAGAATTTATATGATGCATTGTGGGCCGATAGGATCACTCCTAAGAAGGAAATAGGTATGTCACCTTTCCAAATGTTGTATGGAGTTGAGGTAGAGATTCCCCTCACAATTGAGATGCCAACTCTCAAGTTGCTACAAGAAATAGAAGATGGTCAATACAAAGACTCCATTGACAAGAGGATCCTCTTCCTAGAGAAGCTGGAAGAAAGTAGATGCCAAGTGGTGGATATAATTAAGGAGCATCAGTTGAAAGTGAAGAAATTTTTGACAAGAAGACCAAAGCAAGGAATTTCAAAGTTAGAGATTTTGTCCTACTATGGGACAAGAGAAGAGAACCAAAGGGCAGTCATGGAAAGTTTGATTCATTGTGGTTAGGCCCATTCCAAATTCATGGAAATTGTGGTGAGAATGTTTTTCTCCTCTCATACTTATATGGAACTCCATTGGAGTTTCCTCAAAGTGGGAAATACTTGAAATTATACCATCAGTGAAGGCCTTTGTACCATAGGTGTGTTTTTTCCCTTTTCTATTGTGTGGTTTTGGTTTGGTTTTGTGTGTTCCCTCCTTCTTCCAATCTCTCTTAGAATTGTACATGACTCTCTAAGGCCCAATGGATAACACACTGTTCAATGTTATACGGTTTTTAAAAATTGAGATTCTGGATCCTCATACCATGTCTTCGTCATGCTCAGTCCATGCCATGTCCCCAAGCTAGAGCCAACTATTGTCTCCCAAAAACCACTTTTCGTTTTCCAAGTTAAATTCAAAATTTTGAGCTCTCACCCTCCTAAATTATTTAAGCCAAGTTGAAAGTTCGAAGAAATAGAAAAATCCGTGCCCTAGTGTTGTTTAAATCTCTATTTTGCTCGTTTTGAAAAATTCTCCATCTCCCAGTCTGTGCATGAAATATCCTCTTTACAATCTCCTTTGTGATCGAAATTGTTCACTTGTTCTATGGCCTAGGTCATCAAATCATTGTTTTTCCTCCATGCCTCTGGCTCACGAAGGAAATTAAAAAATTGGACTCAAAATGACACAGTTCCCTTCCTCTATGTATTTTTCCCATAGTCAGGAATGATGGGCATTTCTTTCCCCATCAAATTTTGCCTCAGCATCCCCGAGTGATATGTGGGTCTCTCTAATTAGATGTGGTTTAGTCATACTTCAAAATTCATCGGAAGCACCCATGTGTTGCAATGATGACAGAACTCCGGGGTAGGGTCCAAGGGATAGTCTTCAATTAAGCACGAGACTTTCCATGTGTCCCAAGTACAAAATGAAGGTAAAATCGGCTAAGTATGGAAGGCTCAGTGGATGGCTCCATGTGTCGCAATGGCACAATTTGAAGGTGGGGTAGAAAGGGCCAATTACCAAATCAGTGCCAAATCACCATGTGGTCAGAGTCATTAGAGAGGAAAAGCCCACCATTGAAAAGTCAAAGTGGACAAGCGGGCCATCGGGGGAATTTGAGATTTTGAGCCTCTTTGTAAAAAGGTGAAAAGTTAAAAAGTAACCCATAGCCCCAATTAGGCTATCAGGGAAAAGGTCAAATCTTGAGCCCGCAGGGAAAAATTCAAAGGTGAAGCCCACCGTTGAAAATTCAAAGCGGATGAGTGGGCCATCGGGGCATTTTTGGAAATTTAACAAAATTTCCAAAAGTGAAGTAAACATTCTAGAATGCTCCGCGGCTCCACCAAGGTCTCGGGACCACCGTTGAAAATTCAAAGAGGAAGAGCGGGTCATGGCGGAGGGATTTGAGTTTTTGAGCCTATTTCCAAAAAAAGGTTAAAATGTCGAGAAAAGTCCCACGACCCCATTTCCAATTAGAGGATGCCACGTGTCATGATTTCAATTGGAGCGGCGGGCGCGAGTGGAGGAAATCAAGTTTTGGAGCATTTTTTTTAGAAAAAGGTTAAAACATTGAGAAAAGGGCCGTGATCCCATTTCCAATAAAAACGTGCCACGTGTCTAAGTTGAAAAGTCAAAGTGGGGCTGCAGGTCAATTTATTCAAAATTTCCAAATCTCACGAAATATCACAAAATGTGAAAGGATTCCCTCGTTACCACTCTAATCTCTTCCTTCCACATGGATGGCCTAATTTCAGAGTTAGAGGAGCAAATTAAATGGTCTATATTTAAATTGGCAAATTGAATGTAATTGTTGCTTTGCAAATCTGGTTTTTAAACCGCCATGAGCGTTTTCTTCACAATAGAGGAATTTGAAAGGTGTTGAGGATTTGTGAAGATGTAATGGTTTCTTTCGAAGAATAGAATGTCTTCTTGATGTCATTCTAAGGGCTGGCAATTGATTTCAAAAATGCCGAGTGCTGCTCAGACTGGAAAAGACAGAAAAATCGTCATACTTCTTCTATTTTCCCTTCTCCTTGTATTTTCCTCTATTCTCAAAGATCTATACAAATTATGCTTTAGCTTCAATAATAAAAGAAGGAATTTTCATCTTTTTGATTGAGGGATTGATTTATACCTTACGTCCAATGAATTTCATTTGGTCATGTAGATTCTCCTTGGATTTGTTTTTTATAACTATAAATGTATGTGAATGAAATTTCTAATTAATGTTTGTGGGAATTTGATATTCTACTCACAATATTAGTTTCTCCTACCTCCATTCTCACTCCCTTTCCCGTTCTCAGACAAAGTTCTTCTCTAGTGAGAAATTTCTAACTTTTCCATAGGGTCAGTGGAGTGCCCTTGTTGGATCTTTGGTCGAAAGGCCACCATTGAAATCCACTTTTCATGCATGCACACACGGAAGCTGCACCATTCAGTAGAGGGACTTAGATTCCCATGGAGTTTTCTTGAAACCCACCAATTTTTCCACAAGAAAAATTTTCTTACAAACATTATCTTATTCTTGTGTTAAGAATATTCTTCTCAAACATTTATTCAATGTCTACATTTTTCCCTTGCAACTCAAGTGAATCTGACTTGATGTCCGAAAGCAATATTAGGATTTAAGGGGGGGTGGTTTAGATTCAAGATACCTTTTTCCCATAAACATTCTTTGATCATGGTATCTTTATTTCCCGATTTAACATTCCCACAACATGAAATTGTATTTAGATTATATATATATATATCTTTTATTTTTCTCGAAGTTTGATCTCACCAAGGGGAAACTCATATTATTTGTAACACATGAAAATATTTAATTGAGTTATAAGGACTCCAAGAGTGGCATTATTCCTAACCTCAAATCTCATTTTTACTCTTATATGATTTACTTTTACATCGCATTATGGTCTCATTATTACCATCTCTTTATAACAAAAGAGTTACGAAAGTACTTTCGACATCTTGAAGAAGTACATGGTTGGAAGCATTATAAACTACACATGAACCAAAAGTGATTTTTGTTCAAGGTAAGATCCCATGTTTTTGCATTTCATGATTCTACATGTGAAATTTATTTTATTATTAATGTCATAAAAGGACATAACAAGGGATTACGGGACAATATTTTGGTTTCCTGGGTTCTCTAAAGTCAACATATTTCAAATCAATTTCATTTTCAAAGAGTTACTTATAATTTTCTACCCACAAGTTAACCTTCTAATCAACTAAGGTTTAGTTTAATTCAATTTTCACTCAGGGCTTTATGCCCTATTATAGATTAGATTAAGGTTCAAAAACATATTTACCCTATAAACCCTCTCGTAAAAGATCAAGGCACTATATTGTCACTAGCCAAAGATAATAATGGAATTTGTGAATCTAAGGCAAAGAAAGCCCTTAACTAACTTGGTGGTGTGATAGATCGATCGGCAAGGATGATGACTCGCTCAAGGCTCAATCAATATCGAGCTCGGCGTGATTCGATCTATGGGTTGTGGAATACGTGGGAAATGACTGGGATAGTTTCGTGTATGTCTCCGAGATAAGGTCATATGGTGGATGGTGAAAACATTGACTCTACGGACGATTCTCTCGGCTTAGTCTAGAAATTCTCTAGCTTTGTTAGCCACTATATCTAGTAAGGACAATTGTTCGATGATGATGGGTGGAAGTGGAGTGGATTGGAATACTAGTGTGCGTAGGCCGTGTTTATATCTGATTGACTTATGGATTCGTTAGGTGTGGGGACTTGTGGGTCACAACCATAGACTCTTGGTTGTTGCGGTCTGTTATGGTCATATACGAAATCAAGTCCTAATTCCTAGTATCCGGTAATCATATGCTTTCTCAAACCCTATGTTTAGGACCAACAAGCTGCGTGATTTTCTCGAGAATATCTCACGGGCGTTCGTGCAACACGGATCCTTAGACTAGTATCTATATACGTGAGTGTCTCTGCACTGTTTGTGGGACCAAAGGATCACAACCAAAGGTTTGTTCTCTTTCGAACCCTTCTACAGTCATGTGAATGTTTGTCTAGGGTAATCTGTAATTTGGTTGATTTGACCAAAACGTGTGTGCTTGGTCGTCTTCTATGTTTAACCCTCTCAGGCGAGAACCCGATCGAGTTGTAAATCATTGTTGTTTGGAATACTTGTATTACGAGGTTTTGGTCTATGTCAACTATTGCTTGTGTGAGAGGTTTGGTTGAGGCACGATTGGCTCAAATATGTATTCCCTGGCTCCCCGAGGTCCCGTGATTGTCATACAAAATGAAATTTAAAATCTAAGTATAATAAAGCAAATTCTAACTACGTGGAATAAATCTAAAACATATATAACCTCTATTTTTTTAAAACCTTTTAAGAGTTTAAGGAAAGCGGCTATTTAAACGTATCTAGAAATAACAACTAAATAACAATTTAAAACAAACAAGATAACCGAGTGTAGTTATTTGTGTGTGATTTGTAGATTTATTCTAAATAATGCAATAACTTTCCTAATCTACTTGCAAGATTCTCGATCCTACCTCAGAAGTGAGGAGTGAATCATAGTTTCTCAGAAACTATCAATCCTCATAGCTTCCCTGGCAATATCGAGAATAGAAATTTTACCGAAATAAAGCAATTAACTATTCTATTTGATATGATTCTAACTAGAACTTTGAAAGCTAGAACACGGATTCCAGCGAGAATGTGGCGAATCCGATGGTGTGTGTGATCTTGTCCCCTCAGTGTGATCTCCTCGTTCTTTCGTATTCACGTGGATCCAGAAAAGCGTGTAATGCTAGCATCGACAGAAATAGATATTGGGACAAGGACAACTCAGAATGCAGACTGAAAATGTGAGTAGGAGAGGGATAGCGCAAGAGTACAGAGCTTGGCTTATGTAATTCCTAGCGGGATTTTACTGCGAGTCATGCAACATAAAGTGACCAGAACCTGAAACTATCCTGTTTGAAGAGAAAAACCTGCAACTTTAATGGCTTCCTAAGCTATTCTACTTCAATGGAATGGATAAAACAACAACACTTTGCTTTGCAAGTGGATATGTGGCTTACCAACAGCTGGACAATGCTAAATAAGCATGCAAAGAATTAAAACTATGGCTCTAAACAGAAAAAAAGACTGAACTATGAAAATGAGAGCTTGAAAGTGAATGAGGGGCAGACCTGGCAGACAACACTTGCACAAGGTGGATATGTGGCTTACCAACAGCTGCACAATACTAACTAAGCCTGCAAATGAACTGAAACTATGGCCTCTAAGCAAAATGATAAACTGAACTATGGAAAATGAGAGGATGAGAGCAAAAGATCAGACCATTTGTTTGTGCACAAACCATTTATTTATAGCTTTCATTCACCCAAAGATCAAAACCAAACTGAACTCTAAAAACCATAAACAATGGCCAAACACTATTCCAGGGGACCAAAAACATAAATGCATGCCCAAGTCGGCAAGGAAAGCTGGTGAAACGTTGATATTTTACGTGAGTCGCGTCAAAGCGCTTTCTGGAAAATGCGTGCAGGACCGCCGCTCTGAGCAGGGCGGCGGTTACAGGACCGCCGCCCTGATCAGGGCGGCGGTCACGGACCACCGCCCAAGCGGGCGGCGGTTTCGTAACTGAAGGAAAAAGGCCAAGAAAAGAGGAAAAAAGGGGAAAACAAAGGACGCGGGGGCTAAGCGGGGCATGCGGGATGTTAACGCATACTCCGAGGGCTTTTCCGGATCCCGAACACCTTGCGAGGAGACCTGTATCATCATTGGGGCACTTGTTACGTTGTTCCGCAGTACAGTACCTTACAATTTTGGGTACGTACATATTGCCCCCTCGGAGAAGCGTTTTAGCCATGAAGAGGCATAAAACGGTGGGTCAGTATGGCAGTCCCGAAATGGGAAGTTAGAAGTTATACCTTACACGTCCGTGTGTTGAAATGACGCCATCCAAAATTCCCGCTACCTGCAAAATGAAAAGAGAACTCAAGTGCAGATAGATACAATAGTTTGAAAATAAACGCTAAGAATAACAGGGAATGAGAACGTACCATTCGTGCGGGGATAGGAACTTACCTCCATCAGCGCTCCAAACCTGTGAAAAATCATTTTAAAATGAAACAGAGTGCTATATATATGAAAGTGGGCCCATTTTCCTATTCATTTGCGTGAGTTGATTTGATTGTTTTTGAGCTCTGGGGCCCACGGTGACGGTTTCTTGCGTGAGTAGAGTCAAAACGTCCACAGCGAGATCGTGATCATGCCTCCACGTGCGGAACACCGCCCCCATTAGATCACAGGTTGGTTTTCTTCAATTTTGTGTTTTTCCCCCCTTTAATTTGAAATGCTGAATACTTTGTAATGGGGGGGTTATTTTTGAAAATGCTTGTGTTAAAAGGTCCATCTAGGGGGGGCGCCTACTGGGTAGGCTCCGTTTTTAGGTTAAATGGTCATTTTTGGGACTTTTTAGGTGTTTTTAGATTAAAAACCCGCGTGGGTTTTCGACCACGACCGCCGCCACCCCCGGGCCAGGGTGGTGGTTACATGACCGCCGCCCTGTTCAGGGCGGCGGTTACACCGCCGCCTTTAAGGCGGCGGTTACAAAACCGCCTCCCTGCTCAGGGCGGCGGTTTTGCACAGAATGCAAAAGGAACTTATATTTGAGATTGCACTTGTATTTTTAGCCTTTCTACGTGTTTTTATGACTCTCTCGGTATTGTTCGGATATTAACTTGCTCTGTTTTGTGTGTTTTTGGGTGTATGCAGGCGAGAGAGGAGTACATTAGATGGAGCAGAGAGAGAGTGTGATTGGCTCTCGAAGTCTTGGATGCCCTCTCACAGGATGAGGAGGACACACTTCAGAGAGCCGGCATATTGCGCATATCACGCGTGCCCCATGTTGCACCATCTAGTCACATCCTTTGTGACTTATTCTCTTACTGGGATGCAGATCGGAACACCTTCCGACTGCCAGGGGTCCGTGGTGAGTGGACCATCACATTAGAGGATGTCTACCGCATTCTGGGGGTCCCGATCATCGGGAGGTGACTTACATTAGAGACAGCAGGCTCACGGGCACAGATTGCACAGTGGGCAGCTTATATGGGAGATGCAGCCATCTCCACGGGGTCGAAGAAGGGGGTGAGAGTTCGATCCATTCCTTCTTTGCCTATCCCCATATTTCGACAGGCCATCATGGGGATCCTTGCCTCGAGATTGATCGGGGACAAGGGAGGGGACACATTGTTATATTGTTGGGCCCCCATCATTGCACAGATAGAGGGGCATGGCCGGATATACGCCTGGGGTGCAGATATTCTGGGGACCACCTACCATGATCTATATAGGGTGGTCCATTTACAGGGACAGTCATTGAGCCACCCAACTCTAGTCATGAGTTGGGTGTATGAGCATTTTATCCCTTATGGCAGGGGTGTGGAGGTGGCAGATCCTGGGGCTGTGAGGGCAGCCAGATGGATGGACATGTCGGTGCTCAGAGCACCTCATCAGCCAGTTGCCTCCCTTACTACTGCAGACATGGAGGTGACACCGTACCGGCTTATGGCCGGCATATGGGGCGAGGAGACTCTTACCCTGATCTCCTGCTCCACCACAGGGCAGCTTATTGATCGAGTGGGATGAGTGGAGGTACATCCTTTCGGCCGGGTTCCTCAGCAGTTTGGCCTTCCATATGCGGGTATGCTTCCCCCAGTGGCACCAGTTTACAGATCAGTTCGCGAGGCCAGAGGGGGGCCTAGAGGCCGAGGTTGGACAGTGATTACTCCTGGCATTCCCATTGCAGCCAGGAGGATAGTTCGTGCTAGAGGGAGAGCCGGTGCGCCTCGGGCACCTTTGCTTCAGATTGCTGCGGGTCCTGCTCATAGTAGCGATGACCCCATAGATATTGACTCCGACTCTGAGGAGCTCACAGAGGGAGGGTCAGAGGAGGAGGAGGCGATGTGATCTGAGTGGCATGACACTCGGGACATTATGCTGACGAGAGAGAGTGAGCGAGGCGAGAGAGGGTGACTCTAGTTTCAGAGGAGCCACTCTCCCAGGGCCATGGTGGAGAGGATGAGTCCGTTGCAGGGTGACACGTTGCTCCTGCCACAGGAGCAGCCCCTCAGTCGGCGGCATCTGCGGTGGGTGCTGGTCCCAGCGACCCATCTTGGAGGCCTGGTGATCCGAGTAAGTTACCCTTTCTCCCTTTTAATGTTTATATGTAGGCTCTCCTTAGTTGCTATTGTTGTATCTTTTAGCCTCTTGCTTGGTTTCTAATTCATTTTTCTCCTTTGTTTGCAGAGACTGTTGACGAGTGGCGGGATTTGATCCGCAGGGTATGTACCGATTCCCTGATGATCCCCATGGATAGGACCCACGCGGAGCTTCCAGTAGATGCCGGGGAGCCCTCAGCAGCCGGTAGACATACCGATGTCTTCGCTCCCATTTGGCACGTGGCCAGGATGGTGTCGACCCTCCGCACAGAGTTAGCGGGCTACAGGACGGCTGAGCGCCTCATGAGGAGCCATTCTCATGGTGAGACCGCACGGAGCTGCCCTCGAGACCACAGCCCTCCATACATTCAGAGCGCCGGCGTAGCCGAGTCCTAGGCGTGGGCGTGCACCTTCGGAGGGGTCACGCAGGGATTGAGAAGCCATTTGGCTCTCGTGTATTTTGTATTATATATTCTTTGTATATCACGGGCTCTTTGAGCATTTTGACCATGCTTAGAGCATGATGGCATTGTATATAAACATTGATTATTTATATATATGCATTCGTTTTGGATTAAAAGCTTGGCACTCATGTTTTCCTTTCTATTTCCAGTTTCCTTGTGTATACTACGATGTATGTTTATATGCTTTTTAGAATGTATGCAATGGAGAACAGATGATGCAAATGTTTGCTTTCTTTTTGTGTTTCATGATGCTGATACATGATAATGTAGATATATTGTGATTTTGAATCTTAGCTTCTGTGAGCAATTTGGATACCTCATGTTTGTTTTGCAAAGTGATGAATATAACCAGTACGATGAACAGATTAATTTGCCCCATTCCTAACTCCACGCAACTAGTAAGATGCGAGGGCTCATCACCGAGAGTCGAAGGGCAAGTTATGAAATGTGGTGAAACGATAGTGATGAAAGACAGACAAAGCTTTGGCGGAACCAAATTGGAAGCTACAAGCTTACTCTACCCGAATGACTTCATAGTTTAGAATGCACTTGCTTTGCGGTTTATCTAGACTTAGATCCGTAGATGGCCACATAGTAGACAAGATCTGGGTTTTTAGGATTTTAATTCTTTTGGAATTTTGAACATCTGATTCATTTGTTTTTGACTCAAAGTTTGAGTTTGAATTGTTTGTTTATGACTTTTAACGTTTGCTTTGTCAAGAGGACCCCCTACACTTTGCCCCATGCTACTAGTAAGAAGCGTGGGTTTATCACCGTGGGCAAGGTATAGGCGAGTAAGGGCATTTCCATCCTTTCCCAACCCTACGTCACTAGTAAGAGACGCAAGCTCATCACCGAAGGTTGGTGGGGCAAGGAAATGTGTAAAATTAAAATTTTCTGTTTAATCACTTGTTGACTTGTTTTCTTGAGTAAAATGTCAGTATGTGCTTATTTCCAAAGAGATATATATATGGGATAGATGTGACACCATGAAGCTTCTAGAACAGACCATAGGCAAGACACCTATCCTAAGAAGAAATCAAAGCGAGAATAAACTTGCAGATCTTGGTATGGTTACCGTTAAGACTTTGTCATGTTTGATTTTATTTGATAAAAGATTCCGAGATGATTCGATGATATATGAAGATGGAGAGGTATGATTAAAGAGCTTTATGCCAACAACATCATGAGTTTGTAATGAATTGCTTTGAGAATAGATTCCTTGATCACAATTTATGTAAGAAACAAGTGGACAAAATGATCTTAATCTATATGAAGATGTAATGTAGATAATTATACAAGTAGTGCTAGTTGCTTATGCGTAGAACCACTTGAGGTGCAGGGAATTGACTGTTTCACCAAATTCCTCACCTTCTAGCGTACATAAGAGGTAAGCACCATTTCCGTAGTCCTTCATGACTTGGTATGGGCCCAACCATTTGGGCCGGAATTTCCTTCCTTCGCCGGTCTTCTTGTCGATCCGGTTGTCTAGCCTTAGAACTAGATCACCTTCGTATATGTCACGTTCATAGACCTTCTTGTTATACTGCCGGCACATTCGGTCAGCATAAGCTCTATGCCATTGTTCAACATCTAACCTAGTTTCATCTAGGCTTTCTAGTTGGGAAAGACGTGCTTCTCTGTAAGCGTCTTCATCCAGAATCCCTTGTAGTGAAATGCGGAGACTGGGTATTTCGACCTCAAGCGGGAGAACTGCTTCTACCCCAAATACCAGCGAGAAAGGAGTTGCTCCCGTTGGTGTTCTTATTGAGGTTCGGTGGGCCCACAAGGCCGGATATAACTTCAAATGCCAATCTCGTTTGTTTTCTTTCACCGTTTTAAGGAGAATGGCTTTCAGTGTCTTGTTTGTCGCTTCAGCCTGTCCATTGGCTTGGGGATAATACAAGGAAGCCGTATGATGGCTTATCTTAAATTTATTGCATAGTTCGCGAACCTCTTCATTTTAAAAGAAGTTCCATTATCGGAGATAATGATTTGCGGGATACCGTACCTGCAAATGATTTGGTTCAAAATGAACTTGGCGATCACAGAACCAGGTACAGTAGTAAGAGGCATGGCCTCCACCCATTTGGTAAAATATTCAGTGGCCGTGATTATAAAATTATGGCCATCATGGATGAGGGAGAGAATTTCCCTATTAAGTCTAGACCCCATGTAGAAAAGGGCCATGGAGTAGCGATTGGTTGTAGAGCTTGTGCTGGCATGTGGATCTCATGGGAGAATTCTTGGCACTTATGACACCTGCGTACAAACTCTATCGCGTCATGTTCTAGAGTGGGCCAGAAATAGCCCATTCGATGTATTTTTCGAGCAGTGGCATGGCCACCGAAGTGGCCTCCACATATTCCACTGTGAGATTCATGGAGAATCTTCTTGGATTCTTCTGTGTCGACACATCTTAGGAGCATTCCATCGAATGCTTTTCGATAGAGAACTTGCTCTATAATGACGTATTTAGCTACGATTATGCGTAACCGCCTTCTTTGTTGCGGTGTAACTCCTTCTGGGTACGTATGGTCCATGATATAATTAATGATATCAGTGTACCAAAGACACTCAGAGATAGAGGGTCGGGCTTCGATGTAGTATACGCACTCATCTGGAAAGTCTAAATCTACTAAATCACCTCCGTCTAATGGGTTGTCAGCTAACCAATCCACGATGATTTGTCCTTTAACCGACTTCTGATTTACAAATGTTAATTCGAATTCTCCCATTAAGGTTATAAAACGTCCAACCTTTTTAGACAATGACCCTTGTGTGAGGAAAGTCCGTAAATGGTCCGTTTTTACCATGACCCTCGTTTCTTGATTCAGCATATAATGTCTTAGGCGTTTAGTAGCAAAGACTATGGCAAGGCATTCTCATTCTTCTTGTGTATAGCGTGTTTCATAGTCGAGCAGCGTTCGGCTGATGAAATAAATCACGCGTTCTCTCTTGTTATCATCTTCTTGGGCCAACATACAGGCCAGCGAGACATTGGTAGCTCGTGAATATAGAATTAACGGGTGATCTAGCTTAGGTGGCATTAGCGTAGGTGGTGATAAAGGAAGCGCTTAACTGCATCAAAGGCTTCATTGCAGTCTTTGGTCCAATCAATGCTATAGTCTTTCTTGAGTAAATTGTTGATTGGATGAACGGCGAAGCTTAAGTCCGGGATGAATCTTCGGATTGCACCCAGCTTTCCGAGGAATGACCTGACTCCAGATTCATTTGAAGGTGGAACCATTTCGAGGACAGCCCGGATTTTGGTTGGGTCGACATCTATCCCTCGTGACGATATGATATAACCTAGGAGCTTCCCTCCCGTTACACCAAAGACATTTCTCTGGGTTTAGCGTGACTCCGTATTCTATTAGGCGTGAAAGAATGACGCGGAGTACTTCCGGATGGTCACAACGCTTCTTGGCTTTAGCCAATAAGTCATCAACGTAAGATTCCATGATTTTATGGATTAGATCATGAAATATATATGTCATAGCTCGCTGGTACGTAGCACCGGCGTTCTTGAGACCGAATGGCATAACAACGTAGCAATAGGTTCCCCAAGGAGTTATAAACGTGGTTTTAGCTTGATCTTGCTCAGATATTCTGATTTGATTGTATCCCGAGAATCCATCCATGAGAGACAAAAGCTCAAACCCAGTTGTTGCATCAACAATAACATCAATAGATGGCAACGGGAAGTCGTCCTTAGGACATGCTTTGTTGATGTCTCGAAAATCTATGCAGATGCGTATCTTTCCATTCTTCTTGAGAACGGGAATGATGTTAGATACCCATTGGGAGTAGTCGACTGGCTTGATGAATCCTACCTGAAGGAGTTTTATTACCTCCTCCTTTACCATGAGAGCTACTTTGGGCTTCATGGGTCTTGATTTTTGTTTAATTGGCTTTGCATCTGATTTAGTGACGAGGTTGTGCACCGCAATGTGGGGTGCGACTCCTGTCATCTCCTTATAATTAAATGCAAATGCCTTCTGATGTTCTTTGAGGATCTGAGTATGTATTTCTACTTCTTCTGGGGTTAACGAAGAACCTAGTTTCAATATTCTCGGTTCATCTTCTGTCCCGATGTTGACATCGATTGTTTCTTCGATCAAAGAGGTGTTACCCTCTTCGAACTCAGGTGGTGCTGGAGGTAAATCCAAATCATCCCCATTTTCTACTGCGTATATGCTAGGTTCTATTTGTGAGGGGAGATCCATCATGGGATTTCCGAAGTGGGAAGACGAATGTGGTATTAGGGATAAATCTAGCATATGATAGGAGAGATGTAGTGCTGCATAGGCGTTTAAATAATCCAAAGTAGCCGCATCACTATCAATACGGTCTAGGATGGTAGATTCACTTCCGCTTGAAAGAGGATTTGTCATTATTTTTATCAATGGTTCATCACGAATGGACACCGTGAACTGGGTATCTTCTAACTCATTGCTTGGAGTAAAACGTGATGCTGAAGTTGCTATTGAATCGGCGAGAAGATTTTTCTCTCGCGGGATTGCTTCAATGGATATGAAGTTAAATGCCTTGCTTAAATTTAATACAGACATTTTTGTAAAGCTGCAAGTGTTCGGCTTTGGTTTCGTATACTTCAGAAACTTGGTTTGCCACTAATTGCGAGTCTCCTAAGACTCTGATGTTATCAACACCAATTCTTTTGGCTAAGGTGAGGCCAAGGAGGAGGGCTTCGTACTCAGCGCCATTGTTTGTGCATTCAAAGTTTAACTTAAAGGCGAATGGGAGGACTTTCTCCTCGGGTGAAGTAAGAATTATACCTGCCCCCGCTCCATAACGGCATTTAGCTCCGTCGAAATGGAGAGTCCAATACTTAGTCGGGAGTATAGATGTTGGGGCATCTGCTGCGTTTGCGCACTCTACTTCTACCATACAGAGGTCCTCTGCTGGAAGGGAACCAACACCTAGGGAATATCCTATGCCTACTGAATCAAATGGTAAGAACATTGGTAAATCTTGTTCTATTAACTCAACGATTTTTGCAGTAGTCCCTAATGATACCGTTTCTTTAGCTTTATCGTTAGGGGTTGGGGTTGTTTTGGCTATGCTGATAGTTTCAAGATCCGTTGTAGGTACCAACTTCTCCTCTGGTTTTGGGTCAGTGGGTTTATTAAGTTGGTTTGTTGGAAGTTCAAATTATGAGTGCACACCTGGTCTTTTCTTTAAATCAGCTAGGTGCAAATCGAAAGGTTTTGGATCACCTTTGGCTACAAATACCTTTCCTAGATGCAAGAATCTTACTTCTTGGAATAACGTAGAAGGGATTGCCTTCATTCGGTGTATCCATGGTCGTTGAGTATCATATTATAATTAGTTTCCCGATCTATAATATAAAACTCAGTCAGGATTGTTTTGGGTCCTAAGGTGACCGGGAGTATTATAGTTCCTATCGAAGTGGCTTTAAGGCTATCATAGCCTCTCAATGTATTTCGAGTGGTGGAACAGTTTGTTTCCCCATATCCTAGTTTTTGGAGGAAAGAGAAAGGGACTATGTTAACTGCGGCCCCATCGTCAACCATTGCCCATTTTACATAGTTATTATAAACCCATACTTGTAAGTGTAAGGCTGGATCACCTCGGCGTGCGATCTCAGCATCTGTGGGCATTTTACTTATTTCGAATATGAATTCGACATCCTTGTCCGGCTGCCCCGGAGGGTGGATATCAAAATCTACGTGATTTACTTGTGTTTCAGGAGGTGGAGTGATGTTAATTAGATGACCTAGACCTAATGCTTCTAAAAGAGCAGCTCTGTGAGGAGGAGAGTTCTTTAGTAAATCCAAAAATGAAATGTGCGAGAAGGTCTTTGTTAGGTCACTAATTAAATCATAGGCACCTACGGGTTTTTCTACTATTTGTTGACTCTTATCTGTTTCTGGCAGATGACTTGGGCTCGGTTGAGAGAAATATTCTCGTGTTCTTGTTATAGCTTCGATAGGTAGTTCAGCGTCTAATTCTACCAAACTGACTATCTTGGGTCTCGGTTGACTTCCTAACTGTGGCGCAACTGATGGATTTAGTGAAGTCGAGGCTTCGTGATCATTGTTTCCTGTCATTGCACTTTTGTTTGTTCCAGTTGGATTCAGCCTATTGCTATCATGATTTGGGAGTGGATCGTTAAAGATCTTGAGAGGAGCATTCTGAGGGGAAACTGCCCCTGCGAGCGTATTTGGTGGTGATGACACGGGATCTGCCAAAAACAAATCTGTGAAGAACTGTCTTTGTTCTTCTGGTAAACGTTGCATGAATTTATTGTAGTCACGGCACGTTCTAGTATCATGACCCCGAATTTTGTGGAAACCACAATAAGAATTGGGATTGTAATTCCTGTTTTGTTGGTTTGGTGTATATTGTGGCCTAAAATTCTGATCAAATTGTTGCCTATTAGGATTAAAATTTTGCATTTGTTGTTTCTGGCTTTGGTTTTGATAACCAAATGAGTTTTGGCTTGGCCCTTGTATAGGATTTCGCCATTGTTGTTGTTGTTGTTGTTGTGGATGGTTAAAATCCACTGTATTGATTGTCGGGGTAAAGTTGTTGTTTCGTTGGTTGTTTGTTTGTGATGGAGTATTGACAACATTTACCTTCTTGGGCTGGTCGGTTACTCCATCCGTTGTTACACCCCGATTTTTGTTAAGGATTTTGGGTCCTTGGTTGACATTTGTGGTAGTGGGATAATTTGTAGTGTTTTGATTGGGGGTGATTAACCTCCCGTTTGCTCCATATGTCTTACGACCACTATCTATCGCTGCTTGGTCTATTCGAAGAGCGCTCTCAAGTACTTCATCGTAAGTTCTTAGTGGGAACTTCTGGACTTCTTCCTTCACCTCTTTGCTGAGAGAATGAAGGAATAAATCACATAGTTCCATCTGATCCATGTTTGGAGCACTTGCTGAAGAATAAAGAACTGTACGCCACCTCTGGATGAAATGGGCGACAGATTCGTTGTGTTCTTGTTTGATGTGCAAGAATTCCCTGATTCCTGTTCTCAACAGTTTGTTCATGTCGAATGCCTTAATGAATTCTGATACGAGTTGTTTAAATGAATGGATGGAGGCTTCAGGTATTCTATAATACCAGTCGAGAGCAATGCCTTCCAAGGTTTTGGGAATATTTTAGCAACAACCCCATCCCAAGGGAGTAATTCACGTATGGTTGTAGCGTAAGCTTTGATATGCGCATTTGGATCTCCCTCGCCTTTGTACTTGGGTAAATCGGGAAGAGGTCTTGGAAGCATGACGCTTCGTATGGTGAAGTCTAAGGGTTCCTTCAGATATTCTGAATAAGTCCCTATCGCATAGTTTTCGACCATTGATGGTGGTTGTTGAGGGAGTGGTGGTGGGATGGGTTGTTGGTATGGCATATCGTATGCATTGGCAGGGGCATAGGGAAGTCCCTGTGTTTGAGAAAACATGCGGGAGAGGAGAACATATCTCCTTGTGGTGATTTGGAGTACATGTTTAAGTATGACGGGATATTGTCTAGTAATGGGTTGTTTGATACTAGACCGGGAGGAAAGGTGTTAGAGATGATGGGCCTTGTTGGCGTTTGTTGTGGATACTGAGGAGGCATGCCTAACGTGCCTACTCCTGTGAGGAGATCTACTTGGCCAGAGTGATATGGAGGATTGGAACTTCTTGCTTGCATGAACTGAGGATTTTGACTTGCTTGAGCAAGTTCTAACCCTCTCACTTTTTCTACTAACGTTGAAATGACTTCATTTGGTGAAGTCACGGTGCTTTTCCTGAGCGGCGTTTGTTGTATACCCTAGTGTTGTATAGGCATGTGATATCCTGCTATAAACTGATCGTTATCTTGCCAAGTTTCTCCGAGAGTATTTCCTATATGCAGTGGCATAGAGGTATTTTCTTGGAAAGAGATCTCGGGTTGTATTTGTAAACCTCCTATAGGTGGGTACATACCCCGAGAATGTTGTTCACTCCTAGGATAACGTATTGACTGTTCATCATCTAAGACCAGGTATGGGTCAGATTGTCTACTAATTTGTGGTCTAAGTAGCATCTGAGGAGATGAACCAGATTCTCCGGTAAACGTCATATTGTTCGAACACAAGGCTCTGTTTGTTGCGTTTGAGGGGGTTGATCTAACTCCCCCATTTGAAAAGATGAATTATATCTTTTTCTTGGGGTTTGTGTTGACAAGCGATTAGTTGAATAGTTGTCACCCCATACGAGAGTGAGGGTGATGATTGCCTATTCTTGGGGCGTAGTATGCCTCGAGACCCAAGAGGGGTCTGCCATATATGCATCGAATCCCGACATATTCGGGGGTATATGAATACCCGCGAGAATAAATGGGAAGGAGCAAAGGTGATTTGTGAAAGGACACGTGATATTATGACTCGAACGAGAAAGTAGGAAGTTTACGTCAGCTTCACTAATTTTGTTTGTTTCACGTCGGGTTCACCAATTTTGTACGCCGAAAAAGCGACAAGCGAGCGTGGGAATCTACGGTAACTCTTCCACGTACCCGACCTCCCGAGGTCATGCGAGACAGCAGCCGGTGGATGGAATATGCGTGGGATGCGAGAAAACTAGTTAGGCAGTCTAATGTCTTCGACACGCACTAATGGAATTTGTGAATCTAAGGCAAAGAAAGCCCTTCTAACTTGGACTGGTGTGATAGATCGATCGGCAAGGATGACTGCTCGAAGGCTCCAATCAATATCGAGCTCTGGCGTGATTCGATCTATGGGTTGTGGAATACGTGGAAATGACACAGGATAGTTTCGTGTATGTCTCCGATAAGGTCATATGGTGGATGGTGAAACAATTGACTCTACGGACGATTCTCTGGCTTAGTCCAGAATTCTCTAGCTTTGTTAGCCACTATATCTAGTAAGGACAATTGTTCGATGATGATGGGTGGAAGTGGAGTGGATTGGAATACTAGTGTGCGTAGGCCAGTGTTTATATCTGATTGACTTATGGATTCGTTAGGCTGTGGGACTTGTGGGTCACAACCATAGACTCTTGGTTGTTGCGGTCCTGTTATGGTCATATACGAAATCAAGTCCTAATTCCTAGTATCCAGTAATCATATGCTTTCTCAGCTTCTATGTTTAGGACCAACAACTGCGTGATTTTCTCAGAATATCTCACAGGCGTTCGTGCAACCTGGATCCTTAGACTAGTATCTATATCTGTGAGAGTGTCTCCTGCACCTGGCTGTGGGACCAAAGGATCACAACCAAAGGTTTGTTCTCTTTCGAACCCTTCTACAGTCATGTGAATGTTTGTCTAGGGTAATCTGTAATTCGGTTGATTTGACCAAAATGTGTGTGCTTGGTCGTCTTCTATGTTTAACCCTCTCAACTGAGAACTGATCAGTTGTAAATCAGTTGTTGTTTGGAATACTTGTATTATGAGGTTTTGGTCTATGTCAACTATTGCTGTGACGAGGTTTGGTTGAGGCACGATTGGCTCAAATATGTATTCCCTGGGCTCCTGAGGTCCCGTGATTGTCATACAAAATAAAATGTAAATCTAACTATAACAAAGCAAATTCTAACTACGTGGAATAAATCTAAAACATATATAACTTCTATTTTTACATTTAACCTTTTAAGAGTTTAAGGAAAGCAGCTATTTAAACGTATCTAGAAATAACAACTAAATAACAATTTAAAACAAACAAGATAACCGAGTGTAGTTATTTGTCTGTGCGATTTGTAGATTTATTCTAAATAATGCAATAACTTTCCTAATCTACTTGCAAGATTCTCGATCCTACCTCAGAAGTGAGGAGTGAATCATAGTTTCTCAGAAACTATCAATCCTCACAGCTTCCCTGGCAATATCGAGAATAGAAATTTTACCAAAATAAAGCAATTAACTATTCTATTTGATATGATTCTAACTAGAACTTTGAAAGCTAGAACCTGGATTCCGCAGAACAGTGGCGAATCCGATGGTGTGTGTGATCTTGTCCCCTCAGTGTGATCTCCTCGTTCTTTCGTATTCACGTGGATCCAGAAAAGCGTGTAATGCTAGCATCGACAGAAATAGATATTGGGACAAGGACAACTCAGAATGCAGACTGAAAAATGTGAGTAGGAGAGGGATAGCGCAAGAGTACAGAGCTTGGCTTATGTAATTCCTAGCGGGATTTTATTGCGAGTCATGCAACATAAAGTGACCAGAACCTGAAACTATCCTATTTGAAGAGCAAAACCTGCAACTTTAATGGCTTCCTAAGCTATTCTACTCCAATGGAATGGATAAAACAACAACACTGTTTGCACAAGCTGGATATGTGGCTTACCAACAGTTGGACAATGCTAAATAAGCATGCAAAGAATTAAAACTATGGCTCTAAACAGAACAAAAGACTGAACTATGAAAATGAGAGCTTGAAAGTGAATGAGGGGCAGACCTGGCAGACAACACTTGCACAAGGTGGATATGTGGCTTACCAACAGCTGCACAATACTAACTAAGCCTGCAAATGAAATGAACTGAAACTATGGCCTCTAAGCAAAATGATAAACTGAACTATGGAAAATGAGAGGATGAGAGCAAAAGATCAGACCATTTGTTTGTGCACAAACCATTTATTTATAGCTTTCATTCACCCAAAGATCAAAACCAAACTGAACTCTAAAAACCATAAACAATGGCCAAACACTATTCCAGGGGACCAAAAACATAAATGCATGCCCAAGTCGGCAAGGAAAGCTGGTGAAACGTTGATATTTTACGTGAGTCACGTCAAAGCACTTTCTGGAAAATGCGTGCAGGACCGCCACTCTTGAGCGGGGCGCGGTTCTGGAGGCCGCCACCCTGATCAGGGTGGCGGTCACAAGACCGCCGCCCAGGCAGGGCGGCGGTTTCATAACTGAAGGGCAAAAGGCCAAGAAAAGAGGAAAAAAGGGGAAAACAAAGGACACGGGGGCTAAGTGGGGCATGCGGGATGTTAACGCATACTCCGAGGGCTTTTCCGGATCCCGAACACCTTGCGAGGAGACCTATATCATCGCATCCCATGCATATTAGAAAATTTCAAATATAATTGTTGACAAATTTTTCCCCTTAGGAAAAATTAATCAAACACGCCCTACGCACAGAAGAAACTCAGAAGGGTCGGTTTAGTCTTGCGAGCTCATATTTGATCCCAAATCAAGGGGTAGGTGGATTTGACAATGAAGGGGCAGGGTTAGTGAAGGAACAAACGACTGAAGAGACCGAGGCACAAAGGAGATTAATGGAGAAAGGAAGCATTCACTTGGGCCCAAATCGGCTAAGTATAAGAAAATTAGTGGAAGCTACCTGTGCCTCAACAACACAACTCAAAAGGTCAAGACCAAGGGTAGTCCCCGAATGAGTGCGAAGGATATGTTAGTGCTCAATTTGATCTCGCCCCATTTGCTCTCAAAATTCTTCAATTTACGAAGCTACGCCGTATTTTCTATTTCCCGAATGGATGTGTGAAAGGTTTTCTTCATTTGTATGTTGTTGAAGATCCTTCTCCATGATTTTGGATCACATTTGGGCCTTGTATCATTTCAAAATTCTTTGTCCTTAAAGGAAAATTCAATTAAGGTACAAATGGTGATTTCCTTGCATCTTATTGTTTGACGACCTTGTTTTCCCTGTCAAATTATATCTCAACATCTTCACCATGTGTTCTCTTTTGATTGGATGAGGCATGTCGGGTCTATTTTATAACTTGTAAATTTTTTATATTTACAAAAATATCAAATTGGCCTCACGGCCCCATTGAATTATGATTGGTTGGTCAAATTTGTAAAGGCGGAGAGAATTTCTCTTTTTTTCCCGAAGGTGTATACGTGTTCATTTTTAATTAGTTGTGCCCGATGGGTCTTTTTGGTGAAATTTTCCACTTTGATCACATTTGTAAAAGATATTAGATTGTCCCTATGGCCCCGATAGTCTCGATTGGCTATCCAAAAATATGAAGACGCGAGGAAAAAGTATTACTTTGACCCCCGAAAAGAAGGAAACGTGGTGCATTTCATCAAAAGTTAGAAGCGGAAGGTGGGTCATTGTGGCGTTTTGAATTTTTTTCCCTTTTTTAAAAAAGAAGAAAAGTTATATATTGATCTACAACCCCACAAGAAAAAAAGTCATACTTTGACCCCGAAGAATGACACATGGCATATTTCAAAAGATAGAAGCGAGAAGATGGGTCGCATGGGTGTTTTGAAGTTTTTAGCCCTTTTGTAAAATGGAGAAAACTTATAAATTGATCCGCAACCCCATAGGGAAACAGATCTTACTTTCACCCCGAATATGGACACGTGGCCACTCATCAAAAGTTAGAAGCGGAAGATGGGTTGCCAGGGCATTTTGAAGTTTTTTCCTTTTGTAAAAAGGAGAAAAATTATAAAGTGACGTGCAACTCCACTAGCACCCACATCAAAAGATAAAATCGAGAAGGCGGGTCGACGGAGGAAAATTGGAAATTTTGCCTTTTTGTTAAAAAGGATAAAATTTCATAAATGAGTTATGAATCCATCAAAGTCCCAGATTAAGCCACGTGTCAAGCCCGATTTTCATAGGCGAGGGGCGGGGAAAAATGTGAAAATTGCACATTTTCTCCAAAAATCATAAAATACAAAAGGCAACCCCAGGCCCACTTCAAATCAAATTTTTCCACGTGGACAACTCTAATCTAAAGTTGAGAAAGGGAAGAATCAACAATTGTTGTGCATTGCATCTGATTTTGCCGCCATTTTTGCTCTAAGACTCCTGAAGATGTGGATACGCATTATTTTCATTGTTTTTTGATGAAATTCCTTGTTGTTTCTTTACTAAAGTGCAATTGAATGGATTTAGACCTTAATTTTTGAGTCCAAGGAGAGTAATGGTTGATATTTTGAAGTTGGAGTTGCTCGGGCGATTGCTGAAAATGTGAATTACAAGAGAAGTTGGATGCGAGAGAAAAGTTGTAGTGGAAACAATGGGGAAAAGATGAAATGATGGAGGTTGCGTGCATGAAGGATGAAAACGTGCTCCCAGTTAAAAAAATGATGGAGATATTTGCAATGATTCACCTTTTTGAACAACTGAAACTTTTGTTGCAAACTTGTTAAACGTCATTTTCTAGAAATCATGATCAAACATGTAACAAACAAAGGTTCCTCGAATATTCTTTTCTTAGGGGAAAGCTTGGATGTAAATTGAGTGTTATAAAAATCATGCTTTAGTCATGCAAATCGTCAGGGGTTGAATTATTACGAGAAATTTTGAGAAATCCCATCTTCCTGAGAGACCATTTGAGAAACTCATTAATCTCTTGTTTTAGATTGGATCATGTCAAGTTGGTTGCAAGCGTATAACCATTGACAAGCTCTCGAGATTGTTCGAGAATCCTTCCCTTGTTGATGAATCTAATCATCTTTGAATTAATCTGTGTTAATCTTGGGCAAATTTATGTCTTCTTTATTTCAAAATGTCTGTAAATAGTATTTCTTGTTCCTATTGAAATTTTGTGTTAAAATCCCTTTGAATCACACAGGATCTTGTCCCTATGATAGTTTAGTGGCATGTGCAATTTCATTATGAGAGGAGCCTTCATCCTGTAATGAGATAAACAATTTAAAATCACTTTACTGCCATTTTGTTGATAAATATTGTTTGTAAGCCTTTGAGTGTATCTTAGGTGTGAGGAACCTAGGGGTATTTAATTTTTAATTGAGTCTTTAGCTTAAGCCTTCGTGTTAAATTATTAAATATTGTGTGAAACCATGCAAATTTGGGCATCTATTGATGCACACCTTCTAGTTGAAGGAATATTTTAGCTATTCTAAAGTATTTTTTTCATTTGGTTTTCCAATTGTTGTGAAGGTTCTCAAAGATCTGGAAAAAACAAGTTTATCTGCTTAATCTCCCACCAAAAATTATTAAAAACAATGAATCCTACCCGAACTACCCTGTTTACCCTATGTGTTCACAAATGAATAAATTCTACTTGCCAAATATGTAGAATCAATCAAGATTCCATAATGTCTTTAGTAACCTTAACCTTGCTTATAAAATATCACAATTCTTTAGAAGTGACAACTCGTGAGAGTTAAATTGTGGTGCATTGATAATATTTTCTCAAAGTTTCCTTCAAATTTGTGCAAAGAAGGATATATTCATTCTTCTTCACCAACATAGGTTACAAAATGGGTCCTCTCACCTAGTTGAAAGGAACAGACCTAAAGTAGTGAGGATAGATCAAATCCTTTTGAAGGTGTTATCCATTTCTCCAACATCTGAGTGATAAAGAGCTAGCTAAATTGCCTCCCACTACAAAACAACATACATGATGATTTATCTATCTTTAGGCTTCTTATTAAATATGTGATGCTACTCAACTTGCAAAGGAGAATCAATTTGGATACCAACACCTTTTTGGCATCGTTCTTTGGACTTATTAGCATTGCCGAGGATTATTTGAACTTCGGGACCTATTTGTACAAAAGATATGAACACCTTTTGGCACCGTTCTTGGGGATCTTCAAAGGAACTCTTATATTCAGCCCTAGTAATGTTTTAAACATCATCCTTTGTTGATATCTGTAAGATTTTGAATTTACAAGTTATGTGTGCAATATTTCCCATTTCTGTTGGTTTTTACACTAAGTTTAGATCATCAATGTTAAATACTAGTAAAAGAAGGTCGATCTGTGAAGCTTTGCATGAATTTAGTGTTGACAGACCAATTTTAGTGCATTTTCACAACTAAGGTGAAAATTCTTAGTGGTGACTCGTGTTGAATTAATTTTTGATAAATTCGATTGTCTTAACCTTTACCAATTGAAATTTATCACTAATCTTTGCAAATCGGAAGGAAGAAAATCTTTCTTCATAAAAGACCCTACTAGAAGGTGTTTTCTAGAATTGGGAAAGACAAATTCTGAAGGTAGATGAAAATGGAAAGTTGTTTGAGATTAGAAATCAAGAAAAGAATTATCAATTGTGGAAACTGATCAGTTTGTCATTGAAGATTGCAATACTTCCTCAAGTGCTTTTGAATCAGGTAGTTTTTTTGTAGATCTGAATTCTCCAACTGGAGAGGGTCCTTCATTTGTATTTAAAAATTTTACATCTCATTTTGTCCCTATGTTTTCCAAAGCTGATAGGATCTTCCAAGAAACAGAGTTTTTAGAGAACATTCATTCTGAGAATTGCATTCTTGTTCCCCATAGACCCCTCACTCCTCATCATTTTATTTCTCCTATAATATCACCTTCCCAAAAAAATGGCCCACCCCCACCTAGACATTTGTTTATTGTGAACACTTTTGGTCCTATAGATTGCATACGTATGGCTATATATCTAAATGTTGTGCCCCAAGATGTTAGAAATAGACTACCTAAATTTCAAGGAAATAATGCTATTACTGGTGATCAACACCTAAAGCTTTTTTTCAATATGATGGAAGACTTTGACATCGAATTTGAGGATGTGTACATAATTTTTTTATAGAGGAGGATGCATGGGACTGGTATAAATCTTTTCCAGACAACTCCATTGATTCATGGACAGAAATGAAGAATGCTTTTAGATTGTAATATGGAGATAAAACAGACCCTAGGTTTCTTTTATCAGAATTTGAAAATATTAAGAAGAATCCTAATTAATTTGTTCATGACTTCAGTACTCGGTTCAATAAGACCCCGAATAGGCTACCTATAATCCTGAGGCCAAGCGATGTTTCCTATCTGATAAAATACTCTGATGCTTTTGATAAGAAGGTTTCTTATTATTTGAGGGATAAGAACCCAACAACATTAAGGCAGGCCTTCACCATGGCTTTACAGATTGAAAACAATATCAAAGTAGTTGGTAAGCCTCCTAAGAGGGAAGGTATCAAGCTGATCAATCCAGAGAAGCCTCAATCAAGTAAGTCTATGGATCTGGAGGAGGTTGTAAAAACTTTGGCCGGAGCTATTAAGGAAATATCCTATAAATTGGATAGAGCAGAGAAGGGGATTGGAAAAAGTTCCCAAGGTCAGCATAAATCACAAGGTCAAGAAATATTTGCAAATCATCCTAGGGGTGATCATAGATCTGATGACAGAGGAAAAGGACCCATGGGGTCAAGAAATAGATAGCCCCAAGCCCATGAAAATAGAATCATGCCTGATCCTTTGACTACCAGAGTTGTTCTTTGTGGAAGAAGCCAATGAAATTGAGTGGTGTGATATATGTTTCTTGCCACATGCCCCATGTGATGAAGACAAATAAGTTGAGGAAGCTGATGATGACACTGATGATGATGTGTGCATTATGGGTTGCTCTCAAGCTCACAACAAGGAGCAACATTGACTCGAATTCATCGGTGCTGAGATTGCTGCATATTTTGGGATTACATTCACCGGCTATTACTCCTTCCTCCCTCTCATACTTTTGAAATATATATGGTATAAGCTTTTGAATTTCCTAATAATGATTTTGAATACTTAAGGGCATTAATGATTAAAAAGTATGATGGAGGAATCCTTACGAGGAGGATAGGTAGTTGTTAATGAATGTTGTGGTATCCCAAGAAATAGAATATAATACTAGAAGTCAAGTTGTCAAAGGGAAGGGCCTCGGGCCAAACCAAAACTCCATTCTCACCAATATCGCAAAAGAAAATCCTAAGAAATATACATCTAGAAAGGTATTATTTCCCCAAATAGAGTGGTATCCTCGCCCATGCTCGGGATCATGAAAAATCCTTTGATGTTAGATGATTTTGTCGAGTCTTCCTCCAAATGTTGCCTTTCCCAAATATGTTCCCCATTTCCCAAGGCTTGAGTTAGATCAAGATTTATGTTCCAATTGTTAAGTTACTTAGGATTCTGAAAGCGGAAAAAAGGGCCTTTGAGTATTTAGGATTAAAAGAAGAAATTATTACCCAAGGCATAAATGTAAACAATGTTGAGACTCCTCCTACATTGTAGAGTTGAAAAAACCCCAAGTTACGGAAGAACTAGGTGAGCCATCCGAAATATATTTGGGAACATCCTTGATAAGAGTAAAATTTCAAAATTTTGAGTCTTAAGTGTTTTTCTCTGAGGTGCCTAAGTCGTGAAATCAAAAAAATCTGTGTTCTGGGTCGTTTTGTGTGATTTTCGGGCCTGTCGGAACTTTTGTCCCATCTGTCCCAAGTACGAAAGTGTCTTCTGTTCTCCGATCGGCGAAACCTCCGAATTTGTCCCATTTTCGGGCTGTCGGAAGTTTTGTCCCAAGTGCCCCAAAGCCAAAAATGCAAACTGTTCCATTTCGGCCGAATCATCCTTCCCGCGTACTTCGCACTTTCCTGTCCCGAATGTCCCAAGTAAAAAGTGCGAGTCGTTCCATTTTCACCCGAACCGGCCGAACCGCGTACTCCGGAACTTTTCGTCCCGAATGTCCCAAGTTAGAACGGACCTGTTGTTCCATTTTCGGCCGATTCACCCGATTTTGTCCCAACTGTCCCGAGTTCCAAATTGCTCTGTTCCATTTTCGGCCGGTTCGCCCGGACCGCGTCCTTCGCGCAATTTTGTCCCAACTGCCCCATTTAAAAAAGTGCGAGCTTTCCCTATTTCGGCCGAGCCGGTCGAGTCGCGTACTTCGGAACTTTTTGTCCCGAATGTCCCAAGTCCAAACGGGCCCGCTGTTCCAATTTCGGCCGAAACACCCGAATCGCGTACCTCACATTTTCGTCCCATTTGTCCCAAATACATTTGTGCGTCTTCTCCCTGTTTCGCCCGAACCGGCCGAGCCGCGTGTTTCGCGCATTCGCGTCTCACCTGTCCCAAGCGTACCAAGTGTCATTCACACTTAGTTTTTCCCGCTCGACCCGAATATGCTGTTTTTCAAAAAATAAATTTAAGTTGCGGCTCTGATGCTATCAATCCGAAGATCAAATTTCAAGAAGCAGTTACGAAGGACGAAACTTTCAAGACGTCGGTTACATCAGTTTTCAAGGATATCCATTGACATCTTCAAGATGAAACATCTGGTGTGTCCCTCGTGGCAAAGACGTGGCTGAGACGTGGAAGAAAACTCAAGCGGCGGTTTCTGAAGACAGTGGGTCCTTCTCAGAACTGGACACCTGTCTCCTTCTCCTTTCTTTTCTCTTCTTCCCTTTCTTTTCGTATTCCTTGTAATTAGTTAAGGCATTGCAATTGGCGGTCCTTAACTATTCTTTAGTTAAAAGAAACGGTTACGAAGAGTAACGGATTGTAATCTATATAATGGCCTTTCCACGCCATTTTACGGAGGAGGAAGAACTTGGATATTTCTTTGAAAGTGTAAATAGATCTTAAAGAAATCAATACAAAAGGGCTTTCCATTCTTTGTCTATCTGATTCTTGTTGTCTCTGTGTTCTCCTTTAATATTGTGAAGATCATTTTGTTCCTAACTCGTTTAGTCTCTCTGATTGCATACTGTTCAGTTTTGCAAATACAGTGATCTTGTACAACCAAGAAGGAACTTTGTGTCCTTGATTAACAAATCTGAAGAAGGTTATTTATGGAACTTTGTGTCCTTAAATTTAATCTCATTCAACCAACGCAAATGATCTTGTCTTAAATCCTTCGAAGCTTCGCATACACGAAGAATTATTCTGCCATCTATAATTCCGAATGTTGCTATTCTGCCTGTCTTCTAATTCCCTTTCTTCAGCCCTTGTGTAACTGATAATCCTTGTAAAAGAACACTTTCGTAATATCCAAGTTCGACCATAAAATAATGTTCTGTACTTTTGTAAATAAGTTTGTTTCAGAATAAGGGAACCTCTCCCATTAAAGAGGAGGGACTTCTTGTCCCCTGACTGTTGTTCTTCTAAAAAGTCCTATTTGAAAACCAACAGTTTTTGGCGACTCCGCTGGGGAGGAAATTTGCATTCCAGCTCCGCTGGGGAAAATCGCATTCCAGTACTGCAATTTTTCGATCATCCTTTGATCTGGCGACTCCACGTTTCACTAGAGGGAGAAGGGCCCTTGGTATCGAAGATTCTCAGTTTCAGCTTTTGGAGCAACAGGGTTTTCCTTTCCCTTCCAATAGAAGAACTCGTTCGACGAGCACTCCACCTGTCCAAGATAGAAGTCCTGCGGGTGGTATTCCTTCAGAGCCTGCTAGTCCTAATCTACGAGCTTTGATCCTTGCCGGTGTTACAGTTCCCCTCCAAGCCGTATTTCCAAGAATGGCACAATTACCATGGGGTCAACGTGTCGGGCCCCTGGCTCTTGCGCAGCCTTTGCATGAGTTACCTAGAGGTAACCGAAAGAACTTCCCAAAATTTAAAGGAGATGGCAAAATTCACCCTGATGAACATATTGCAGCATTCATAGTTGCCTGTGGAGTCTTGGGGGTTGAACATGAAGACGTCTCAGTAAGACTGTTCGTTGAGACGTTACGGGGATAATCTTCTTGGTGGTTCTATCACCTTCATTGGTGCCATCACCGGCCCCAGGAATACTGATGAGAACTCAATTTGAAAGCCGTTTCAAGCCGGCAGAAGATGTGCATGCCCTGCTTGCCCAGATTTCTCAGATAAAGAAAGATCCATCAGAACCTATGAGAGAATTTGTGGCTCGGTTCAACAGATTGATCAACAAAATTCCTGTAAATACTCGACCGGTTGATCAAATTCAGAAATGTTTCTTTTTGAATGCCCAAACGCCTAAAGTCAGTTATGCTCTAAGAAGGGCTAATCTCGGAACGTTAATTCTAGATCAAGAACTGGCTGTTAGTGTCGAGGATGACCTGATCATGTCAGGGAAGTTGAGAAGAGATCCTCCTAAATCTAAATCTACTGCTTCTTCCTCTTCCACCTCTGGACCCAATACTGATCCATTAGTCCAGAAACTTGCAAATGATCTAGTGGCTATAAAGAAACAATTAGCCCAGCATGCACCATATGCAGACGTTCCGAGAAGAAATTTTCAACCCAGAAACCGTTTGCCAGCTCCCCACACAAGACTGGCACTTGAAGGACCTCCTGTCAAAGTTCCGGTGAATGCAACTTGTGAGGTTGAAGAGCCAGAAGATGATAATGAAGCTTGTGAGGAGTTCCTGGAGGAATTCGATGATGAGGCAGAAGAACTCGAAGGATCTCGAGTCAATTTCTTTACCACTGAAGGCATTGATGATGGAGATGACTATGATGAAGTGGTAGCAGACATGAACAGTGAATCATTTGCTGTCATGACTCGAGAACAGACAAGGCAGAAGGAGAAGGTGACACAGCCCCTAAAGAAATCTAAGGAGCAGCCGGCAACTATCCCTGTAATTGCCAGAAGAGGATCTCCTATCCCTACCTCATCTGCACCAAAGGTAAGTACTGTCAATCCTGCTCCCAAAGTTGCTTCTTCTTCTTCTTTTTCTCCCAAAGTTGATAAGCCTAGAATTTCAAATGATGATGGCCCATCCACCTCTGGATCCTTTGATATTGTTGATCATCTTAAAAGGACTAAAGTTCAAATTTCAGAAGCTGAATACTACCAAACCCACCCTAAAGCTTTTGCCAAGATGATCCAATTTGTAAATTCCCATTCCAAGACCACCTCTAAAGGCCTTTTGCCCACACCTCCTTCTGCACCACAACCTAGCCTGGTAGCTGCTGTCACCTCACCTGGAGACAAAATCAAGCCTTTTTATGTAACACTCCTTATAGCTGGCCATAGGCTCAGTAACTGTGTCATAGATTCCGGAGCCTCAGATAATGTGATGCCTGCTAAGGTAGCTCATGCTTTAGGCTTGACCCTTACTCGCACTTATGGATCTTGCTACTCCATGGAAAGTAAGGAAGTACCTTTAGTTGGAAGGATTAAAGATGCACAAGTGGCTTTTGCTGCTTTACCTGAGAAGAAGGTCTTGGCTACCATCCTAGTAGCAGACATTCCTCCTTCCTATGGAATGTTGCTAAGTAGGAACTTCTGTAAAGATGTGGGTGGAGAGATTCAAATGGATTGGTCACACGCACTCATACCTGTCCATGGACAAATGAAGAAGTTACTACCTGAGAAGCAGTCCGAGTATATTGTGCAGAAGACTGATGATCCTAAGGCACAAATACTCTATGAGGACAGGGGCCATGGTAATTACATGATTTTATCCCCTGATGAAATCCAACCCTCCAAAGTATCACCAAAAGATCCTAACGGCATCTGGACTTTAGAATTTGATGGAAGTTGTTCCTCGGCTGGTTCTGGAGCTGGCGTCTTGCTAGTATCACCTGAAGGCTGCCTGCACCCTTTTTCATTTAAGTTGCAGTTCGAGAACACCAACAACACGGCAGAGTATGAGGCTCTCCTTCTTGGACTGCAAGTAGCCAAAGAACAAGGTGTAAAAAATCTTCTGGCTCGTGGTGATGCAGAGCTGATTGTGAAGCAAGTCAGAAGCCTTTTTCAGGTAAAGAATGGAAGGCTGAAGCATTATCGGAATCAGGTTTGGGATTCAATTGAATTCCTTGATGCTTTCTCTATTGAAGCAATACCTAGAGAAAAGAACAGCAGGGCTGATTCACTGGCTGTCTCGGGGTCACTACTGATTCCCCATCCTGAATTCTCTCAGGATAAGTTCACTATTGAAATGGTCCATCGGCCTAGTGTCCCTGACAATACCAATAACTGGCAAGTTTTCAACGATGACCAGCATCTGCTTTCCTTCCTGGAACTCAAGGGGAATTTCGAGCAACTGTATTTTGAGGGAAGTGACAACCTGCCTCGTGAGAGTGTGTCCTCTGACCAAGCTGTCACCCAAGGAGAAGAAACTGATCAGGAAGGGTGCATCAAGCTCAAAGGAAACAAGATTCCCAAAGGTTTGGTGAGTTTGGAGGAGTTGTTTGATAAACACGACAGATACGTGAGATCTAAAGCTTCTACTGGACCTCTGCAATCAGCTGAGTATGATAAGATTGATATTGGGAGTTCTGATGACCCGAGGCTGGTAAATATTGGGAAATGTTGCACAACAGAAGAGAGGAGAAGAGCAATTGATCTTCTAAGGAAGTATAAGGATGTTCTTGCATATTCTTATGAAGATCTAAAAGCCTTCAAGCCAAAGGAAATGCAGCACTCTATTCCTCTCAAACCAGGAATCAAGCCTTTCAAGCAGAAGCAAAGGCAGTACAATCCAAAAATAGCTGACACCATCTTTCAGGAGATCCAGAAGTTGTTGAAGGCTAAGATTATTTTTCCCATTCACCATTCAACATGGATTGCAAACATTGTGCCTGTTAGAAAAAAGAATGGAGAGATCCGCATCTGTGTTGATTTCAGAAACCTGAATCAGGCCTCTCTGAAAGATAACTACCCTCTGCCTATGATGGATCAGATTTTGCAAGCAGTAACAGGATCCGAGATGTTATCTATGCTTGATGGATTCTCGGGATACAATCAGGTAGAGGTTGACACTGCAGATCAACACAAGACAGCCTTCACCACTCCTTGGGGTACCTTTGCCTACAAGAGAATGCCTTTTGGGCTGATTAATGCTGGTGCCACTTTCCAGAGAGCTATGGATTTGGCTTTTGGAAGCTTGAAAGGGAAATGTATAGTCATATACCTTGATGACCTGACAGTGTTTTCAAAGACAAGAGCAGATCACTTAGACCACCTGGAAACAGTTCTGCAGAGATGCCGAGAGCATGGGATTTCTTTAAATCCTAAAAAATCTGTCTTCTGTGTTACAGAAGGAAAGCTATTAGGGCACATTGTCTCAAAGGACGGCATCAAGATTGATCCTGAACGAGTTCAGGCCATCCAGCAAATTCCTCTCCCTACTAGTAAAAAAGGCGTGCATTCCTTCTTCGGTAAGATCAATTTCTTAAGAAGATTTATCCCTGATTTTGCTGAATTAACGTTGAATATTTCTCAGATGATGAAAGGGAAGAAAACATTTGGATGGTCTTCTGAAGGAAAGGAATCCTTTGAGGGTATCAAGAAAGCCATTGCTAAAACTCCAGTTTTGGCCTGCCCTGACTTCAACAAAGATTTCGTCATCTATTGCTACGCTACAGACAATACCCTGGCTGCTGTCTTAACCCAAGAAGATTCTGATGGACATGAGCTACCAATTGCCTTCATGAGCTATATCCTGAAGGATCATGAGCTAAAGTACACCATGATGGAGAAGCATGCTTTTGCAGTAGTCAAGGCTGTTAAGCAGTTTCGCTTTTATATCCTCAATTCTCACTCCATGGTGCTGGTTCCAGATACGACTGTTAAGTCAATCCTTACACAACAAGAATTTGGATCCAAGAGGGGCAACTGGGTGGCTAAGGTCCAGGAGTATGACATTGATATCAAACCGACCAAGCTGGTTCGTGGCAAGGGTCTTTGTGAGCTCATTGCTGAAGGAGCCAAACATGAGTTGCTGAAGGAGAAAACTGACATTCCTACTGTTCTATTCCTTAGTTCAGTCGATGAATGGTATGCTGACATCGCCCATTTTCTCACCTATGGGGAATGCCCCTCTCATTTAACTGCCAAGGAAAAGAGGACTGTTAAATTGAGATCAGCGCAATATGTACTGTGGGAAAATGCTTTGTTCAAGCGTGGCTTAGATGGGAGATTTCTGAAATGTGTTGATAAGGAACAACAGAGAAAGTTGCTCTCAGCTTTCCATGATCAGGCGTGTGGAGGGCACTATTCGTCAACAGTCACAGCTCACAAGATACTCCGGGGAGGGTATTACTGGCCTTCCTTGTTCAGAGATGCATCCAAGTGGGTGGATAAATGCGAGGCCTGTCAGACTTTTGTGGGAAGACCCAAACTGGCCGCTTTGCCTCTCAAGCCAGTTGTGATCGAGGAACCATTTCAACAGTGGGGTCTAGACTTCATTGGTACACTCAACCCTGTTTCTAGTGCTGGGCACACTCATGTGCTAACTGCCACTGACTACTTCACCAAATGGGTGGAAGCTATCCCAGTCAAGAGCACTACTTCTGAAGTAGTATGCAACTTCATCAAGGAGAACATCTTGGTAAGGTATGGTGTACCTAACAAGATTGTAACAGATAATGCTTCAAACTTCTCCTCAACTGAGATCATGGATTTCTGCTACGGGTATGGCATCTCTCTGGCTCATTCTTCAGATTATTATCCCCAGGGAAATGGACAAGCAGAATCCACCAACAAAAATCTGGTGACTATCATAAGGAAGTTGGTCAATGAGTCTCAGCGAAACTGGCATAAGAAGCTTTATGATGCTCTTTGGGCAGACAGGATCACACCTAAAAGAGCCATTGGAATGTCCCCCTTTCAAGTAGTGTATGGAGTAGAGGCCCAATTGCCAGTGACAGTGGAACTGCCAGCCTTGCACCTGATGAAGGCCATTGAAGACACTAGTTTCAGTGATGCTCTGGACAAAAGAATCATGTACCTGCACAAACTGAATGAGGATAGATTGGAGGTCTTGACGAATATCTGCTCACCGGCGAGAAGGTGAAGGTTCTGTTCGATAAGAAAGCTAGGTCCAGAGAGTTCCAAGTTGGTGATACCGTGCTGTTATGGGACAAAAGACATGAACCTCGTGGCAGCCATGGAAAATTTGATTCTCTGTGGCTTGGACCTTTCAAGATAAGACACTTTGCTGGTAAGGACTCTTTCTATCTTGATTACATGGATGGTTCTCCCCTCCCACTTCCTTATAGTGGGCAGTATTTGAAGTCGTTCAAGTCCTAGGTGACTAGGGAGCCCCTTTGTATATTATGTACAGTGTTTTTGCTTTTCTGCTTTTGGTGTGTTTCCCTTCGGTTGTGTGTGTTGCCCTCTGTATTGGTTTGTTTTTGACTCCTTTGCCCAATGGATAAGGCACTGGTCTGCTTCACCGAGTTATCTAAGTTCTTGCCTTGTCTCATTCCATGAATTTATACCAAGTCATCCCCAGAAGGAGCCAGCTGTTGTCCACTCAAAATTCCCCGCTCTGATAAGAGTAAAATTTCAAAATTTTGAGTCTTAAGTGTTTTTCTCTGAGGTGCCTAAGTCGTGAAATCGAAAAAATCTGTGTTCTGGGTCGTTTTGTGTGATTTTCGGGCCTGTCGGAACTTTTTGTCCCATCTGTCCCAAGTACGAAAGTGTCTTCTGTTCTCCGATCGGCCGAAACCTCCGAATTTGTCCCATTTTCGGGCCTGTCGGAAGTTTTTGTCCCAAGTGCCCCAAAGCCAAAAATGCAAACTGTTCCATTTCGGCCGAATCATCCTTCCCGCGTACTTCGCACTTTCCTGTCCCGAATGTCCCAAGTAAAAAGTGCGAGTCGTTCCATTTTCGCCCGAACCGGCCGAACCGCGTACTCCGGAACTTTTCGTCCCGAATGTCCCAAGTTAGAACGGACCTGTTGTTCCATTTTCGGCCGATTCACCCGATTTTGTCCCAACTGTCCCGAGTTCCAAATTGCTCTCTGTTCCATTTTCGGCCGGTTCGCCCGGACCGCGTCCTTCGCGCAATTTTGTCCCAACTGCCCCATTTAAAAAAGTGCGAGCTTTCCCTATTTCGGCCGAGCCGGTCGAGTCGCGTACTTCGGAACTTTTTGTCCCGAATGTCCCAAGTCCAAACGGGCCCGCTGTTCCAATTTCGGCCGAAACACCCGAATCGCGTACCTCACATTTTCGTCCCATTTGTCCCAAATACATTTGTGCGTCTTCTCCCTGTTTCGCCCGAACCGGCCGAGCCGCGTGTTTCGCGCATTCGCGTCTCACCTGTCCCAAGCGTACCAAGTGTCATTCACACTTAGTTTTTCCCGCTCGACCCGAATATGCTGTTTTTCAAAAAATAAATTTAAGTTGCGGCTCTGATGCTATCAATCCGAAGATCAAATTTCAAGAAGCAGTTACGAAGGACGAAACTTTCAAGACGTCGGTTACATCAGTTTTCAAGGATATCCATTGACATCTTCAAGATGAAACGTCTGGTGTGTCCCTCGTGGCAAAGACGTGGCTGAGACGTGGAAGAAAACTCAAGCGGCGGTTTCTGAAGACAGTGGGTCCTTCTCAGAACTGGACACCTGTCTCCTTCTCCTTTCTTTTCTCTTCTTCCCTTTCTTTTCGTATTCCTTGTAATTAGTTAAGGCATTGCAATTGGCGGTCCTTAACTATTCTTTAGTTAAAAGAAACGGTTACGAGGAGTAACGGATTTGTAATCTATATAATGGCCTTTCCACGCCATTTTACGGAGGAGGAAGAACTTGGATATTTGCTGAAAGTGTAAATAGATCTTAAAGAAATCAATACAAAAGGGCTTTCCATTCTTTGTCTATCTGATTCTTGTTGTCTCTGTGTTCTCCTTTAATATTGTGAAGATCATTTTGTTCCTAACTCGTTTAGTCTCTCTGATTGCATACTGTTCAGTTTTGCAAATACAGTGATCTTGTACAACCAAGAAGGAACTTTGTGTCCTTGATTAACAAATCTGAAGAAGGTTATTTATGGAACTTTGTGTCCTTAAATTTAATCTCATTCAACCAACGCAAATGATCTTGTCTTAAATCCTTCGAAGCTTCGCATACACGAAGAATTATTCTGCCATCTATAATTCCGAATGTTGCTATTCTGCCTGTCTTCTAATTCCCTTTCTTCAGCCCTTGTGTAACTGATAATCCTTGTAAAAGAACACTTTCGTAATATCCAAGTTCAACCATAAAATAATGTTCTGTACTTTTGTAAATAAGTTTGTTTCAGAATAAGGGAACCTCTCCCATTAAAGAGGAGGGACTTCTTGTCCCCTGACTGTTGTTATTCTAAAAAGTCCTATTTGAAAACCAACAGAAAATGGGTTGCTAGTGTGGGTGGGAGTGTGCAAATGGATGTCTTTTGCCACTATACCTATTAAGCGCGAGGCTTATAAAGTTGTATGGTGAAAAGAAGATGCTACATCTCATTGAGGATCCCAATAATACTTCTATGAAGTGTTATACATTGACATTGATGCTTGATAACTTTGTTGGATTTGTTGATGGTAAAGAGCACAAAATTGATCAATGCAAGTCTCTTAATCAAGTAGGTTCTCCTTGGACTTTTTTTTTTTTGATGAGGCTTGCTCTAAATTTGGAAATGGTGTTGGTATTGTTCTGATATCTCCAGGCCAGGAAGAGTTTGTTTTTTCTTTTAAACTCAACTTTGAGTGCACTAAAAATATTGTAGAATATGAAGCACTTGTTATTGGTTTTAAGAATTGCTTGAAAATATGGTGTTAGAGACATCATTGTTAAAGGAGATTCAGAGCTAATTATCAAGTAGGTTAGAAAATTGTATGCAACAAAAAATCATAGAATGAAGCAGTATAAGCATGTAGTCTGGGATTTCATTGAAATGTTTGAATCCTTCAACATAATACATCATGATAGGAAGTACAATACTCTAGCAGAAAAATTGGTTGTATTGGGGTCCAGATTTGAAAATTGTATTGTATCCCCTATTGTGAGTATAATATTGAGATATTAACTAGGCCATCTATTCCTGACAATGTTAAACATTGACAAGTGTTTGAAGATGACGCCTAGGTGCAAAGGTTTTTAGCAGAACCAAGGAGAATTTTCGATCAACATATAGATTGGGAGCCAATGGTTTGTGCGGCTGATGGAAAGGAGACTTTATTTTGCAAAGACATCATTCAGTTGAAGACTAATACTATTCCCAGAGGTTTGGTATCACTTGAATCAAACTTTGATAATGCTAATTACATTTTCAACAAACACATGTCGACCTCGAGGGATTTTGAAGAGCACAACTGGGCATTCGGGATAAACCATGTCGATCTGGGCTAGGTAGTAATTGGAGCAAGGAAGAAAATCATTTGTATGTCCAATTGTTGAAGAAATACTAGGAATGCTTAGCATGGTCTTATTCTAAACTGAAAGCATACAGAGAGGATCTTTTCTAGCATGAAATTTCTGAAGCTTCCGCCAAGAAATTTAGGTAGAAACAAAGGCCAATCAATCCACTCCTTTCCCTAAATATGCAAGAAGAATTAAAAAATTTGAGGGATGGAGGAATCATATAGCCCACAAGGTACTCATCATGGGTTACAAACTTGGTACCTATTAGAAAGAAGAATGAAGATATAAGGTTGTGTGTGGACTTTAGAAACTTGAATAAAGCATCAATGAAGGATAACTACCCTCTGCCAAATATGGACAATATGTTACAATTGGTTATTGGTTCGAACTATTATCCACCTTGGATGGTTTTTCTAGACATAACCAGTAGTTGTGAAGGAATCGAGTGGATCAAAACGCCTTTACCACTCCTTGGGTAACATATGTATATGTCAGAATGCCTTTTGGTCTAATGAATGTTGGAGCCACTTTCCAAAGAGCAATGGATGTAACTTTCTCTGGCTATATTAATGATTTCATTGTTGTATATCAAGATGATGTGATTGTTTTATCCAAAAAAGGAGTGACCACCTGCAACACTTAGAAAAAATTCTATTAAGATGCAGGGAGTATGGTATTTCACTAAATCCCAAGAAGTGTCATTTTGGAGTTCAGAAAGAAAAGCTTCTTGGACACATTGTGTCAAAGGAAGGGGTCATGATTGATCCTAAAAGGGTAGAATCCATCAAAAAGTCCCTATTCCAAGAACCAAGAAGGGAATTCAATCCTTTTTGGGAAGATTAATTTTATTAGGAGATTTATCTCCAAATTTGCTGAACTAACTATCCCAATCACTAGCATGCTAAAGAAAGATCAAAGTATCAAATGGGAAGAAGCAGCTATTCAAGATTTTGTTGGGATCAAAGAAGCATTAAAGAATGCCCTGTTTTAGCAGCTCCAGATTATAAGAAGGATTTCCAAATGTTTTCTTTTGCTTTAGAAAGTACTATTGCATCTGTGTTGTTGCAGAAGGATGATGAGGGAGCTGAAAGACCAATTTCCTTTTTCAGTAAGGCATTACAAGGAGCTGAGATAAAGTATACTATCATGGAGAAGCATGCATTTTCTTTGGTAAAAGAAACAAAGGTCTTCAGGCCATATATTTTGAGTTCCAAAGTCATTTCTTATGTTCCCCACACCATGGTGAAAGATATCCTATCAAAAATGGAGGTTTCAAGAAAAAGATGCCAATGGGTAAACAAATTGCAAGAGTATGATATGGATATCCAAACAACAAAATTGGTCAGAGGTTTGGGCCTAGAAAAACTTATGGCAGAGAGCAATCTGTAGACAATTAAGGTAAATGAAGTTGAAGAAGAAAGGTTGAATGTCCTTAAAAAATGATAAATTTTGAATGTTATAAGGACATCATTTTTATCTCAAACATCTATAGTGCCCTAAACATTTGAGCAAGAATAAAAAAGAGCACTTAAGTTAGCTTCCCAAAAATATGTCATTACTTATTTTTGGTTAGCTTGAAAAATCCTAAGGGAGTTCTCTTAAGATGTGTTCATCAAAATGAAGCCCCAAGATAATTGTTGATCTCCATGGAGGATTTTTTGGGGGAATTTTTTTTTCGGAAGAGTCACAAATCATAAGAGCTTAAGGGCTGGTTATTGGTGGCCAAATCTTTTCAAAGATACAACTTTTTGGTAAGAAAATGTGAAAGTTGCCAACACTTTTCTCGAAAGATGAAAATCTTTAGGATCCCTTCCTTTGTAACCTGTATCAATTGAAGCCCTATTTAGGCAATGGGAATGGATTGAATTGGTGAGATTTCAGATCCTTCAAGTGCTTTCTAGCATAAGTGGATTTTAGTAGCCACTGATTACTTCACCAAGTGGGTGGAGGAAATCCCCACCAAGAAAGCAACTCACCAAATTGTCATGGATTTCATTCTGAGTCATATCATTTATAGGTCTGGAGTGCCTGCTAAGATAGTTGTTGATAATGCCATGAGCTTTAGGCTAAACCTTTGGTGGCCATGTGCCATGAATATGGGATAAATTTGACATATGCTTCCAATTATAATCCCCAAGGAAATGGACAAGAAGATTCCAACAATAAAAATCTATTGAAGATAATTAGAAGAACTTTGGAGTTGAACAAAAGGAAGTGGGGTGAGTAGTTGAAGTTTTCTATTTGGGCTGATTAAATCACTATTAAACGAGCTACTTGGAAAAATCCCATTTGAGTTGGTGTATGGAACTCAAGATTTTCTTCCCTTGCATATGCAATTGTCTTCATTTCAATTTCTTCAACAACTAGAAGATCAAGAGGTTAGTCCCTATGATGCTCGCATCAATCAGATTGTTGAGTTAGATGAAGAAAGAAGGGCATCCCATTAGAGGCATGTAAAATTCAAAGATAAATTGAAGAATTTGTTTAATAAGAAGGTGACTCCAAGAACTTTCAGTGTGGGAGATCTTGTGCTATTGTGGGATAGCAAGCACGAGGATAAGGGAAAACATGGAAAGTTTGATGCATTGTGGATGGGACCTTATTCAATTGACATTCAAATTGGTGAACATACCTTCTTCTTAAAAGACTTAGATGGGGAATTGCTTGAATTTCCTGTTAATGGCAGGAATTTGAAACATTTCCTTGATTGATTTCTTAGAATCGAGGTATGCACCATTGTACAGTGTATAGTCTTTTGGTTTCTTTCTACTTTCATGTTTTTCTATTTTGGTTCATCCTGGTCCTTGGTAGTCATTTTTGTTGGTTTCTTAGTTTGTTCCTAGAGGGTTGGCTTGTGAATCCATTTCCAAATGGTTTATTTTTGGCACTTGGTCTGCTATTTGTTCTTGTGGCACTCACAGGGAGTGCCCATCCCCGAGTCGGAGCTGATGTTGGTGCTCAATTTGATCTTGCCTCGTTTGCTCTTGAAATTATTCAATCTGTGGGCTCTTTCATATTTTCTATTTCCCCGAATGGATGCGTGAAAGTTTTTCTTCATTTTTATGTTGTTGAATATCCTTCTCCATGGTCTTAGATAACATTTGGACCTTGTATCATTTCAAACTTCTTTTTCCTTAAAGGAAAATTTAATTACTTGGGGCAAATGAATGGTGATTTCCACCTTCATCTTACTATTCGATGCGCATGTTTTCCTGTCAAAATTATATCTCAAAGATCTTCATCTACATGGTATCTTTTGATTGGATGAGGCACGTCAGTCATTTTATAACTTGTAACTTTTTTCCATGTTTGTAAAAAGATCAATTTGGCCTGCGGCCCCGTTGATTTTCTGATTAGCATCAAATTTGTAAAGGCGGAGCAATTTTTTTTTTTTCTCTCAAGAAGGTGTATACGTGTTCATTTTTAATTGGTTGTGGCCCAATGGGTCTTTTTGGTGAAATTTTCCACTTTGGTCACATTTGTAAAAAATATCAAATTGGCCCCGCGGCCTCGATTGTCTCTGATTGGCTATCCAACAAATATGAAGAGGCAGGGAAAAAGTCTTACTTTGACCTCGAAGAAGGACATGTGGCCGTTCATCAAAAGTTAGAAGCGGAATGTAGGTCGCTGGGGTGTTTTGAATTTTTTTCCCTTTATAAAAAAGGAGCAAAGTTATAAATTGATCCATAACCCCACAGGGAAAAAGTATTAATTTGACCCCGAAGAAGGACACATCACATATTTCAAAAGTTAGAAGCAGGAGCATGCGTCACCGGGGCATTTGAAGTTTTTTTCCCTTTTGTAAAAAGGATCAAAGTTATAAATTGATCCGCAACCCCCATGTGCAAGGAAAAAGTCTTACTTTGACCCCAAAGATGGACACATGGCCATTCATCAAAAGTTAGAAGTAGAAGGCGGGTCGCTATGGCATTTTGAAGTTTATTTCCCTTTTGTAAAAAGGAGGAAAGTTATAAATTGACCTGCAACACCGTTGGGTCCCACATCAAAAGATAAAATTGGGAAGGCGGGTCGGTGGAGGAAAATTGGAAACTTTTCCTTTTGTTAAAAAGAGTAAAATTGCATAAATGAGTGCGACTCCATCAAAAACCCAGATTAAGCCACATATCAACGTCAATTTTCAAAGACAAAGGGGTGGGGCACAATGTGAAAATTGCACATTTTCTCCAAAAATCGTAAAATAAAAAAGGCAACCCCAGCCCCACTTTGAATCAGATTTTTCCACGTGGACGGCTCTAATCTAAAGTTGAGAAAGGGAAGAATCAACGGTTGTTGTGCATTGCATCTGATTTTGCCGCTTATTTTTGCTCCAAGACTCCTAGAGATGTGAATACACATTATTTATCATCAATTTTTGATGAAATTGCTTGTATTTTTGTCTACAAAGTGCAATTTAATGGATTTAGAGCTTAATTTATGAGTCCAAAGAGTGTAAAGGTTGATATTTTGAAGTTGGAATTGCTTGGGAACTTGCAAAAATGTGAATTACCAAAGAAGCTAGATGCAGAGGAAAGAATGGGAAAAAGATGAAATGATGGAGGTTCCATACACGAAGGATGAAAACGTGCTCCCAGTTAAAACAATGATGGAGATATTTTCAATGATTCACCTTTTTGAACAACTGGTAGCTTTTTGTTGCAAACATGTTAAACGTCATTTTCTAGAAATCATGATCAAACATGTAACAAACAAAGGTTCCTCGAATATTCTTTTCTTGGGGGAAAGCTTGGATGTAAATTGAGTGTTATAAAAGCATGCTTTAGTCATGCAAATGGTCGAGGGTTGAATTCTTACGAGAAAATATAAGAAAGGCCATCTTCTAAGAGACCATATGAGAACTTGTTAATCTCTTATGTTTTAGATTTGATCATGTCAAGTTGGTTGCAATTCTATAGACCATTGACAAGTTCTCGATATTTTCAAGAAACCTTCCCCTACTGATGAATCTAATCAACTTCAAATTAATCTATGTTAATCTTGGGAAAATTTGTGTCTGCTTTATTTCAGAATGTCTGTAAATAGTATTTCTTATTCCTATTGCAATCTTGTGTTAAAATCCCTTGAATCACATAGGATATCATCCTTGTGATAGTTTAGTGGCATTTGCAATTTCATTACGAGAAGAGCCTTCATCCTGTAATGAGATAAACAATTTAAAATCACTTTACTATCATTTTGTTGATAAATATTGTCTGTAAGCCTTTGAGTGTATCTTAGGCATGAGGAACCAGGGGTCTTTAATGTTTAATTGAGTCTTTATCTCAAGCCTTTGTGTTAAATTCTTAGATATTGTGTGAAACCATGTAAATTTGGGCCTCCATTGATGCACACCTTCTAGTTGAAGGAATATTTTAGCTATTTTGAAGCATTCTGTCATTTAGTTTTCCAATTTTTGTGAAGGTTCTCAAAGATCTGGCAAAATCAAGTTTATCCTACTTAATCTCCAACCAAAAATTATTCAAAACAATGAATCCTACCTGAACTACCCTATTTTCCCGTGTGTCCACAAATGAATAAATTCTACTACCAAAATATGCGAAACATCGGGATTCCATAATGTCTTTAGTAACATTAAGCTTGTTTAGAAAATATCACCATTATTTAGAAGTGACAACTCATGAGAGTTAAATTGTGGTCCATTGATCATATGTTTTCAAGGTTTCCTTTCAAATTTGTGCAAAGAAGGATATATTCATTCTCCTTCACCAACAGAGGTTACAAAATGGGTCCTCTCACCCTAGTTGAAAGGAACAACCTAAAGTAGTGAGGATAGATCAAATCCTTTTGAAGGTGCTATCCATTTCTCCAACATCTGAGTGATAAAGAGCCAGTTGAATCACCTCCCTGGCTACAAAATGACATACATGATGATTTATTTGTCTCTAGGCTTCTTGTTAAATATGTGATGATGCTCAACTTGTAAAGGAGAATCAATTTGGATACCAACAGAGCCATGTGCCTCATCGGTGCAATTCCAAGGGAAGAATCCAAAGTGGGGACCCCAAACAAGTGCCAGCTCTCCATGTGTCTAGAACCCAACATAGTCACTCCTAAATAAGTAGAAGGGACCTAGCCAAAAACAAAGAAGCAGAGTACGCACAAAACGACTAAGTGTAACAAGGTTAGAGGAGGCCTCCACACATCAAATCGTCACATCTTCAAAGGTCAAGCCCAAAAGACAATCTTAAACTAGCGCCACCCGCCACATAGTCAAGGTCTAAAAGGGGACTCATTAGCTAGAATCAACTAAGTAAAGAATAGACTGCGGAGGGTACCACGTGCCTCACCAGTGCAACTTTAGAATCCGAGACCCAAGGGAAAATCTGTAAATGAGCACAGAGCTTCCACATGTCTAAGGTTTGATGAGTTACTCCTAAATGGATTAAAAAGGATAGGCGGGCCCAAATTGACTAAATATTATAGGGTCGGTAGAAGCCCCCACGTGTCTCATCGGCGCACCTTCAAGGGTCAAAGCTAAAGGTGGAGACTCAAATAAGCACCAAGCCTCCACATGTCCCAAGACTGAAAAGGAGACAGAGTTGGCAGTTGAAAAGTCTTAGGTCGATGTAGAAAGAGCCGTGTGTCACTCGGCACAAAATCAAAGGGGTAATCAAAGTGGAGACTCAAATGAGTACCAGCTCTCCATGTTTCTAGGGTCTAACAGAAGTAAAAAAGGAAGCAGGCATGTTTAATCGGCTAAGTATGGAAGGGCCAGATGAAATACTCCACAGGTGCCTCATTGGCACAATTTCAAAAATAAAATCTAGAGGCAACCCCCAAAGACAATTAGGCTCGCCACGTGTCCAGAGCCCAAAAAGGAACACCGGCCATTGAAAATTCCAAGCTCGGGATAGGCCTACGGAGGCCTCCACGTATCACGTTTGTGTAACTTCAAAGACAAGATCCAAAAGTGGTTCCCAAACATGTGCTAGTTCTCCATGTGTCTCGGGTCAGGCAAAATGTCTCCGCCAACAAAGGGCTTGGGCAGAATACAAAGGAAATAGAGCAAGCCTAGAGACGATGCCACGTATCTGTTTGGAACAAATTCAAGAGTACTACGATGGGGAAAAACCTTAAGATGCGTGGGGCCACCATGTGGATATGTGCAAATAGACTCTATACCCAAATTACCTTTAAGTGGCCATATCTTTCAATCAGAAGCTCGAATCGAGCGAGAAGGGACATTTTAGAGAGTTCTCGGCACCTACCACCCACCTACCACCATTAATGTCTTGACCCACCATTTTTGAGGCCGTCAAGTCTCCCACCTACCACCATGATGAAGAATGGGTTTCCCTTCTTTCCCGAAGGGAACAACAATGGGGGCATGGGTGTTGTAGTGAGACCCATCATTGTGGCAAGGGAATTCAATGCTCCTTTAGGGGCGGTTGGAACAGGGTTGGATTTTTTCCCTCCTTTCTCTCTCTCTCATTCTTCCTATATATTGTACAAGAGGGAAATTTTCAAGGGGTTAGACATTCTTGCTTTGTGCCCTCCATTTTTCTCTTCTCTGCAGGTGAATTCATGGAGCCTCGAACCTCTCCATCCAAATTGTAATACAATTTATGCCTTTTGGCTGTTGTAATGTACTATATCAATTCTTTGAGCAATAGAATAAGTCCGTGGATGATTTCAACCCTCTCTTATGTTTTATTGCTTCTTCTTGATCCCTCATTACAATCTTGGTCATATGTGCATGGATATTGTTTCACATTTTAATGGTTTTTGTTTAAAGGCAATACAAATGTTCAACATTCCTTTGGTGCATCACATCTATTAGATTAGTTTTTAATTCTTGTATTCCCTTAACCCTATCTCCTTGGCAAGTTAGAGAAGGATTTAGGACGACCCTCTGCATATGAATGGTGTCTACTTGAACAAAGGAATAGGAGTCGGCCTTCATCTGGAGAGCTCTCTTGATTCGCAAAGTCCCATACTTTTAGAGATGCTCCATGTTGTGCAGTCACACTAAGAATCTCAACCCTTCGAGTTACATATTTCGGGGTGCTTTGATTCTACATCAACAATAACATTTCTGTAGCATTAGACTACATTAAACATATATTCATTTTACAATGACCTATAAAAATTACAATAATAAATAATGAATTAACATCACCTTTTCATCAACTTTCTTGCATCTGCAAAACCATGTGCACATGAAATAAATGATAAATCACTTTGACATCCACCCTAATCTATCATAATTAACATTTTTTAGTTCCCATTTACATATAATAATAATTACAATTTACATTCAAAAGAAAAGGTTTAGAGACATGTATTCATTTCATTTCATTTCACTTCATTTCATAACCAAGGAGAGAGAAGGAGATAGGAAAGAGAGAGAAACACCATTTTGTCAAAACTTATATTTCACACAAGTTACACTATAGAGTTTCAAATAGTTATTTATATGTGTCAAAAGTTCCCATGGTAGTTTGGCAACCCGACAGGGGTCCTACAACTTTATTTTTTTACATTTTCCTGCTAGTAACAAAGACAATCAAAATAGGCTCGGAGGCTAAGAATCCAATTTCAAACATTATCTTCCGATGAGAAAACACACCACAATTAAATTTCTACGTGTACACTTATATACCAAGAGTTCATAGAACCGTGAAATTTGGAACTAGCGAACGGTTTACGATTGGAGGCCAAATTTCTGAGGTCCTCAGTCGTAATTGGCCTAGTTGTAAATGATTAAAAGTTAGCTCAAGGGTTCAGTAAACCACATCCAAAACTAACATTTGATGGATGTACACGCCATGATAAAATTCCTACAAGTTCCCCCATATAAGGATAATACATCAGAGTTGACGGAACTCAGAACTAGAAAAGTTGTTTTCAAACAGCAACATGATTTCTGGAGCGACAAGTCGTAATTGGTCCAGTTTGACCTCATCAAACTATGACCGGAGGCCTACAAAATGCCTTTTCCAAACTATCAAGAAGAGTGTTTTTCCCAAACTGAAGGTTATGAGAAATTGTCTAGTAAAAATACTAGAAGTTTGCAAAGGCGGATAAGCATTTCATTGTCTAGGATTAAAATGGCGAGCTGATATGAAACCCAAATTTTTAATTTAAGAAGCTTCCTACAACTGCAAAAATGATATAATAGGGCTCCTATAAGGGTGTCAAAAATATCACAAAAGATCATTCGAGGTCGATTCAAGGATTGAAGTGAATCCTCACATAACAAGGTACACATATGAAAGTTAACATCTTCTTTCTAGAGTTACGAGGGTTATTTTACACGTCTTCAAAAATCACAATTTCTCTATTTAAACAAAGAAATGGTCAACATATTTACCAGGAAGTCAACTTCAACTTGTCAATAAAAAGAGGTATTATAGCAAACTAGTTTTGTCAGGAAGTTTTCTAAATCACCTCAAAATGAGGGTTGAAGTTCATGGTTTACTACAAAATGGTTATTTTGATTGCGTGAGTTATGATATGAAATTTAATTGTCTTGTAAAAATTTAATATAAAACAATTAAATCTTATGATAATCTTAAGATTTTATAATTATATTTTATTGCAAAGGAAAAACTAAAGTATGATAATTATGAAGGATAAGGAGAGATGAACCATGCCTTGAAAATACTAACGTTTGCATGGCAAGAGGAGCTCCGGGTGGGTTCGCATGCATTTAGCAAAGCTCTAACCCTCTCTTAACATTCTTCCAAATAGTTTACATTCAACCTTAAGCTAAATTGAATACACACATGCAATATGTCCACCACACGACCATAGGTTTAAATTATCTACTCTCTACACTTGTGGATTCTTGCACCCTATACTAAAGCCCCAAATTTGCACAGGTACGAATGAGGCTCACAAAGGTCTCAAATTTCATCTAGATCTGCTAATGATATTTACTTAAATCCCTATGTTGTCTTTTAGACAAACCCGCAATCATGGCACTCCATGAAACCATAGTTCCTTCATAAATTTAATCAAACACTTGGCGTGCAAACTCTATACACCCGTATTTTTGTACATCTCTAAGAGTGCAGTCCCTATATAACATCCATCTCAAACCCACTACACAGAAAAAGTCCATGGATCATTTTTCCTTCCATTTTTCTTTGACAACTATCCATGGTCTATGCTAAAGCAAGTTCCTAGTATCAAAATGAACCAACTAGACCCTAGTAAAAATTACATGAGGTATTTGAATGAAACTATTTCGATGGAAAGTACTGAGAGATGTTGCAGGAGTAAAAAATCAGTTCTAATGGGCATTTATTTGTGATAATTAGTTAGGTGATTTCCCAAAACACTATTCAACTGGAATGAGACTGGACTGTTGTGTCGGAAGAAAAAAAAAAATCCCCACGAGCCCTTTCTATCTCAGGTCTGCTTCTCTCCACGGATGAACTGGTTTTTACAAAAAAAACAATGACCATTTCTCTTGTAACAGTCATAAGAAAAATGACCCCAAGGCCATTTCAACAGATCCTTATTGTGCATATCCTGTAGTCAATCCAGTTCACGAGGCCACATTGTTTTCATGAATTTTGGTGCACAGTTCACATGCCTTATGCATGCCATCCTATTTCTGCATGAATGTTAGTTAGAGTGCTTTGCAACCACAACACCAAAAATTCATCTCCTTTTTGCTTGGTCCTGGACATCTATACCCTAGATTTGAAGTCTGTACCTCTCCAAGAATGATTCCATCTTTGCACTTCCCTTCTCTTTTTCATGCACACATTGTTGGGCATTTGTAACAACAACTAACAAAATTTGTCTATCTTCTAAGTTTTTTCTAGGCGTCCACTCCCATTTCCAAATCTCATTTTTATACAGGATGGGGATATGTGGCAAGGGTAGGAGGCTCTACACCATAAGTGCATTAGCATGAATTTTCCCAACCTTACCAACAAATGCCAATCTGTTGAGAACCTGAACCAAGACAGTTCACATGGCCAACACAAATCCCACTTCATCCTCCTAAAACATGCACCAAGCAAGAAATAATAAAAACAATACATATGAGAAGGTGGCCAACATTCCCATGCACCCACTTTCCAGATAAAAATAAATCTCACCAAGGGATCCAATGCTTTGGAAGGAAGAAGGCATGTGCACCCAAGTAGAATAATGGTAAGTGTTGGTGGGTGGGAGTAATGAATTCAATATTAAATTTAAAAGTCCCCACAATGATCAGCACCCAATCAAAGAACCATCTCCAATTTCCCCCTCCCATATGCATTCATCTACATTTTTTGTAGACATAATCAAAGACAATTACATTTATCGCTGAAAAACTTTATTGATTGGAGTGCTTCTAAATGGACAGTAACTTAAGTTACCCCCACTCCAAGCCTACTCACTAAGGTCCCCTATTTTTATATATTATTTTATGTTTTTCAATCAGTACTACATTTCCCTCCCCTTATAAGAGCATCGTCCTTGATGCGACACAACACCAAGGATAAGCAAGTGATAAACAAAGAAATACATTAATGACTAGAACTCCATCTAAGGATATGATATTTTCGTTAGAACACGACCATAGGGTGGACTAAAAAATAGTTGATAATTTAACTTTCAATCTTCTATGAAGATTAGAAGTTCTTTCTTATTTCATTATTTAATTAATCTCATTTCCTTTACATTATTCTTAACTCAGGTTCTTTTAAAATTTCATTGTTGTAGAATTTTAGTTTATTCATTTTTGTGGGTGCCCAATGTGAACTGTTATCACAACACCCTACTAGGGTCATACACAACACTAAGGATTCACAAGCATAATTTTACATACTTTCATGATTGTACCACATCATAAGAGCTTAACCAATTTATGGAAGAGAAACAAGCATGGTCCACATAACATAGTACTTGTCACACATCTATGACTGACATATAATACTCGAACAAAAGTGTACTACAACAACCTGAAATTTCCATAATTCCACAGATGAAGGTTTTACATAACTTAGAAAAAAATAGCTACATGTACATAGAGTCAACAAGGGAATCAATGCCATATCCACAACATCACAAAACATATCCAACTAACATGAGTAACACATACATCATAACACCACAACCAAAACATCATAACAACTCTGTATACCTCCCAAAGCATCAATCACACACACACACACACACACACACACACACACACACACACACACACACACACACACACACACACACACACACACGCACACACACACACACACACACACACACAAATATCTTATGCCTTCCTCAAGTCTCTTATTCCTCCCTCAATATCTTATGCCTCTCAAAAGTCTCTTATGCCTCCCTCAATATCTTATGCATCCCTCAAGTCTCTTATGCCTCCCTCAATCTCTTATGCCTCCCTCAAGTCTCTTATGCCTCCCCTAAGTATCTTATGCCTCCCTCAACCTCTTATGCCTCCCTCAAGTATCTTATGCCTCCCTCAATCTCTCATGCCTTGCTTTCCCTATGGCCCTAGGCACATAGAGTCTAGACACCCCTAACCCAAGTGACATAATAACTTGTGGTTCAATAACCCGCTAGTTATCTGTAACTCCTTGGGGCATACCTCCATACAACAAAGTTGGCCCATAGGTCCCAACATTCCATGGTGCATCCCATGACCCTAAATGCATCACGACAATAGGACCAGCATAAAAATCTAATTCAAATGCCAAGTGGTAAGGTATAAGCCTAGGGAAAGGCAGTAAAATCTTAAAATTTTTAAAGAAGATTCAAATCTAAGCAAAAAAAATGGCCAAATAGCCGTAGTTAGTGTAAAAATCAGCATGTTAGTACCAAAAACCAAGGAAATGCCCAAAATATAGAACATTGCAATCAAGAAAAATGTTGGTCCTTACAAATATAAAAATAAAAAGTTCAATTTATGAATAAAATGCACATATATGAATAACACATTACGATGACTATGTGGTCTTATCTAGCCACCAAGGGGGTACTTAATGAGTTGCTGGCACTTGGAACATCGAGCCTGAGCTCGTAAAGTAACATATCAATAGTACAATTGTCATCATCTCTAACTAAATCATCCCGCCACTACTTAGACAAGGCTAAACACAATCATAACTATACTTAGGTTATATCCATACAACCACAAGGAGAGAGAGAGAAGGAGGATCACGGTTGTTATCTACTTGAACCCTAAGGTTAGCCTAAGTTACTGGCCCATGGTGCACATCCCCTCACTCCAAAAAAATACTTTTACCAAATTCCCTAAGGGTCGGTTAGTGCAAGGTTCAAAACATAACATGCAACTACATCACTAACACGATGGTGGTTTACGCACATTAACCATAGCATCTTACGCATGGCACCAATATAGGGTATGTCACATACATTACATTCATGGTTTACCACACACCACATCACCACATGCGTTACCCCAAGTGCAATCACTGTATGATAGGGATCATATACCCACCATATGTCCCTACATTTACACATTAATCATTACATATCACATGAATTACAATTATGATGAGCACAATTACAACATACATTCAACTACCATATAACATGGGAACACACACATTTCTATACAGATGATAATGACATCATTAAGAGATCCAGTTCATTACAAACCAACCTTGTCGTACAACATATCAACACACCCACACATCACAAATATCAAAAGGATCCAACACTTTGCAATCAACAATCACACTTCTTCCACACACACAACAAGACAATGCTTCACACTCAATTTCACATAGAATTCTTGAAAAGGAGAGAGAGAATACTCTCATCTCTAACACATCAACATGCCATCAGTTACGCACTAAGTGACATACATAACATGTGCACTAACAATGTAACAATTACGACATAGTTCACATCACGCTTAAATCACATTACTCTTCTAATATCCACCACCGACATGCAACACCATCCGGTAACACCATCACAACTCCAATCTATCCCAAATATTTGATAGCATGAACCTACACTCTGATACCAAGTGTAACGCCTTCATTTTAAACACACAAATACAAAAATAAGATATCAAGTTTTTTTTTTTGACTTACATTTCTCACTACACAACTCCACAAGGGCTCCAAATAAGGAAAACTCAACAACACATATGACACTTACATAAGTCATCGGATCACATAAACACATGACAACACCATATACAAGTTTTTGCCACACTTTTCCCAATGAATGAATACTAGAATGACCCAACCATAAGAAAAGGAATCCGGATTGGTAAAACCACAACACATCATTTCTTTAATTGCATCTTAGTTACATCAACATTCCAAGAACATTATTTTGCAAGGATAATTTTCTCCTTTTTCCATATACAGATTCTTAAGTTCATTCCACATTTAATTTACAGTTCAACCATTTTAAGTTGGCTTTTTATCCTTTATGGAAATTTCCATAACTTACATACTTATTTGGCATAATTCAAATTATATATAAAGTACTTAATTATCTTATTCTTATGTTAAGAATATGCTTCTCAAACATTTATTCAATGTCTACATTTTACCCTTACAACTCAAGTGAATCTGACTTGATGTCTAGAAAGTAATATTAGGATTTAAGGGGGTGGTTTAGATTCAAGATACATTTTTCCCCTATACATTCTTTGATCACGGTATCTTTATTTCCCGATTCAACATTCCCAAAACAAAAAATTGTATTTAGATTATATATATATATATATATATATATATATATAATTATATTTTTTTTATTTTATTTCTCGAAGTTTGATCTCACCAAGGGGAAACTCATATTCTTTGTAACACATGAAAATATTTAATTGATTTATAAGGACACAAGGAGTGTCATTAGTCCTAACCTCAAATATCATTTTTACTCTTATATGCTTTACTTTTACATTGCATTATGGTCTCATTATTACCATCACTTTATAACAAAAGAGTTACGAAAGTACTTGCCTGACATCTTGAAGAAGTACATGGTTGGAAGCATTATAAACTACACATGAACCATAAGTGATTTGTGTTCAAGGTAAGATCCCATGTTCCTGCATTTCATGATTCTGCATGTGAAATTTCTTTTATTCTTAATGTCATAAAAGACATAACAAGGGATTATGGGACAAGATTTCAGTTTCTTGGGTTCTCTAAAGTCAACATCTTTCAAATCAATTTCGTTTGCAAAGAGTTACTTATAATTTTCTACCCACAAGTTAACCTCCTAATCAACTAAGGTTTAGTTTAATTCAATTTTCACTCGGGATTTATGCCCTATTATAGATTAGATTAAGGTTCAAAACATATTTACCCTATAAACCCTCTATAAAAGATCAAGGCGCTATATTGTCACTAGCCAAAGATAAGACATTTAGCTGAGAGGATCTAAAGAGGTCATTAACAAAATTTTAAGTGATAGTACAACTATTTCACTAGCTCCATGATGTCATCTAGATCCCACAAGCAATTCATTCGATGAAGAAATTTAATTCTAAATCTATCTTTAGAAGAAAAGGTAGTCCACTAGGATACGAAGGAAGATTTATCTCTACTTACTCCAGATAAAGTTTGACTGTGTCGCTCCTATCTGTCAGGTTTATGATGATGTCACTAAACATACCAACTAAGATGATAAACCCATTCTTGGGCTCTTATTTACCTAAACTAGGAGGTTCCATTGAGTGTAAATTTTAAGTTCATTCTACGGTTTCAATCTCTTCTATGGTAAAAAGGATCACACATGAAGACATGTTATGCACAGATCTTATACTAGGGTTGAGTGTTTTGATTAAATCTCTTTATTACATTTACAAGGTAAGAATACAACATAGTAATTAATTAATCGTTTATTAAACACTGAAAATGCACTACGTTAAATTAACTTCAAATTCATTTACTATATATATATCAAACCCTTTTACCATACGCAACTATGAATCAAATTGAACTTGTGATTAAATGCACATTTCTAAGATATCCCTAAAATAGCATCCCATACATATTAGAAAATTTCAAATATAACATTTCTATAGCATAAGACTACATTATACATATATTCATATTACAATTGTTAGCATAAAGATATGTAGGATTTATTTTATATAATTAGGAGAGTTTGTTTCTTGTTTATTCCATTATTCTCTCATAGATCATAATCTTCCCTTACATTGTGGAGAGTATTGTTAGCTATCCTTCCTATAAATATTGTATCCGCTTCTTGAATAAGATAGAATAATAAGAGATAACTAATCTCTATTCTCTCTCCTCTATTTCTACCTCACAATTTGGTATCAAGCGCTAAATTATGTTGCATTTGCCGGTGTGTGGAAGAATTGTAGAGGAACAGACCAGCTACCTACGTGGAAGGGAGATTAGACTAGAAGTTGTGTGGAGTTGGATCTACATTTAAGAGACCATTGTAAAGGAAATATCCAATTAATTGAGGATCTGCGTTGAAGAGACTTGTGTTGAGATATACACCTGCGTGGAAGTTGTTCTTTCCTGCAATTGGCTAAAGTGGAGCTAAATAAATAAAAAACACGTTGAATTTGTTGATGTAGAGCACGTGGAGAACAACAACGTGGGAGAGAGAGCTACATGGTCCAAACTTTTTTGTGGAACCATTATTAAGCAAACAACAAACCTGGTCATTTGAAAAGTTACGTGAAGAAAGAAAAATGTAGAAGAATCCATTTTTTTATGTCTTTTATCTTATTTGTAGTAGAAAATTAAAAACAAAAGCTACGTGGAAGTCTGAAACTGGTGCATGAACACAAAAGGAAGCTCTTAGAATGGTATTTTCTCTTCCTTCTGCGTGAAAGTGGCTAATGAATAAAACACATGTAACTCCAACGTTTGAAGAATTTCTTTTCTCGTAGCCACATGGGAAGAGATTCATTGATACTATGTGAGGAAGAATGCCTATTGTTTGTCTTTTGTTGTCGATCCGCATGAACAAGCAAATAGATTGGAGTTTGGTGTTGAGCACACACTCTGCATGGATGTTAGAAGTTGATGATGTGTAGAATCTAGAAGGGATTATTGCATGAGGAGTCTTTAGCACATACAGGATACCTACGTGAAGAGTAAGAGCAGGCACAAGGAAAGGAAAATTTGGTTTTGTGTAGCCTAAAAGTATCAACTATTATTTTATTTAAAAATAAGAAGGCTATATATTGCACCGGAAAATAATCCTCTATAATGGCATCCAAACATCTCTCTTATATCCAAAGACCAAATGACGAGCGTATTTGACATAATTGAGACAATGAAAGCTATAACATCAACTTGAAAGTAGGAGAACACCGTGAAGAAGAAGCTCTTGAGAGTTCCGGGTTCTAATTTTCTTTGTAAACGAGATTTGGAACACCGGAAATCTAGTCTTCGACAAGCTAGTTCAACGAGGACTTCTTGAATATTTCCTTTTTGACATCAGCTACCAAGAAAAGAGAGTACGAGAAGAGTTAGAAGCCAGGTATGACACTGACTATGAAGATGAAGAAGAATGCCCCACCAAGCGTCATCGTCTCTCAGCATGAGTATCGAGAGCATCTACGAGCCAATACTTCTCATCAGTGAGTAAAAGTTGTAATAACTCTTGAAATAAGTAAATAAATAAATAAATAATTTTATTATTATTATGATGTCTGCTCCGAAGTTACTTCTTTTCGATGCTTAGTTACTTAAAGGGTCCAATTTTGTGGTCTGGAAAACAAAAATGAGGACAATCCTTTAGTTTAAAGGATTATGGGGCATCGTGACCGGATCTGTGACTACTCCCATATCCCTTGATGAATTAATAAAGTATGAGATGGCTAGTGCCAAAGCCTTGATGCTGATAATGCTTAGTATCAGTGAAGATGTGCAAATGCATGTTTAGAATGAAGAGAAACCAAAGGAGGCTTGGTAAAAGCTGGCAACAATTTATGAAGCCAAAAATCTAGCTAAGATCCTCTATCTTCAGTCAAAGCTACACACCCTCTCTATGGGGTCAAATGAGAAAGTTGAGGAGTTCTTACATCATGTGGCTGAGCTGCGATTAGAGTTATTAGTGCTTGGTGAAATAGTGGACGATAAACTTCTCATACCGATCACCTTGAGAGAACTCCCTCCTTAATTTTAAGAGTTTGTTACGACACAAAATGTATCTAAAAATAGTGGCATTTGAAGAACTTGTGAATTTGCTATAGTAGGAAGAGGCCATCAATTCATCCCAAGAGGAGACTCAGGATAAAGCCCTGTTCTCAAAGCCATATTGTGGCCAAAAGAATCGGAAGGGTCCCCTAGAGAAGCCAAATCAAGCGCAACCAAAACAACAGTAGAAAGATCAAAAGTCAAAGAGGTGGTGTCACATTTTTAGAACCAACACTCACGACACTGATCATTGCTGGTACAATAGCTTGAAACAAGGGTCTTCAAGTCAAACAAGCACATCAGGGTGTGAATATTTTCAAAATTCCAAATGACGTCCCAGTGGAGAAAGTGCAAGGGACATCTCGTAGCCTAACAAGAAAATGAATCTGATGAGGAGACATCAAAAGGAACCCATGGTGGTAAGAACCTTGTACTCATCTCTCAGACTTCACAACCCATGAAGAGATTCTGGCTGATAGACTTCGGTGCAAGTAAGCACATGTCAGGTGATAAGGAGCTGTTTGATTCACTGGGACGTATAACCCACTTGAGATTGGGCTCGGATAGTAGATGAAAAAAGAGTACGTTGCAGAAGGAATAGGTAGAGTCATCATCCCTCTGGGACCATGAAAATGTATGCTTACAAAGGTACTATATGTTCCTGGATTGACTAACAACCTCCTGTCAGTAACTCAGCTATTGAATCATCACCTGAAGGTAGAATTTATTGTCCAAAATGGCATCAAATCATGTTTGATCTCACGACAAGGTAAGATTATTGCTAGAGCATTTCTAAAAGATAAGTTATTTGCTTTAGATATTGTTTCATCTTCTGCCATAGCTTTATCCATGTCAACGATTGCAATATACTTTCACTCACGGTATTTTAGATATGGACACTTGTTGGCTAGTTCATTGCATCGAGATAAGTTCAAAGAAATGGCTCATGGACTACCCAAATTGTCCAGTTCCTTTCCTTTGTGCCTGGATATCTTGCGGAAAACAACACGAGGATCCGTTTCAAAAAAGCACCTTCCATGCCAAGAAGTGTCTGGAGGTAGTCCATACCAATCTAAATGGCCCTCTACCTACTTCGTTTTTAGCATACAAGTACTTCCAACTATTCGTGGATGACCAATCCCGTAAGATGTGGATGTTTTTCCTGAAGAAGAAAAGTGAGGTTCTTCAACATTTCCATAACTTCTATCATCATGTTGTGAAAGAGACCAAAAATCCACTTCTTCTACTTCACTCGGATCGAGGGGGGTAATTCACAACAAATAAGTTCTTGACATACTTGAACCAACAAGGCATTAAGAAGAACCTGAATTCTCCCTACAAACCTCAAAGAAATGGCATTGTTAAGTGACACACCATTACACGAGTGATGGATATGGCTCTTGTATGCTAACAACATCAAATCTAGAGGAACGTTATTGGGATGAAGCAATACGAGATAGCTATATATCTTCTCAATAGAACACTGAAAAATATTCTACAAAATAAAAATCCAAAAGAGGTATGGAGTGGTAGAAATCCATCAACTTCTCATTTGTGAGTATTTGGTTTTATAACATACATGCATTTCCCATCTCGGAAGAGAAAGAATGTTGAGCCAAAGACATACGTGTATCCTACTTGCTACAACACTACCTCAAAGGCATATCGTCTCATGGATCCTAAGAAAAAGGAAATATATGAGATTCGGGACGTGGTTTGTGACGAGTTATCATTTGACTATGTAGTGACATCGAAGAACCCTTTACAACCACCTCTCACCGACTAGTCTCTAGAATCAGATTAACATCCGAGGAGACTACTCGAGAGAAGGAAATGCTGCTAAGAGAGCTATTTGTTGACCTTGGAGAATTGGAGAATGTAACTCCACATCAATCCACACAAAAATGACACTTCTTCTCAACAACATCCAAGTTCTTGTCTGAAGTGGGTACAAAGAACCATCAAGGACTCACATTTGCAACAACTCCCAGATACATCATCAGGAGTCAAAATAAGGAGTCAAACAAGAAATGAGGTAAACTTTGCACTCATGAGTTCACCGATTAATACCTCGAGCTAGAAAATGTTCATGAAGCACTCGGTCAAGCAAGCTTCATTAGAAGGAATCATGGGCTCACTCATAGCCCCTTAGATTCAAATTTGTATATAAAGAAGGTAGGCAAAGAAATTGTCATTCTTGTTGTGTATGTAGATGATCTTGTGATCACTTGTAGTTTAGAAGATCAGGTTGATATTGTGAAGAATGATCTCAAAATAACCTTTGACATGATAGATTTGGGGCTACTACATTATTGTCTTGGCTTGGAAATATGGCAAAAGGAGCATCACATTTTTGTCTCCCAGATAAAGTATGCCAAGACACTCCTGAAAAGTACATAATGTCTAATTGTAAACCTATATCCACTCCCATGGAGAAAGGCTTACAACTTTCAAGATTCTAGGATTCACCTCAAGTAGATGCTACTCTCTATAGGAAATTTGTTGGAGGACTCATCTACTTGACATATACCAGACCAGATTTATGCTATGTTGTTAGCTATCTTTCTAGATTCATGTAGGAACCGAAGAAATGTCACTAGAATGTAGAAAAGCATGTTTTGAGGTATGTCCGAGGTACAATTGATTATGGTTTGGAATATAAGAAGAATGATCAATTCTTCTTACAGGAATACATCAACTCGAACCATGCCAGATCTGTTGATGACAAGAAGTCAACTACAGGATACATATTTCATCTCGTATCTAGACCTATCTTATGGATAAGCAAGAAGCAGAATGTTGTTTCTATCTCATCCATAGAGGTAGAATATTGTGCGCCGCACGAGGAGATGTGTGTGAGGTGATATGGTTATGTTGCATTTTGGATGACCTGAGAATTCCTGAAAAAGAGTCACCTATTCTCTATCGTACGCAATAAAAAAGTATGTTGAAGCTTCTGGCACAGTGCACAATCTAGTTTTTCATGAACGAACAAAGCATATTGATATTGATTGTCATTTCATTCAAGAGCACGTCTTGAACCATCACATTCAGCTCTAGTACTATCCTACAGAAGCACAAGTTGTTGACATTCTCACAAAATCTCTTGGAAAAGTGAAATTTGAACTTTTCAGGGGTCACATTTGCAAGAATAATGTAATAAGGGGGGAATGTTAGCATAAAGATACGTAGGATTTATTTTATATAATTAGGAGAGTTTGTTTCTTTTTATTATATTATTCTCTCATAGATCATAATCTCCCCTTACATTGTGGAGAGTATTGTTACCTATCCTTCCTATAAATATTGTATCCGCTTCTTGAATAAGATATAATAATAAGAGATAACTAATCTCTATTCTCTCTCCTCTATTTTTACCTCATAACAATGACCTATAAAAATTACAATAATAAATAATGAATTACCCATCGCCTTTTTGCCATCTTTCTTGCATCCTACAAAACCATGTGAGCATGAAATCAATGATAAATCATTAGCATGGCATCCACCCTAATCTAGCATAATTAATGTTTTTCAGTTTCCCATTTACATATAATAATAATAATTACAATTTGCATTTGAAATAAAAGGTTTATAGACATGTATTCATTTCATTTCGTTTCACTTCATTTCATAACAAAGGAGAGAGAAGGAGATAGGAAAGAGAGAGAAACACCATTTTGTCAAAAGTGATATTTCACACAAGTTATACTTTATAGTTTCAAATAGTTATTTATGTGTCAAAAGTTCCCATGGTAGTTTGGCAACTTTGACAGAAGTCTTACAATTTTATTTTTTTACATTTTCTGCTATGAACAAAGACAATCGAAATAGGCTCGGAGGCTAAGAATCCACTTTCAAACATTGTTTTCTGATGAGAAAACACACCATGGTTAAATTTATACGTGTCCACTTATATACCAAGAGTTCATAGGAACTGACGAAATTCGGAACTAGTGAATGATTTACAATTGGTGGCTATATGTCCGAGGTCCCTCAATTCATAATTGGCCTAGTTGTAAATGATTAAAAATTATCTCAAGTGTTCAGTAAACAACATCCAAAACTAACTTTGATTGGATGTATGCGCCATGATAAAATTCCTACAAGTTCCCCCATATAAGGATAATACATCGATTTGACGGAACTTAGAAATAGAAAAGTTATTTTCAAATGGGGACATGATTTCTGGAGTGACAAGTTATAATTGGTCTAGTTTGACCCCATCAAATCACGACGAGAGGTCTCGCAAAATGCCGTTTCCAAACTATCACGAAGAATGTTTTTCCTCAAACTGAAGGTTACGAGAAATTGTCTAGTAAAAATACTAGAAGTTTGTGAAGGCGGATAAGCATTTCCTTGTCTAGGATTAAAACGACGAGATGATACAAAACCCAAATTTTTAATTTAAGAAGCTTCCTACAACTACAAAAACAGTATAATAGGGCTCCTAGAAGGGCATCAAAAATATCACAGAAGATCCTTTGAGGTTGATTCAAGGATTTAAGTGAATCCTCACATAACCAAGTACACATATGAAATTTAACATCTTCTTTCTAGAGTTACGAGGGTTATTTTACACGTCTTCGAAAATCACAATTTCTCTATTTAAACAAAGAAATGGTCAACATCTTTACTAGGAAGTCAACTTCAACTTGTCAATAAAAGAGGTACTATAGCAAACTAGTTTTGTCAGGAAGTTTTCTAAATCACCTCAAAATGAGGGTTGAAGTTCATGGTTTACTACAAAATGGTTATTTTGATTGCATGAGTTACGATACGACATTTTATTGTTTTGCAACAAGTTAATATAAAACAATTAAATCTTATGATAATCCTAAGCTTTTAAAATTATATTTCATTGCAAAAGAAAAACTAAAGTATGAGAATTATGAAAGATAAGGAGAGATGAACCATGCCTGGAAATACTAACGTCTGCAGGACAGGAGGAGCTCCGGTGGGTTCACCCACATTCTGCAAAGCTCTAACCCTCTCTTAACATTCTTCCAAATAGTTTGCATGCAACCTTAAGCTAAATTGAATACACACATGCAATATGTCCAACACACGACCATAGGTTTACAATTTTCTACTCTCTGCTACGCTTGTGGATTATTGCACCCTATACTGAAGCCTCGAATTTGCATAGGTACGAATGAGGCTCACAAAGGTCTCAAATTTCATCTAGATCTACTAATGATATTTAATTAAATCCCTATATTGTATTTTAGACAAACCCGCAATCATGGCACTCCATGAAACCACAATTTAAACTCTATACACCCATATTTTTTGTACATCTCTAAGAGTGCAGTCCCCGTATAACATCCATCTACAAACCCATGCATGACAAATGTCCATTGATCATTTTTCCTTCCATTTTTCTTGGATAGTTATCCATGATTTGTGCTAAAGAAAGTTTCTGAGTATCAAAATAAACCAGCTAGACCCTAGTAAAAATTACAGGAGGTATTCGAATGAAACTATTGCCGATGGAAAGTACATAGATGTTGTAGGAGCACAAACATCAGTTCTAATGGGCATTTGTTTGTGAGATTTGGTGAGGTGATTTCCCAAAACACTATGTTCGACTGGAATGAGACTGGACTGTGTTGTGTCAGAAGAAAAAAATCCCCTCACGAGCCCTTTCTATCTCAAGTGCTTCTTCTCTCCACAGATGAGTCGGTTTTACAAAAAAAAACAATGACCATTTCTCTTGTAATAGTCACAAGAAAAATGATCCCAAGGCCATTTCAATGGATCCTTATTGTGCATATCCCGCAATCAATCCATTTCACGAGGCTGCATTATTTTTAGGAATTTTGGCACACGGTTCACATGCCTTACGCATGCATCTTATTTCTTCATGAATGTCATCTAGAGCACTTGCAACCAAACACACAAAAACTTCCTCTTCCTTTGTGCTTGGATGGACGTCTATACCCTAGATTTGAAGTCTGCACCTCTCCAAGAATGATTCCATCTTTTCACTACCCTTCTCTTTTACATGCACACACCATTGGGCATCTACAACAACTAACAAAATTTGTCTATAATCTAAGTTTTTTCTGGGAGTCCACTCCCATTTCCAAATCTCATTTTTATATAGGCTGGGGATATGCAACAAGGGTAGGAGGCTCTATTAGCATCAAGTTTCCCAACCTTTCCAACAAATGCCAATCTGTTGAGAACCTTGAACCAAGACAGTCCATGTGGCCAGCACAAATCTGGTGCTTCATCCTCCCAAAACATGAACAAAGAAAGAAATAATAAAAAAATACATATGAGCAGGTGGCCAATGTTCCCATGCACCCACTTCCCAATTAAAAATAAATCTCACCAAGGGATCGAATGTTGGAAGGAAGAAGGCATGTGCACCCAATAGAGTATAATGGTAAGTGTCGGTGGGTGGGAGTAATGAATTCAATATTAAATTTAAAAGTCCCCACAATGATCAGCGCCACTCAAAGAACCATCTCCAATTTCCCCCTGCCATATGCATTCATCCACATTTTTTTGCAGACATAACTGCAAGACACTTAATTTTGTCGCTGAAAAACTTTATTGATTGGAGTGCCTCCTAAATGGATAGGTAGCTTAAAGTTGCCCCCACTCCAAGCCTAAGCACTAAGGTCCCCTATTTTTATGTATTATTTTAAGTTTTTCAGTCGGGCACTACAACTGTCTTCCACACGTGTTGAGCATATATTTGTTGTGATACCAAAAAAGAGAAGATGGGATCACTTGATAAATTAATTCAATGTAAAGTAGATGAATATAGACAGGAGGAAGTGCTTAACAGTTGATTACCAAAGTTAATACAACCAATGTGTAACGAATAACTAGTAAACCAAACAGACTAAACAATGTAATAGCAGTTTTTGTTAGTAAGTTTTTTTTTTGTCTTGTCTCGACTATTTCGAGCATGAGGAAAATGGTGAAGCAAAATGTATGGTTGATTATAGTGTTTGTATCCCATTCACTTTATTTTGTGATATATGACAAAATATTGACATTGGAGAACATTAAGAACAACTAGGATCTTACGTTCATAGATGTTTCAAGATTATGAAGTAACAACTACCTACGTATATCGTCAGTTTATTTGATCAAAACGTGGTCTAGGGTGTATTTGCTTTGATGGGATGCTACATCAACCTTTTGAAAAATTAGTATCAATTACCTCCTAACTCTCTGCATCTCTGTTATATGTTTCTTGATATTTTTATGTATCTAATTTGTTGTTTCCTCCTCCTACCTTCAAGTTGTACAACTTTCTCTTTTTCATGTGCTTTAACAATTACTTCTTTCTCCTCTTTGAATGATTGGTCTTCCTCCTCAATATAAAGATTTATTGCAATCGAATTTATATCTTCACCCCACTATACTATATACTACATTTCCATCAAATAATTCACTTTCAAATCTTCTTCTCTATAGGAAACAATTAAATCATTTTGGTGTATCGGCATTCCCATTGCACCACTTCGGTGCGATTGGGAGTAAATAGGAAAAGAAGTTATGTGTGGTGTGATATCCGAGAAATTAATGAGGAAAAGTAGTTATGGATGGTATAGAGTCTAGCCATGGGTTAGGGATTGGTCTAATGCCACATTAAATATGTTGCAAAACAAGAGTACGTAATGGTGTTGTAAAATATGTTGCAGAACTATTGCATGACATGAGTAGCTAAATAAAACTCATGTGATAAATTGAGAATGTAGTACACGCCAAATAGAATATGCCACAAATTAAGGAGTAAAAGTAGTAATGAATGATATAGAGTCTAGCCATGTGGTTGGGATAACTGTAATTATGCCACATAGAAGATGCTAGGGGACAAGAGTAAGTTATGTTGTCCTAATTCTTTTATAGAAGTATAGCACGACATGAGTAGCAAAAAAATAAGAAAAACTCGTGTAACAAATTGAGAATGTAGTAGACACCTGATGTTGTATGTTGTCAATTAGCGGTCGGTGCAGAAGACACTTGTTAGTTCGTACCATTCACAGTCCTTGCCGTGCCAAACGTTACTTTGTAATTGGAGATTCCATTCCCACTACCATCAATAATTCCATAAGCAATATGAGTCGCTGATAAAATTTTGTTGCATTGTCAAGTACGAAAGAGACATTGTCCTATCTTTTATTTTGCCACTGGCAAGGAAGAGCGTAGTGTTTTCGCTGTTAATTTCTGTTAATGATGGCCAATTAATAAGAATGCGGCATTTTATCATCTAATATACCAGTGTTTAGGTGAGAATTAGTAGCAGAAAAAAACTTCTCATCTCCTACGGCTTCTCTGAATGTCCATCTCAAATTAGTCTTCGTACTTCATCTGCATGGCTATCCTCAGATGCCTATTGAGGCTTATAAAGAGGGTGCTGTGTAATGTGACAATTATAATTCGTTTAACCAGCTTGGCATCTTATCAGAAGAGGATATGATCATGGCGCTCTGGACTTGTCTGAGATTTATTAGTGTGTTTGTGGTGTTACCTGTTGTTACTTGGGAGATCATGTGGTGGTGTCGCCATATACATCACCAAATGGAAATGGAGAAGAGCTCATCTCCTGTCTGAGTGGGAGCGGTATAACAAATGTGACATTCAGAGGTTCTTCACCATCTTCAACATAGGTGGGAGATTCGCGTCCGCAGTGGAGGGCACAGCTATGAGGGGCTCTCCTCTACCTCTCACCCCCCCCAATTTCGTCATCATCGATCTCATGAAATTGGATGGGATTAAAGTGGATATGGATTCCAAGACGGCGTGGGTAGAGTCCGGCGCAACCTTGGGCCAGTTGTACTCTGCCATTGCAGACAAGACTGGTAGTCCGAGTTACGGTTTCCCTGCAGGAGTATGCCCAACTGTAGGGGTGGGCGGGCATTTTGGAGGAGGTGGATTGGGTTTGCTCTCCAGGAAATATGGCCTGGCTGCCGACAACGTTGTGAATGCCCTGCTGGTGGACGCCAATGGTAAATTAGTGGACAGACAAGAAATGGGAGAAGATACGTTTTGGGCCCTCCGAGGCGGCGGCGCAGGAGCTGGGGAGTAGTTATCGCATGGAAGATAAAGCTTGTGAAACTCCCTCCCAAAATCACAGTGTTCAATGTGAACCACAGTGGAAGGGATGAGATCACTGAGCTGCTGCAGCGATGGCAAGCCGTTGCGCCCTTCGTGGACGACAATCTCTACATCCGCACCTTTGTGTTCGGAGGAAAGCCCGAGGTTAAACTCACCTTCAATGGAATGTTTTGGGTTCCCTCCCTAAACTCCTCAAACTCGTCCACAAACCTTCCCCGAAATGGGTCTGGTCGCCGCCAATTGTAATGAGACGGATTAGATAGGCTCTGTGATTTACACTGCTGTTTCCAATGGATATTCTGCCGACCTGCGCAACAGATATTTCTCCGCCAAAAGCTACTTGAAGATTAAGTCTGATTTCGTAACAAGCCCAATCTCGGCCTCAGCGTTACAAGGAGCGTGGAAGATTATGGAAGAGCAGCCCAACAGCCAAATCATATTGTTCCCTCTGGGAGGTATCATGAATCGGATACCCTCCAATCAGCTTCCCTTCCCGCATCGAGCAGGATATCTGTACGAGATTCAGTATGAAGTTAATTGGAATGAGAGCGCCATGGATGCACAGTCGCTCGCTTGGATGAACAAATTTTACAAATACATGACTCCTTACGTTGCCAAATCACCCAGAGCTGCTTATGTGAACGATATAGATCTTGACTTGGGCAGCATGCCCGTCGATGGAACCAGCTTCACCTTGGAGCAGGCAAAATCTTGGGGAGACAAGTATTTCGTTGGCAATTTCGAGAGGCTGGTCCATGTCAAGACCAAATTCGACCCAACCAATACTTACAGGAATGCTCAGAGCATTCCCATCCTTGATTACAATTGATTCTCTCTCTTTCTTCGTCTCCAACTTCATATTCATGTAGAACGTGGACTTCGTCCAAAATAAACCCAGAGTTCAATTCTGGATATTGTGCCCTCCTATCATTTAATCTTCCAAATATTAATTTATGTGGGATTAATTAATCATTTATTGCCCACCAATTTCAAATTAGTATGTGCAGGAGATATCACTTATAGTCCCCGTCACACCCATTTATGACACAGCAGATTCCTTGTCAATGATATATTGTTTTTTTAATTTGGGTCATTATTGTTCCAAGACACTCAATACCCTTATTTTTTAATGTCGTGTCAAAAGTATTCATATATTATTTATAAAATTTATAAATAATTATTCCATATTTATTTAACTATGTTTAATATATACTAATATAAATATTCATTTCATGTTTATTTAACTATGTTTCTTAAATTTTTATTCGTTACACTTCATCTATTTAAGTTAATGTGTGTAGGCTGATATAAGCAACAACACAATATACATAGAATGATTTTGCACAACCAATAAAAAAGACAAACATGTGTTGTGTTGGTGGGTATATACTCTTAAAATTTGATGGTTTGTCACCTCTTTTCAGTTTTCGACGTCACTCGTAGCTCATAATTTTTAGTCAAGTGTAGACTTCTACTAGTACCACATAAATTATAGGATCTTTAAATGTCATTTCTTATTTACTTCAAAATTATTTGTATTAAGTGTTATTATTAAAAAAGAAACATGGTGGATTCAACACGGTTGAAATTGAGTTTTTTAATTTATATATGGTTGTCAACTATATTTTCTTAATGATTTCTACCAAAATTTCTTACTTTGACCTACAATACGTGTATCAAATCTTAAATTTAGAAAATAAGGATTTTTCTTCATATAGGGACATGAATATTGTCGAACACTTTAGTAAAAATTCCTGTCGTAAATCAAATAGCTATTTGCATTCAACAACGTAAGAAATCACACGGACTCTCGGTCTAAAAATTTCGAACCCATGAAAAAAAAAGCACTTAGCGCTCATGCGACCAATTGGTAGAGGGGCTCGATTATCACTCATTGTCTGTGTGTGGTTTGTGCATTCCTTGTTTTCATGTTATATAACGACATTGCGAGTATAGGTAGGTTGTTGGTCTAGAAAATCAAGAGCATCTAAAGTTGTGATGTTATTTCTAATTAAATCACTTCCATCATTTTTCTAGGAACCATTTTTATTTTTTCTAGCTCTCCATGCAACTACATGTAAATCCAACATGCCACAAGTTCAATTTATTTGGACTTGTATATGTATCTTGATTATTCTATTCATGAATTACCATGATAAAATAGGAAAAGAAAAACCACTTCAATATATATATGAAGTACATTAGATCTTAAATTAAGAAAACAAGGTACCTTATTCACACATGGACATTACACGATAAAAAATGATGGGGTGATTAATAAAATAACCTTCTTGTAAATCGAAAATCAATTTGCACTCAACATAAGAAATTATATGGAGCCTCAATCTAAAAATTTCAATCGGTAGATATAATCCATCTCGCCACTCATATGACCAACCATTGGAGGGGCTCAATTATCAAAGAATGCTCACATATATGTTTTTTTCCTATATTTATTTGACCTTAAATATAAAAAATAGTAGCTACAAAATGCCACAGGAAGAAAACATTGTGGTTGGTTTTAGACTTTGAACACATTGGATTTTCATTTTCTTTGGCATGTTTAAGTGCAAATTGTTCTTGCACAAAAAAATGTGAGCGAGATCAGAACAATAAAATGGAGCAAATTTAGTATATATTATTTGTTTAAAAATAGTTTGAGCTATGGAATAGGTGTGGAAGATGAAGCTATTTAATTGCCACATCTATGTCCTTAATTTTTATTCTCAACTTTCCATTGATGTCTTCATCTAATCTAACAAGTGAAACATTATAAAATAAATAATGATGACACATATATCCATAGGAACATTATTACAAATGAAATTATTTACTGTCTTTCCAAAGATGATATAAAATATTAGTTCGAATATGGGCCAAAATTTCTTGTAATTTTCATGAAGCAAGGCTAAGTCCCCAAAAGAACCATCTTCCAAGTACAAAAATCCGAAATAAAGGTTGAAAAGGAATGTATCCCTTTCCATGTCGACTTAGGGGTGTATGCACAAATATGGGGGACAGCAAAAAGCGAGACAAAATCCATTTTTGGCAATTTTTGGCCATAACATGCTCATGTTATGGCTCGGTCCACGCTATACCGCGAAAAGGAAAATCTAAGTCACATTATAACGCGATCGCATTACGAGATCGGGTTTACGAAGGTGAAACACAATTGCATTATAATGCGCTAGAGTTATAACGTGCTCACGTTATGGTTTTCTATGTGTTTTCCACGTTATCCCTCCCAAAATGGACATATTTCGCATCGAAGCAGAGGCGTGAGTGCGATATAATGCGGCGTGTTTCATCTTTCTAGGGTTTGGATTACGCAATCCAAAGGCTTGAAATACCCAATCCAAATGCTTAGATTTCCAAACCTAAGGTTTGGGCCGTGTATGCGTGATTAAAACCATTTTTGACATTAAAAACATCAAAATTTCATGTGTTTACCACAATATCTCATGCATTAAAACATAATATTAAAAATAAATTATACTACAATGTCAAGCTCATTTTTACCTTGATGACGATATAATTCTTTCTAAAATATGATTATTTTAAGGCTTTCATCCATAATTTCTTTTACTAGTACCTTGTTTTCTTGCAAAAACCTATGCATACATTTTGGTGCACAATTTACGATATTTTCATCCAAATTAAAAAAATGGTTTTTTCTAAACTCCATTCTACACACACTAAAAAAAACTAAAAACACCTTTTGTTTCTCAAAGTTATGGGGGTGCACACAAAAATATTTCATTTTCGGGATATGCTCACTTTCAAAATTAATAAAAAATTGTATATTCGTCTAAAAATTATGAAAATTTAATGGAATCTCATACATTGTCTTAACTAACTTTCTACTAAAGGGATTTGACAAAAAATTATACAACTCAAAAATGGGGGCGCACACACAATAGGTTCTTATCTTTTTACACAAAAATAGACATACTTTGTGTGTGCACCACATTTGAGCCTCTTAATCTCAACCATTTTCATAAAAAATAGTAGTTTAGAAACTAGATTCTGAGCTCTACGGTACTTATTCTTATCACTTTGTCAAATTTTGAGCATAGGCATGCTGAATTATTCGATGAAGTTCAGGTTTCATTGATTTTAGGAAAAAGGTGTCCCTTTTTACCCCCTTTTTGCCCCCCATCTTTGTACACTTACCTTGAGTACAAGGAAAAAAACAAACTATGATGTTATAGATCTAGAACTAGGTCGAGAAGGTTAATATGGAGGTCGAGCACCTCCAACACATGTTAGACCATGGGACCTCAGCTGCTTGTGTGGTCAGTTGGGTTCATCCTAATGCTCCTACTTACCACCCCTCACCCCTCAAATTCTGCACTTCTCTCCTCCTCTTCCCAAGGTTTAAGGGTTTCATAGATGACACTCTAAGAGCTATTAGAGCCCCTCTCCACACTACATATGCTCCCTTTCTCTCGGCCCCGTTCACGTGCTCTGTTGCGGTTTAAAGGCCGACTTGGTGATTCAGTGGCATTGTTTGGAATGCCCCTTTGTAGGAAAAATTCTCTCCATTGGCCCTTCCCATTTCTCAATCGTGACCATCCTCGACAATATTGAACAAAAATAATAACAAAATTAACAACAAGATGAAAGTGGGTGGGAACCCATCCCCAAATTGTCTCATCTGTTTTTGGATAGGGTGAAAAACACGATAGTTCTCTTCCTCCTTCTCTGCCGCCATGTTTACCACTACGAGACTAGTTTTCTAGATCCTGTTTTGTTCATTCTTTTTTATTGATGATCACACTTTTATTTTGATTTTGATGTAATTGGCCTCCTTGTATAGGCCTAGCTAGCTCGATGTGATTGGCATTATGTTTTGTGATTAATTCCACTGTCTTTTGTATGATCAACATTATATATCTCTTGTTTATAGTATAAAAGTGCATTTTCAATTGAAAAATGTTGACATTACAATAATTATTTCATTGTATCAAAGAACTACCCTCAAAATATTATCTCCTTGTTTTCTCTTTGATATGGAAAATATTATAGTCAAACATTCTTAATTTATGTCTACATAACTTAACAAATTTATCACCTCTCAAAAATTTAAATAATATAAAACTATACTAACTATCAAAGCTAGATTATTACAAAGTGTTATCTTTTTACCAACATTGGAAATAACGAAACCTTTTAAAACCATGAAAAATACCACATTATCTCTCTAAATGATTTTAAAGATATTATCATTTATGATAGAAGCTTTGAAAGAATGGTCCTTGTAGTGCCACCTCGTATCATTCGTCAACATCTAGTGAATTAACAAAATATTTTAATAATATGTGAATTGACAGCCATGTGTTGGTGTAAAGAAAGTCAAAACTTTGGGGCTCGTGGAATCTGATGGAGAGTGACACATCCTAAATGAATTTTTAGAATTGTCATTTTCCTTGCATAATAATAAAAGCACTTTATTTGAGAACCCGAGGTGTTAACCATGGTGAAACCCAAGTTATCATTGTAAATTTAACATTGTTGGTCGTCAAATAGTACTTTACGAAGAGCAACAGTCGGGGGACAAGAAGTCCCTCCTCTTTAATGGGAGAGGTTCCCTTATTGAAAAGCGAACCTATTTACAAATATACAAAACATGATTTTCTGGTTGAACTCGAATATTACGAAAGTGTTTTCTATAAAGATCATCAATTACAAAAAGGACTGAGGAATGAGAATACGAGAATGAGCAGAAAGGAGACACTCAAAATTATGATATGAGTAATTCTTTATGTATGCGAAATTACGGTGAATTGAAACAAGATCGTTTGTATCATAGAAATAAGATGGAATTTAAAGACACAAAGTTACGTAAATAACATCTACCGAGAACACAAAGTTTCTTGACATAACATAGACAAATGATCTTCACAAAATTAAATGAAAAGCATGGGGATAAAAGAGATCAGATAGACAAAGAATGAAAAGCCCTTCTGTATTTATTTCTTTATGATCTATTTACACTTTCAGAAAATAAGCCAAGTTCTTCCTCCTTTCAAAATGGCATGGAGAGGCCATTATACGACTTGAATCGGTTACTCTTGGTAACCACTTCTTTTAACTAAAGATTAGTTAAGGATTGCCAATCGTGATACCTCAACTTATTACATGAATCCGAGAAAAAGAATTAGAAGAGAAGAGAAGAATAAGGAGAAGAAGACGCAGTGGTTATGACCGGGAGGGACCCATTGACTTCAAAATCTGTTGTCTAAATCTCTTGATGCCTCGGCTATGTCTCTTACAGGGGACTAATGTGTTGGCTGTAGATTGGGTCCAAAATCTGAGGCACTTCTCCATTTCCTTATCAAACTCGACATGAGTATGATAGTCTTTATTTGCTTCTTCAATGGCAGATTGAAGAGAGAAGATCTCCTTCATTTTCTCTTTGGAAATGGAGCTTTCCTTGAATAGATTATCTTTGACAAAAGCTCTGAATTGAGCTTTGATTTCTTGCAAGGAAAAAGGCACACCAGAAGTTTCATCCTGAAGATGACAATGTATATCTTTGAAAGCGATCTGACCGGTGCCTTGAAAGCCTCATCCTTCGCCATTATTCTTGATTCTCCCAAAGCCTCCTCCAGACTTTGATCTTCCACTCCACGCCGTAAACCCGGGACTTTGTGATTATCCTTTGCATCATCAAAAACCTTATTCGCCATAAAATGTTCTCATCTGTCTCCGTCCCATGAGATGGAGTCTATTATGCAACCTTGCTCCAGGAGTTTGAGCTCTTTATCTATGATCCCGATAGTGGAGGAGAGCTTACATTGCAAGTTGTTCACCTTCTTGTGGAGTTTGAAAGCTTCATCGATGAAGTTCAATCTGCAACAAGCATATCTTCCACCATGGCCTCCATAGCTCTACCATAGACGGAATACTTGTGCATGTCTTTGATACTCATGCTTCATCTTGGCTCAAAACTATAGGTGTGCGGAAGGGTAGTCGGTGGGGTATGGTCTAAAACTTTGTCCTTAGACAAAATAGATTTGATAAAACCAGCGTGAGAATCTGGGCTTGTTCCTCCAACTGTTCAATAGTTTGCTGCCCTTTCTCTACCCTCCCAATGACTCTTGTGACCGTTTCCTGGAGGTTGTGGATCTCACCTTCAGGGGTAGACTCTCCCATAGGAATCCTTGAGAATTCTAGGTCAGATGCCTGTAAGTCCTGCTCTGATTTATCTACTGTAGGCTTAGCAATCTCCAGGAATTGCTGACCCTGAGCATCAGACACTATCCTAGAGGTGATTCTGGCTTTTTTGGCATGAGAAGGAGTAGTGCCTAACAAGGCTGCCACAGCATCAAAATTTGGCCCTGAGCTCCGAGAGGAAGATTTCCTCTTTCTACTGTCGACAAAAGGTTGCACCCATGCAAAAGAGGAAGAGGAAGCAACAGGAGGGGCAAGAGGACCAAGAGACAGAGAGCTCATGATGCTCAAGGTTTGCACAGCTGTTGTCTCAAGTTGAGACATGAGTGGGGCGCTTGAGAGACAATTGCTTCATGAGGGAATCAATAGCACTTGGAAGTTCGGTGCTCTGGACTTCCTTATCTTTATCCGTTGGAGCTTCAGGAGCACTTAGAGGAGCTGGCACTTCACTCTCTTCACTTTCACTGAGAACAATAATGTTCTCTGATCCCAAAGGTATTTCTGCCTGCTTTCTCTGAGGATATTTTCCACAGGCTCCTTCTTAACCTCTTTGAATTTCTTCTGGTATACTTGGGTGGATGAAGAAGGAGTAGAAGCTGCAGGTCCTTGCGTTGATGAGGCAGGAGGGGTTTGCACAGGTGTGTCTGATATTGGAGTCGATGCTTCCCTCCTTGGTGTTGAAACATCCTTAGAGGAGGATTCTCCTGAGTGCCTCCTAAGCTCTCGAACTTTCTTATCAAACCAGATCTTAGTCCTGACTAAGACTGGAGCCAGGATCTCGGCCAAATCATCTTTCTCTTTCTTGAACCAATCCAAGTCCTCCAAGGGAGTGTGCTTAACCACATTGTCATACTCATATGAGTATAGATCAGAGTTGTCATCCTGGAGTCCTTCAGGAACTTGGTACAAGCTGAGTTCTTGGATCAATTGCAGAGAGAACCTGCCATAATGCCTCCTTCTAGCCTCAAAATCATCGGCACAGTCAGCCCAATAGTCTTCTGTATCTGCCCTATGATGATAGATTATCTTGATGTTCTACTCAATGAACTTCTTTGAGTCGAAGCAAGTTCTTGGCTTGAAGAAATGGACAGTGATGGGAGCCAGGGCTCTTTCTATATTCTGTGTGCGTCCAGGGCTGTTTTACAAGTGTAGTTTCCCAAAGAGATGGGGAAGTGCAAACCGGTAATCTTCTTTTCTCTGCGAGTTACATGCAATTTTCTAATTGCTTGCATACTTCTATCAAAGCCATCTTATCACCTGTGAGAACATGGGAAGCCTCGGAGGTGCTCTCATAGCGTGAAAGCTTTGATATAGGAGAATTTTCTACGAATTGGATAAAATACGCATTGTAGTAATCGATATCAAGTTCATGGCTTCATCAGAAAACCTTCTAGCAGTGTCACCCTTGAGAAGCCTAACCACGTACATGGTGAAAGCATCATTTACCCTTCAGAAATTGCGATTGTTGGTCTCTAGGGTGAACTGCGGGCAGTAAGCATATACAGGATCATCCTTGTGGGCATCAATGTAAGAAAAACCAAACCATTGCCTTGATGCCGCAAGAGTATACATCAGGTACGAAGTCATGTAGAATTTCTTCATTTTTTGTACATTGGGCGACTACTCCGCTAAGTTCATGCGATGATTTCTTGAGTTGATGTTTTGAGTTCCCTTGCACACCATGTTGATGGCGGCCACATCCAAAATGGAATTCGTTAGTAGAGGGTAAGCTCATAACCCGAGCGATGAGGATTATAAAATCGACAATTCTTAATTGAAATCTACCCGAAAAGAGTCTTGGATAGGCGAGATGCTCCCTTCTTAGGGTTCTTTAGCCGGAGTTCGCCACCCGCGCCTTGTAGTTGTCACTGTCTTGATTGAACAGGGCCTGCGCTTGATTCTGGGAAACAACTATGGCATTATCCATTTCTGGAATCCTCAGTGCAAAGTGATAATGGTGGCGGCGTCTAGTTTGGCGATGAGTTTCCCGTGTACGTTGGTCAATTCACTCGAATCAGGGTTGAAATGAGCTCCACATGAAATCATTGTATCTGCACATTGCACCGATATTGGGAAACCTCCAGCGAAAGCCAAACCACTGTCGTGAATCATCTGTGCCATTGGTGTAGGGTTTACATCTCTGCTATCCTTACCCAAAAATCGCCAAAGTCAAGATGGCGAGGTTCACTATCCTAATATTGGGAGCAGCAAACTCTAGTGGTGAGATTTGTTCCTCTCCACAAAATTTGATCTTCATGTTGGCAGCAATTCGGAGGGCAGAGCCGCAAGCTAGACTCGGGAAGGAATTATAGAGGGAAGGGATACGCGCACGGAATTTAGATTGCAAGGGTTCGAGCAAAGGATAGCATGGAAGCAGTGTGAAAAATGCATAAGGGGTTTGCTCATTATATAGTTTTTTTAGGAGAGAGAAAGGTAATGAATGTGCATTTAATACATACCTACTAATTTGAATAAGCAAAATATTCGGTAGAGCAGGAAAAATTAGCACGAATGGCACTTGGTTCATTTGGGACATGTGGGACGTGAAAGCGCGAAGCACGCGGCTCGGCCGATTCGGCGAAGCGGGAAAAGATGCGCAAATGCTTTTTTTGGGACATGCGGGACAAAAGTGCACGAAATCACGCGGCTTGGCTAGATCAGGCGAAAATGTGACAATGGGTCCAGGTGAACTTGGGACATTTGGGCAACTTGAAAGCGCGAGTCGCTGATTAGGCGATTCGGCTTAAAATAGAACAACTTGTCCCGAGCGAACTTGGGACATTTGGGACAAAAGTTACAAGGGCCCGAAAAGACAAACTTGGGAAACCGGCGATCAGGAGCAGAGGCCCCATTGAACTTGGGACACGCGGGACAAAAATGTCCGTGAGGCCAAAAACACACAAAATGACCCAAAAACATAGATTTTCTCGATTTCTCAACTTTTAACATTATCATTAAAGCAGAGAAGACACTTATACTCAATTTTGAATTTTCACTTTTCTTAAGAGCGGGGAATTTTGAGTGGACAACAAGCACTAAGCATTGAGTTACGGTGAATGCAAGATTGAATGGTGAACTATGTTAAATGGAGCTCTGCTGATAACCATCCTAAAATTGGTCCCATTATAGATTAAATCATCCCTACACATGGAGATACAATTGTATCGCTAATTTCTCCTCATTTTAATTATAAAATTATTTGATTTGTATTTATATTTGTGTATCGAGGTGGGTTGATGTATCTAAGAGGATCTATTGCATGTCGTTGTTTTGTTTGTTGTCTGAAAATAATATTGAGGATGAGGAGGCACCTCATTTAGGCATAATGCCTAAGCTGTATTGATCTTCCTTCTTCTACTTGACCACCTATGGTACATGTAGTTAACCTTTGCAATGCCATTCTCAAGAGATATGATGGTTACTGGTTCATTTTTCTTGCCCTTTATCTTTTATGTTTAGTAGTTATTATTTTGATTAAGACATTGAAAATTCTCTTTCATACTATCCCACTTATGTCTCTGTAATATTTACTCTTCATTTGTGTGAAACCTTATGCTTTCCCATTCTCTACTAAAGAAAATGATAAGAGATTCAAATAGAGTATATTGACCATCAATGGAGTAGATTAAAAGAAGTGGGAGCCAAATAGGTTTAGTGTCTTAGAATGTATTAAGTTTTGCTTTGAAGGATTCATAAAAATAGTTTTGTTAAAAGTGTCTATTGGGGATTTGAAATGGGTTTGCATCCATTAATGCATGAAGGAAAGAAAGAAATGTGATCTCAGGCCCATTTTAGCATGGAGTGTGACTGTTTATGACTTCTTGTGGCCTCCATATCTTGCCCCAAATGGTTGCTTCATCTAAAGTGTGTTGGCTTGTTTTGTAATGGTATGCTTGGTGGGATTTGATTATAGGGATGTTGAGTTATCCAAGTTGGTCATTAGAACATGCAAGGAATGTTGAGCTTTGCATTTGATGTGTATACTTTGGTGTCTCTTAGAAGTGTGGAGAGGTCTCCTTGACCTCAAATTTTTAGTGAGCTATTTGGATTGGGCATGGTCCTTGATCAAAGTTAGTACATTACAAAGTGTTTCCATTTTACTTACATTAGAAATAAATAACACTTTGTAAGAAATGAAGAGGCCACCTTATCTCTCTTAAATGATTGTAGAGAGATTGTCATTCAGATAGGATCTTCCACAAAAGTGTCATACATTAATCCTTCCACCTCTTCTTGCACCTTTTGTTATCCTTCATGATTAATTGTCCTCATCAAAACCCTATTTAGTGACCTCATCATCCCCAATTTAATAAAAGTTAATATTGAATCTGATTTCTAAGTAACTAATAATGTACAATTAGGTAAAATGCAATAAAAAATGCTAAGTTCATAACCAATGCAAGACTATAAGAAAATTAGAGAGATAGGTGGCTTAGTTGATTTATGTGCAATCTATAGATATTCGGGATTGTTTATATCTTTGTATTTGGAAGGAAATGATGTCACGGGAATCCTACTAAGAGTTTTGAAGATCTACACTAATCGGGACATGGGCCCCCATAGGAGGACAAAAGCGTGTCGATGTTGTTGTCTAATTTTGGGTTTTGTGTGGTGTCAAATGCTCAAGATTTGCTTATTTTATGTTTCTAAAAACTATCATTTTAAAGTATTCTTTATCACATCACCTTCATTATTAGGGTATTTCTCACACTGTAACTTGGAAAAAAACCTAGGTACTGCACAAGCCAAAAACATATCAAATCTGAAACAATATTCAAAATGTGAAGTCGGACTAACCCTAATGGTCACCAAAGCATGAACTTATTATTGAGTACTACTTTACATTCCATACTCCATGTAGTTCTATGTGTTTATATGTGAAATAGTGTCCTTAGGTTTCCCTCACACCAACGATGCAAATATAGCGGTGTATAGCTACATAAAATACAAATGTGTGATACGGAATTCAACACTTCCCGTTCTTATATAGTGTCTGCAGAGCCCAAAAATGCAATCCCTTTGATGATAGTAATAATATGTAGATGTGATTACCCCTTAGAATTTCCATCCAGAATAATAGTATGTATGTTTTGTATATATATGGATCTCTTGTTTGAATTTTGACACTAGTGACACAAAAGGACGTGTTAGTGCTCATATTTATCTCCTCCCATTTGCCATTATTTTCCTTTGATCTGCATGTTGTGAAACATTTTATCTCTCAATGTGGATGTTCTAAGGCTTCTACTTCTTTTTGGATGCCTCAGGTTGTTTGCAAAATCTGTTATCATGTCCCTCTATGAAAGATTATCTAACTTTGCCCTGTTTTCCCTAATTTCTTCAAAATCCATGAGCTTTGCCATTTTCATATATTTCCTCGACCATGGAAGCTCAAGAATGGTTAATCTATATTTGTATGCCTTTGAAAATCCAAATCCATGGTCGAAGAGATGCTCGAACCATGATTCACTTGTTTTTATTTCAAAAGATTTTCATCCTTAGCGAAAAATTGGGTTCTGGGTGTGAATGGCGATTTTCTATATTTCTTACGATGGTCTAATGGGTGTATTTTTCCTGTCAAATTTATTCCTCAGCATTCAGTGGTCACGTGGCTTCTTTTGGTTGGTTAGGGGATGGTGGGCAAATGCTTTAACTTATCACTTTTTGCTTTTTTGGAAAAAAGGCAAATTTGGTCCGTAGTCCACTCAAATTTGATTGGTTCTTTTGGTGCTTACATGGCTTCTTCTAATTGGATGGGGTGCGGCGGGTTTGTTTTTCAACTTTTATTTTGGCTACTTTGGAAAAAGGTTTGAACCCACCCCATGGCCCCGTCATGCTTTGATTAAAGCAAATTTTAAAGTGGCAGGGAAAAAGTCTCACTTTGACCCCGCATGAGGACATGTGGCAAAGATTGATGGAGGAGATGCGGGCCTTCGGAGGTAAGTTGGACATTTTTCCCTTTCGGGATGATGAAGTAAAATTCTAAAATGGAAGCGTGCCCCCACCAAATCATTTTAAAGCCTTAAGGTTTTTGAAGTTGTGCCATAATGACACGTGGAGGTCTGCTTAGAGTCTTTTTCCTTTAAAATTTTAACAACTTCTTAAAGGGCCCAGAAACATGGCAAGCCCGCTCATCCAAGGCCTCAAATTTTGGGAACATCTCAAGATGCACCATTATGACACGTGGTAGTTTGAAAAGTCAAAGGCGCAGAAGCGGACCATCTTAGGTAACTTGGATCTCTTGCCTCTTGTCATCAAAGGAATTCAAAATGGCCCGTAATCCTGACAAAAAAGAATTTCAAAGTTGGCATTGAAAATATAAAAAGGTGGGAGAGCGGGCCGTCGGGGGAAACTTGGATTTTTTCCCCTTGATATTAAAAAGACTCAAATTCTCAAAATGACCCATAGCTCGATAGAGAAAGGTCAAAACTTGCTCCAGTCAATGGTGGAAGTGCGGACTTTGAAGGAAAATTTGAATTTTTTTCCTTTTGTGGAAAAATAAGTTAAAAGTGAAAAGGGAAGCATGGTTCTGATGGGACCCACATTGGGACACGTGTCAATCCCATTTTTCAAGGGTAGAATTGTATGGGAAAAATTGGAAAATTTTCCCTTTTCCAAAAAAGAGGTGAAGTAGTAGAATTTGGCCGCGGTTCCTTTGGGGCCCACCTTAGGACACGTGTGAGGCTCATTTCTCTAGGGAAAGGTTCAAAGCAAAATGTGAAAAATATATATTTTTCCAAAAGTTGTAAAAGGAAAAAGGGAACCCACAAGCCGGCCCACTCTAAAATGGATCTCCCATGTGGACGGTCCAAATTCAAAATAGAAATCAATGGCAACTATGTATCTGTATCTAATTTTTCCACCATTTTCACTTAAGAGCTCCTGGGGACGTGTTTTATTTTGGTTTTTATCATTTATTGGAGTCTTGTGCCTTGAACTTAAGAGGAACATTGATTTGGAATCCTGGATTGGTGGGGAAGGTGCAGCAAATGTCTCTCACCATTAATATGCAATCATTTGTCTAATTGGATCGATTTTCTTTCCTTGGCATGTGAACTACCTATTGGTAATCTGGGTTTGGTGAGGAAAATCTGGGGACATCTTCTACCATTAAAGTGAGATCTGACCTTTGGGCTCAGTCTGATCTTCCATTTCTTCTTCCTGAGCACGACAAAGAACTAGAGTGGACGAGATATGGGTAGAAGTGGTTGGCGAATAGGAGGAAGAATGATTTTTTAGAGGAAGGAGTTGAATGCAGTAGATTTTCTTAGAAATCTACCCCGAGGACACGTGCAAGTTTTTACATATTTGATTAAGGGAATCACGATCGTGATCATGGCAAGCACTAGTGGCACTCAAACTCTGGATTTTTTGGGGGAAGGCCTGTTGTAAAATGTTATAAATTACATGAATTTTTTTGTGTGCAAAAGGGTTGGGAGTTTGTGAACATAGAAGTATTAGGAGTCAAAAATTGATTTCCTAAGAAAAATCTTGATAGAGCCCGTCTTTCTGAGAAACTATCTAAAGAAGCCTGTTTATCTCCTTTGTGTTACATTTGATCATGTCAAGGTGGTTGTGAGTGTACAACCATTGACAAGCTCTAAGATTGTTCGAGAAACTTTCCCCTACTGATAAATTTAACCAAACTTGAGTTAATTTGTGTTATTCTTGGACAAAATTTTTGTTTTCTTTGTTCTAAATGTCTGCAAGTAGTTTTTCTTGTTCTTGTTGCATTCTTACATTGAAATCTGTGTGAATCACACAAGATCTTATCCTTGTGATAGTTTGGTGGCATTTGCAATTTCATTTATTAGAAGAGCCTTCATTTAATAGTGAAATAAACAAATTCAAAATCAATGTGACTCTAACATGACTATAATATTGTTTGTTATCCTTTGAGGGTATCTTAGGCATTATGAAACAAAGATTGATAATGTTCGATTGAGTTTCAATCCAATCCTTCATTTTGGATCCTTGAAGTTTGTGTGAAAAGTGCTGATTTGGGCTTCCATTGGAGCACATATTCTAGTTAAAGGAACACCATGGCTACTTTAAAAGTATTTTGTTGTTTGATATTTCCATTTTTGTAAAAGTTCTCAAAGATTTGGTATAATCAACTTTATCCTGCTTCACCTCCCACCAAAAATTCATTTAAAAACAACTTATCATACCCATACCACCCCTGTTTGTCATGTATGTATACAAATGCATAATTTTTACTACCAAAGCATGTAGAAACAATTAGGTTTTCATTGTCTTTAGTGACCTGAACCTTACCTAGAAAATATCTCCATTATCTAGAGTGACAACTTATGAGAGTTAGGTTTTGTTGCATTGATCATATTTTCTTCAAGTTCTTCTTAATAACTTCACAAGGAAGGACATCTCTATCTCCTCCATAAACAACAGGCTACAAAAGGGTTCTCTTACCTTGGTTGAAAGGCACAACCTAAAATAGTGAGGATAGATCAAATCCTCTTAAGGTGCTACCCACTCCTTTTCAATGCTTGAGTGCTAAACGGTTAGATAAATTGCTTCCCAGCTATAAAATGACATACATATTTATCTATCTACCCCTGAGCATCTTGTCAAATCCATGATGCTACTTGGCCTTTGAAGGAGATTAATTTTAGGTATCAACATGCTTTTGGTGCCATTACACGGGACTTATTTGAGTTCTGAGACTATTTGTTGATTCTAGATGTTAGTTCATATCTATTTAGCCCATCAACAACACACTTTACGCACCATTGCCAAGAGAATGTTATAAATTAATGGGAATTCATTTGAGTTCTGAGACTATTTCATATCATCTTGTGTTCGGAGCTGTAAGAATTATTCAAAGTTGTAAATTCAAGTTCTTTCTTTCATTGATAAATATGGATAAAGAAAAGTCGAATCTTTCCATTTCCAATTTCTAGTGTTGATAAACATTTGACATATCAAATTTAGTGCATTTGCACAACTAAGGTGGAAATCCTTAGTGGTGACTCCCTGTTGATCTAATTCTTGATGAGTACTAGTGTCTTAAACTCTGTCAAGTGAGATTTGTTACTAATCTTTGCAAAGTCGGAAGGAAGAAGGTCTTTCTTTGCTAGGGATCTGCTTTAGGACACTATTTCCAAAGCTATGAAAAGAAAAGTCAGAAGGAAGAAAATCCTAGAGAGTTGTTGGAGATCAGCAGACAAGAAAAGGGAGCTCCATTGATGAAAGTGATTGGCATATTATTGAAGATTACAATTCAAGTGCTTCTAAATCAGGTAGCCTCTTTATGGAATTGAATTCTCCAATTGGAGAGGGGACTTCTTTGATATTTTGAAAATTTTACTTCTCATTCTACCCCTATCTTTTCAGAAGTTGATAGGGATTTCCAAGAATTAAGGCCTCTAGGGGATACCCATTTTGAAATTTATACTCCTTTGTTTCAAATACCCTCCACCCCTTATCAATTTGTCACCCTCCGGGTCACTCCTCAAAACAACATGGCCTTGCGCCCACCCCTGACCCCCTTTGTTGTAAACACATTTGGTCCCATAAATTTTATAGGGATGGTTGGTTACAAAATGTAGTTCCCTAGGATGTGAGAAATAGATTACCAAAATTCATAGGAAATAATGCCATAACTGGTGATCATCATTTAAAACTTTTTATCAATATGATGGAAGACTTTTAGATTGAACATGAAGATGTATATATCATTATGTTTATCCATACTTTGGAAGAGGATTCCAGGGAATGATACAACACTTTTCGAGATAATTCCATTGATTCTGGACCGAGATGAACAATGCATTTAGATTGTAGTATGGTGACAAAAATGACCCTAGATTTCTTACATGAGAATTTGAAAATATCAAGAAGAATCCTAATGAGTAAGTACATAATTTCAACACAATGTTTACAACCTTGAGGAGAATTCTTGTTAGGATAAGGCCATGTGATGAATCGCATAACCAAAATAAGCTCCCTCTTATTTTGTGTTAACTAGCTTCCTTTTTTGCCTCGATCAAATTTTACACATTTCGAGGCACTCAAAATTTTCTAGGTATGGCTTCATAAGATAGGATTTTTCTTCCCCTTTTCTAGAAAGGTAAAGAAGTCCTCCTAACTCATATTTTTTGAGTTATGGCTCGGTGGAGTTTGGAGGGGAAATTTTCCTTGGGCGGGCCCATGGAGGTAAGGAAACAATTTTCCAAGGAAGATTTGGTAGACTAGTAGAGTGATGGGAAAATTTTAGCACTTAGGAATTTTTGTCAAAATTCTCAAAGTCAAATTTTATCCTCCCGAGCTCGACGGAGGAACAAAGTGCATTCACGGGGCTAGGGAGAAATTTTTCCACTTAGCCTTATTGGGTAAAAGAGTTAAAGTTGAGAATTGGCCCGCGGATCAACTAGAGGGTGCCACTTGTCATCGGAGGAGCGGGGCATGGAGAGTTTTTTAGAAATTTTCCCAATTTGAAAAAGAGGGAAAAAATTAGGATTTTTCCCCGCGAACCCGATTTTTGCCCTAATTTTGCCATTTTTGACCTAAATCTTCAGAGGGGCATATCTTTCACACTAGAGCTCGCATTTTCATAATTTTGGTATCATTGGAAAGTTGGTGGTAAATTCTCCATGATGGACCCATCAATTTTAACTTTTGATGGATTTTTATGGTAGAAAATGGGAAAACTCTAAGATGGAAAAATTATAGAAAATGACCCCAACCACCAAAATTAATGAAGTATGGGCCTCTTTCTTGCTCTGCGAAGCAATGTATGATGAAGTATGGGATTTTTCATGGAAACCCATCATTTTGTAGGCTAATTAAATGGATCTTGTCGGTGGTTGGAGTTTTAAAATCAATTTTCCCGTTTTTCTCATTTCCTTCATTTTGTTCGAGCATAAAAAGCCAATTTTGGCTCATTTGTAAAGGGTTGTTCATCCTTCTTCTCTACCTCTCCCTTCTTTTCTTCCTAGGGCCAAAATGGAGTTTGAACCTCCTCCCCTACTCTGTAATGGCATTTTTTCCTCTTACTCATGAAATGATGCACTATGTAAATTCTGAGCAATAAAAAATGTGTTTTGTGATGCATTTGTCCATCCTTGGCTCGTTTTCTTTTTTTTTTTCCTTACCTATCTTGATAACGGGGCATTTGTGCATGTTTGGATGTTCATTACAGTTTTGGAGCTATGTTTATGTATTTTTAGAACATTCTCTATGTGAAATCCATCTTTGATGCTCTGTGATGCACTTATCCATTCTTTCCATTGCTCACCTCTTCTTGTTCCATGGCATTTTGATAGATAATCAACAATTTCCTTCTCTGGTGTTCACCATTTTAGTGTAGGCTCTGTTTTTCCTTTTTTTTCCTCTCCTTGTCTCCTTGGAAGTTAGATTAGGTTAGATCAGCTTTCTGCACTAGAATAACTCATGGCAGGTAGTTTAGGAAAAGGAATGAGCCTTCTCTAAGATATTTCCCCATTTGCAAAGGTCCCATACTTTGGGAAAGCTCAATGTTGTGCATTCACACCAAATTGACCATTTCCCAACAACATATATGAAGGTCAATTTGGGGGTGCTGTGAATTTGCACTAACAGTTTTGGCACACCTGGTGGGACCTTAGAGGTCTCTACTTCATTGCAACAAGATTGATGTGCACTTGTTGCAATTTCCAGCTTTTGATAAGCAATAGTTTACACATCTGGCGACTCCATCTGGTAAATAACTCATTCTCTAAGTTGCAGACCTGTTTTCCATCCATTTCCATTCACTCTTCTCTCTATATCTTTCATTATTTTCCATCATTCCATGAATTTGTGCAATCATGACTTCATTTCCATTATGGAATTCACATTCACAATAGAAAGAGTACATTCCACCTCTAATGTGCTTTATAACTCCTTCAAATCAACATTTTGAGTAGATTCAAGATCATCATGTTTACTCCTATGAGCAACAGGTCTCAAAATCAATTTGGTTATGGAGATTTCTAAGAGAAGGGGTATGCAAACAATAAAAAAAATCAAATGCAAGATGTTGGTCTCCTGGAGAAAATCCAAAAATGGAGATTTGCATGGTGCAATCAAGAGCAACAAATCAAATGAAGGCATTCAAAATTGATTGTAGGGCACCTTGTCCATGGGTTGGCCCTTTTCAGGACACTTCATCCCTCAAGAGAAGCTGGAATTCATGGTGGAGATGTTGCCCCAACTTGCACAATGGACTGAAGAGATAAGGGCCTATGAATTTGGTGCTGAGCAACCTTGTCAATGGGTAATTTCTACACCATCATTTGGTTTTTCTCTTTCCATTCCTCAAGCAACACCATCTCAATTTGGGCTTTAATTTCCAAGCTTCCCATTGAATGTTGTCCCAAGTGTTGATTTCATTTCTCCATTCCCTAGTCTTCCACCTCATCTTAGTTCTTCTATCCTTTTCCCTTCCAAACAGTCATCCCCTCTAAACAAACAAAAGTTCCACCTCCCTCCCCACCACAAAAATTGTAAAAACATAGTTGATTCACAACCCATCCCTCCTCTTGCTTTCCCAAATCCATGTTGGGAAGAAAAAAATCAAAAATCCAGTCAAGGAGAACAACAAAAAGAAGAGCCAAACAAAGAAGAAAAAATTAGAAGTTTGGTAAGCTTGGCTCTCAAATTTGGGATAACAAAGATCCCCTTGATGGTTAAGCCTATAGAGGAGGTATAGGTTGGAGAACAAGTGGTGGCCAAGACTGATTTTATAGCAGGTAGAGGAGCAAGAATACCAACATTCTATTTGTTATGAGTGTAGTGTCCATGTTGGCACTTTAAGTGAAGAGAATGTTGATTCAATTCAAACTACCCAATTAGCTAAGGATTTTAAAACAAATCAACTCCAAGTCCCATTGAAGAGGAGCAGGTTGGGAGAGATAAAATTAGTGTTGAGGCCACTCAATTAAGAAGGCATCATTGAAGATTTTTGGTTTCATTTCAAGGGCCTAATTTGATTAATGAACCCATGATGGAGGAGGACCATACAATTTCAGAGGCTCCAAGTGTAGTGCAGGCTACAAAAGAACCTTCATTCTTCCTCCCACTTCATTCTCTTCAAGCTCCAACATTGAGGAGGAGTTTGATCTTTCAAACTTCATGTTTGAAGGATGAGGAGAACCATGGTGATCAAATAGTAGATCAAGAGGACATAATGGAAGAGTTTGAACACTTGCAATAGGACAATAGTGAGGTAATGTATTTGTCTGATTTGGAGGATTGTTTTGATGGATAGGAACTAGTTGAAATCAAATTGTTTTCTCCTTCATCATCCATATTCCAAACACAAGAACCTGCTACCATGAAGGAGAGCATTCATTTGCAGTAGCCTGAATTTTATAGCAGCTCTTTGGAATCAAGGTTGGAAGATATTAATCTTCCATGTTCTTCGCTGGAAGAGGAAGGAAAAGAGTAGAAAATTTCCACCATTCCTTCCACACCATCCACCCAAGAAGGTTTACAAGAAGACTCCATTTTTGGAGGATAATTTCAGAGCTATGGGCATATAAAATGGATCAGACCTTTCCCAATAAGGTATTTGGCTTCATTGGAGCCAAAGGAGAAGCCACAACTAGTCATGCTTGCTTCTGGGCATGAGTATGAGCATCAAAGTGCCAAGGATCAACTGCAATGCCTCTTTAATCTAAATGCAGAGCAACTAAAAGAGGTATCTAATTTGTTTTCAGTTGACACCTTGCTAATTTGGGTAGAAGACCAACTTCTTGTTGATTTTCCACTCATCCAACCAGCCATGATCAGCTCCAAATCATTTGCATGGCTGCCCATTTTGAAGAAAGGAAGCTATTTTGCACAACCAGTTGCAAGTTTTGTTTAGTTCACCTTTGCTTGTAGTTAGAGTAGAGTAGGTAGGTTTTCTTTCAGCAAAAGAAGTGCTTTTGCACACTCTACATGTTCCATTTGGAGCATGTATGATTTTTAGTTTGTACATAGTTTTTGGTGTTGTTGTATTGCTCTTGCAGTCCATTTCAATGGCTTTTGGTGAAGATCAACTCCAAGTTTCAGTGGGTTTCTAAGTGGTTCGGGTCGATTTTCATAGTTCAAATCATATTTGGTTATCAGACTTGACTCCATGCCTAATGGATGATTCAAAAGGCCACTAATCATTCATCTAGCATGCACAAAATGACCCCTGAGAGTCACCAAATTGTTAACCAAAATAAGCTCCCTCTTATTTTGGGTTAACTAGCTTCCTTTTTGTGCCTCAGTCAAATTTTTACACATTTCGGAACTCAAAATTTTCTGGGTATGGCTTCATAAGATAGGATTTTTCTTCCCCTTTCTAGAAAGGTAAAGAAGTCCTCCTAACTCCTTGTATTTTTTGAGTTATGGCTCGGTGGAGTTTGGAGGGGAAATTTTCCACTGGTGGGCCTTGAAAGGTAAGGAAGCAATTTTTCCAAGGAGATTTGGCAGACTAGCGGAGTGATGGGAAAATTTTAGCACTTAGGCATTTTTGTCAAAATTCTCAAAGTCAAATTTTAGCCCGCAGGCCCGAAGGAGGAACAAAGCGCATTCGCGGGGCCAGGGAGAAAATTTTGCCACTTAGCCTTTTGGGCAAAAGGGTTAAAGTCAAGAATTGGCCCAAAATCAACCAGAGGGCACCACATGTCATCTAAGGAGCGGGGTGTAGAGATTTTTTGGGAATTTTTCCCAATTTGAAAAAAAGGGAAAAAATTAGGATTTTGCCTTGCGAACTCGATTTTTTTCCTAAATCTTTAGAGGGCATATCTTTCACACTAGAGCTCATATTTTTGTTTTTGGTATCATTGGAAAGTTGGTAAAATTATCCACATGATGGACCCCTCAATTTTAAATTTTGATGGATTTTTGTGGGAGAAAAATAGGAAAATGTCTTTGGCATGGAAAAATTACAAAAAGCGACCCCAAACACCAAAGTTATTGAAGTATGGGCATCTTTCTTGCTCTCTGCGGAGTAATGTATGATGAAGTATGGATTTTTCATGGAAACCCATCATTTTACAGGATAATTACATGGATCTTGTTGGTGGTTGGAGTTTTTAAATTGAATTTTCCCAAGTTTTCTCATTTCCTTCATTACATTCGAGCATAAAAAGCGATTTTGGCTCATTTGTAAAGGATTGTTCATCCTTCTTCTCTGCCTCTCCCTTATTTTCTTTTTCCAAGGTCAAAAATAGTTTGAACCTCCTCCTTTACTCTATAATGGTGTTTTTACCTTTTACTCATAAAATGATGCCTTGTAAATTCTGAGCAATAAAAAAATGTGTTTTGTGATGCATTTGTCTATCCTTGGCTCATTTTCTTTGTTATTTTCCTTACCTCTCTTCATTATAGGGTATTTGTGCATATTTGGATGTTCATTACAGGTTTTGGAGCTATGTTTATGGAGTTTTGGAACATTCTGTGTGAAATCCATCTTTTTCTATGATGCACTTGTCCCTCATTTCCATTGCTCACCTCTTCTTGTTCCATGATAGTTTTGATACACAATCAACACTTTCCTTCTTTGGTGTATCACCGTTTTAGTTTAGGATCTATTTTTCCTTATTTTTCCTCTCCTCCTGTCTCCTTGGAAGTTAGATTAGGTTAGATTAGCTTTCCTTCACTGGAATAACTTGTGGCGGAGTAGTTTAGGAAGAGGAACCAACCTTCTCAGAGAGCTTTCCCCATTTGCAAAGGTCCCACACTTTGGGAAAGCTCAATGTTGTGCATTCACACCAAATTGACCATTTCCCAACAACATAGATTTGAAGTTTGATTTTGGGGTGCTTTGTATGAATCTACACGAAAATCATGTTTGATCAAATATCCAATGCATTTGATAAAAAGGTTGCCTTCTACTTGAGGGAAAAAAACCTGCTAATTTGATTCGCGAAATTCACCATGACTCTACAAATTGAATATAACATCAAGGCAATTGAAAAGCCTCCAAAAAGAGAGGGTGTAAAACTAATTAACCAGGAGAATCCTCGGACAAGTAAGGCTCTTGATTTGAAAGAAGTTGTGAATAATTTGGTAGGGGATGTTAAATAAATTTCCTACAAACTAGCTTTGATGAGAAAGGAATTGGGTAGAGCTCATAAGGTCAACACTAGCAACAAGGCCAAGATAGGTTCACAAATCACCAAATATTTGATGATAGAGGCAAAGGACATGTTGGATTTAGAAATAGGTATTCCCAAGCTAGGAAAACATAGAATGGTACATGATCCTTTGGCAGCTAAAGTTACTTTTGTGGAGGATACATATGTCATTGATTGGTGTGACATATGTTTCATACCCCATGCTCCATGTGAGAAAGAATAGCAGAGAAGAAGAAAAAAATCATATGATGATAATGATGAATATTTTTGCATGATGGATTGCTCCACGAGCTCACAACAAGGGGAAACTTCAACTGAGGTAATAAGTGCTAGAACTGCTATTGATTTTTAGGATTACATCCACTGGTACCTATTCTTCCTCCCTCTCATATTTTAGAAGTAGATATTGTACATGATTTTGAATTTCCCAATAATGAATTTGAATATTTAAGGGCTTTAATGATAAAGAATTATGATGGAGGCATCCCATCTAAGGAGGATAGGCAATTGTTGATGAATGTTGTTGTGGCTCAAGAAAAGGAACACAACACAAGAAGTAGGGTTGTCAAAGGGACAGGCCTTAGGCCAAGCCAAAATTCCATTGCTTTCAAATGTTCCTAAAGAGACTCCTAAGAAATATGCATCTGCTAAGGGCCTTGTTTTTCCAAACAAAAATCATACCCCTCCTCATGCCCAAGTTGCCAAAAATCCCGTGCCATCTAATGAATGTGTCAACCTTCCTTCCAATGTTGTCTTGCCAAAGTCTTCCCCTTATGATATTTCCCAAATTTAAGTCAAATCAAAGTCTCTGTTCCAATTGTTGAGTTGCTTTAGGATTCTTGAGCACAAAAAGAGAGCATTTGGATACTTGGGATTGAAAAAGAGAAGACTACCCCTAGGTAGAAATGTTAATATTGTGGAAACCCCACCAATGATTAAAGAACTAGAAACACCACCAGCATTAGAAGAGCTAGATGAACCACCCGAGGTTTATCTAGGGACATCCTTAGTAGATTCTTAGTTGAATGTGGATCCTTTCTTCACCACTCGATCATTAAGGACAGATTGTTACACAATTGTATGTTTGACTCGGGGTATGATGCAATGTTATGCCTCTTGAAGTCATGAATGAGTTGGATATCAAGGTAACAAGAACATATGGGAAATGTACTACATGGATTCTAGAGAAGTGCCGGTGGTGGGATGTATGAAGGGTCTAGTGGTACAACTTATAGCATATCCGGGTAGGAATTTGAAGCTTGAATGTAGTTATTGTTGATTTCCCAACCAAGTGGGGTATGTTGTTGTCTAGAAAGTGGGTTGCAAGTGTTGGTGGGAGTGTTCAAATGGACATGTCCTATGCTATTATTCCAATTGAGGAAATCTTTCTAAGTTGTATGGGGAAATAAAATGGTGCACCTTATTGAGATCCCAATAATGCATCCTATGAGGTATTTTACACAAGTGTTGATGCTTTGATAACTTTGTAGGATTTGCTAATGGGAAAGAGCACAAGATTGAGGAATGTAATTTTCTTGAGCAAGAAGGATCTCCTTGGACTTTATTATTTGATGGGGCTTGCTCCAAGTTTAGAAATGGTGTTGGTGTTGTTCTAATCTCCCCAAGTCAGGAAGAGTTTGTCTTTTCTTTCAAACTCAACTTTGAATGCACTAATAAAATTTCTGAATATGAGGCATTATTGTTAGGTCTAAGGATTACTTGGACATATGGTGTTAAGGACATCATTGTCAAAGGGTATTTAGAAGTAATTGTAAAGAAATTCAGAAAATTGTATACCACAAAGAATCGAGCAATGAAGCAATACAAGCATGCATTTGGGATTTCATTGAGATGTTTATTTCATTTAACATTGTGCATCATGATAGGAAGTTCAATGATATGGCGAGATATGCTTCTTGTGTTGGGATCTCGGTTTGATAATTGTGCAGTGTCCCCATATTTTGAATATGATGTTGAGGTGTTAACAAGGCCATATGTACCTGACAATATTAAGCATTGGAAAGTTTTTGATGATGATGATCAGCTCGAGAAGATTTTTGTAAACAAAGAGGATTTTCCGATCGAGAATATTGATTGGGAGTCAATGGTGTGTGTAGCAGAGGGTAAAGAAACCTTTTTTGGAAAAGGCATAATCCAACTTAAGACTAATAGCATTACCAGAGGGATGGTTTCTCTTGAGTCCAATTTTGGGGAACATCTCAAGATGTGCCATTATGACATGTGGTAGTTTGAAAGTCAAAGGGGCGGGGGAAGTGGACCATCGAGGAAAACTTATATCTCTTGCCTCTTGTCATCAAAGGAATTAAAATCTCAAAATGGTTCTGGCCCGACAAGAAAGAAGTTCAAATTTTGCATTGAAAATGTCAAAATGCGGGGAGGCGGGCCATCGGGGGCAACTTGGATTTTTGCCCCTTGATATTCAAAAGACTGAAATTCTCAAAATGATCCATGGGCCCGATAGAGAAAGGTCAAAACTTTCTCCAGTCAATGGCATAAGTGTGGACCTTTCGGAGGAAAATTGGAAAATTTTCCTTTTGTGGAAAAAGGAGTTAAAAGTGAAAAGGGAAGCGTGGTTCGATGGGACCCACATTAGGACATGTGTCAGGCCCATTTTTCAAGGGTAGAGATGTGGGGAAAAATTGGAAAATTTTCCCTTTTCCAAAAAAGAGGTGAAGTATCAGAATTTGGTCGTGGTTCCTTTGGGGCTAACCTTAGGAACGTGTCAAGACCATTTCTCAAGGGCGGATGTGTGGAGGAAAATGTGAAAATTTTACATTTTTTCAAAAGTTGTGAAAGGAAAAAGGGAACCAAGCCCGCCCTAAAATGGATCTCCCACATGGAAGGTCCAAATTCAAAATAGAAATCAACGAACAACTGTGTCTCTGTATCTGATTTTTCCACCATTTTCACTCCAGAGCTCTTAGGGACACGTTTTCCTTTTGCTTTTTTTATCATTTCTTGGAGTCTGCTACATGCTAAATGAAGAGGAACATTAATGTGGCTTCTGGTTTGGTGGGGAAGGTCTATAAACATCTCTCACCATTAATATGCAATCTGATTATCGGATTCGGCCCGATTTTTCTTTCCTTGGCATGTGAATGACCTATTGGTAATCTGGGTTTGGTGAGAAAAATACGGGGACGTCTTCTACCATTAAAGTGAGATCTGACCTTTGGGCTCGGTTTGATATTCCATTTCTTCTTCCTGGGCACGCAAAGAACCAGATTGGACATAATAGGGGTGGAAGTGGTTGGCAAATAGAAGGAAGAATGATTTTCTAGAGGAAGGAGTTGAATGCGGGAGATTTTCAAAGAGATCTGCCCCCCTGGGCACCTAGCGACTTTTTGCAGATTTGATTATGGGAATCACGATCATGATCATGGAAAGCACTGGTGGCACTCAATGTCTGGATTTTTTGGGGGGAAAATTCCCTGTTGTAAAATTTTATAAATTACATGAATTTTTCATGCAAAGGGTTAGGAGTTTGTGAACGTAGAAGTATTAGGAGTCAAAAATTGATTTCCTAAGAAAAAATCTTGATAGATCTCGTCTTTTTGAGAAACTATCTGAAGAGGCTTGTTTATCTCCTTTGTGTTACATTTGATCATGTCAAGGTGGTTGCGAGTGTACAGCCATTGACAAGCTGTGAGATTATTTGAGAAAATTTCCCTTGCTGATAAATTTAACCAAACTTGAGTTGATCTGTATTATTCTTGGACAAAATTTGTTTTTGCTTCATTCCCAAATGTCTGCAAGTAGTCTTTGTTATTCCTGTTGCATTCTTACATTGAAATCTATGTGAATCACATAAGATATTCTCCTTGTGATAGTTTGGTGGCATTTGCAATTTCATTTTTCAGAAGATCCTTCTTTGATAGTGAAATATACAAATTTAAAATCACCGTGACTCTAACATGACTATAAGATTGTTTGTTATCCTTTGAGGGTATCTTAGGCATGATGAAATAGAGATTGATAATGTTTAGTTGAGTTTTCCAATATGAGCCTTCATTTTGGATTCTTGAAGTTTGTGTGAAAAGTGTTGATCTAGGCCTCCATTGGAGCACATATTCTAGTTAAAAAACACCCTAGCTACTTTGAAAGCATTTTGTTATTCGATGTTTCCATTTTTGTAAAAGTTCTCAAAGATTTGGTATAATCAACTTTATCCTGCTTCACCTCCCACCAAAAATTCATTTAAAAAAACTTATCATACCCATACCACCTATTTTTCATGTATGTATACAAATGCATAATTTTTACTACAAAAACATGCAGAAACAATCAAGTTTTCATTGTCTTTAGTGGCTTGAACCTTGCCTAGAAAATATCTCCATTATCTAGAGTGACAACTCGTGAGAGTTAGGTTTTGTTGCATTGATCATATTTTCTTCATAGTCTTTTGAATAACTTCAAAAGGAAGGACATCTCCATCTCCTCTATAAACAACGGAGCTAAAGGGTTCTCTTACCTTGGTTAAAGGCACAACCTAAAATAGTGAGGATAGATCAAATCCTCTTAAGATGCTACCCACTCCTTTTCAAATCATGAGTGCTAAAAGGTCGAGATATATTGCTTCTCGTGCTACAAAATGAAATACATAATTATCTATCTTCCCCGAGCATCATGTCAAATCCATGATGTTGCTTGGCATTTGAAGGAGAGTAATTTTGGGTACCAACAAGATGACTATGAGCACGGGATAAAGACAAAAAGGATAAAAGTTTGACCACAAATTTCAAAATGTTTAAAAAGAAAAAAAGAGGATAAAAGTACCCAAAATGGACACAAATGCACGGCACTAGTGTCTAGAGTGGGCATTATTGTTACGAGATAAATGACAATAGATGTGAAAATAAAGATAAATAAGGATCCATGTGACTGACTTGACTGGATACATAAATGAGAGATGTGTAGAGAAGTATAATAAAAATAAATCAAAGACATAGATGGACAAGAGATAGTTTCACTAGTGAATAATTTTCTTACTTAAGATCCATGCATATAAAAACATACCGATGACATAGTAAAATAGTAATATGTGCATGATTTTGTGTCTACATTTCCCCCTTTATGCTATTTGAATGAAATTCAAGTAGTGTAAAGGAAGTAAGAAACATACTTGTATAGAGTCCAAAGAAGCCATATTGCAAAGTGCATGTAGAATGTAGAAACTTGTAGTGTGGCGAACCATGGATCAATGTTTTGACCCATGTGGCATAATTGGAGAAACCAAAATGTCGTAAGGAGGTAATTGGATAAATAGTTGAAATGATTTGGAGGCTTATGGATCTTTAAATTGTTGTCCAAGGTGATAGAAGAGGTAGGGATTGATCAATTCCCAACCTGATTTGTTTTAAAAATGGGAGGATTTGGGCATCCTGCTACCTGCAGAAGAAGAGTACTATGGAGAGCGGTCTAGATTTTCTCTCCATCAATGATTGCATCCCAAAAATTCCAACTGTTGTAGATTAATAGAGACAAAAATTATTTCATATTAGTTCCGATTGAATTTTTTTTGGTTCCGATTGAAGAAACCATATAGAAGCAGTATATGAAGGAAATGGCGTCTCATTTCCACCACTTCTATAATAATGGGTGTACTATTTGATAGTATTAGATGGCTTCCAAGTTATGTCATCTGGAAGCGATATTAATGTAATGTGACTTCTAAGTTAAGTAATATGGGAGAGATAATAATTGTGTTTATTATACTAGAATGATTAATTTGATATTGAGTGATAAAATATTGTTTGAGATAATTTGTGATGAGGATATTACTCACATAGATATTTTTTCTTTTCCCCAAGATTAGGTCATTTGGGGAGGATGATTAACAAAACCAATGATCTATTGGCCTAAAAGGGGCACTATGGTATTAATGTTAGTCTAATTAGGAGGACTAAAACGTTGTAGTAAATGGACAAAAAAATATGAAATAAATGCAAGTAAACTATTCTAAGTGAAATTAAACCCTAAATGTGCAAGAGAAGGGAGAGAAGTGGCTTAGCTAATTTGAAGTGACTATCATGCGGGTTGTTGCGAGATGTGGAAATGAAATCAGAAGTACGCAGATAAACACTTAGGGACCCTATGATGGGGGTGCTTAGGAGTTTATTGGGGCACCCTGGTCTGTAATTTGGGCATTGTGATCTCTAAAATGCTCAAAACCTAAATCAGTATTGTATCACAAGGTGTATTCAAGTGCTTCCTTTCTATCACATTGGATCTGTCGGATGAGCTAGAAAATGACCTGCAATGCAAAAAGAAGTACCAAACCCTAGAAAAATAAAAGATGCAAATGAATAGGTCAGACTAACCTTAGCTGCCAAACTAGTGGAATTATCAATGATTTTGTACTACATTTTGGACTTGGAAGTAATTCTAGTGTGTGTGTGTGTGTGTGTGCATGTCATTCCCTAGGTGCTCTCATGTCAATCGCACTTTGTGAAGTAATGAGCAATAGTAACTATAAAAAATGTAAATAACATATGTGCATGGAATAAAATATAATCCCTCCCCTCATGCAGTGTGTGTGATGCATATCTCCTATCCTTGATGCATGAAATTATGTGGATGTAAATGATGTAATGGATGCAACTCTAGATGGAGTGATAATAATGTGTAATGTTATGACCTAGGACCCTTATTATGCTCTTATAGATTTATATTTATAGGGATCTCAAGCTTAATTTTGTAATTAATCCTAATAAGTCCAACTAGGGAAACAATAAAGAAAAAATGGCTAGAAAGACCCCAAAAAGAAGTGGGAAAGGATGTGCATAGACCGAGGAACCCAAAAGTTGGGCCGGGGGTGCCCCGGGTGCCTAATATAGGCTAGGGTGCCCCTAATTTTGGGGTAGAGAGTGATGGGGAAGTTGCGAAATGGGTGGATAAGTGCAATAAAATATGTGAGAATGATGAAATAAAATATAAAATAAAGATGGCCAAAAGGTGGGATTAATTAGTACTTTATCCACTTGAGAACCTTCTAAATAGTAGTATAAGACCAAGATAAATAATGCTTAAAGTGCATGATTTTTGTCTATATTTTTCCCACACTTTATTTTGGTGAGTGGAACACTTGGTAAGATAAAGAAGATAGATATGCATACATGATATCCATGTAGAGTGTAGAAGAAGATGTGCCAATGGACTAGACTCAAGCATGGAATGAAAAAAAAAAATATGGAGGAATGTGGATTCTAAAGATGAAAAATGTGCATAAAAAGTGATGAAAGTGAACCTAGGGGTGGGACGTGTGTGTGTGTTGTTGTTGTGTGTAGTGTACCTGCATGGTTAGTAAAGGCAAGTGCTTATAGTAGTGTGTTGTTGTTGTTTTCGTCATTGTTGTTTCCCCCAATTTAAGTGCTTGTTTCTCATATGGCGGACCTGTAAGGATAAAATGATCAAGTAGTCAAATATGTATGTATGTAAGAATACTGTGTAAAATATGAAAATGTAAAGTATGCAAATGTAAAATACGATAGGAAAAAAAAAAGTGTAAATGGAACATGTGCACTGATCCATGTCGAGAGAGAGGGTGTAGAAGGATATCCTTTTTTACATCAAAATTTTCTTCGGTAATCTCTCGCCACCCCCGTGAAGAAGTATAGGGAGGAGATGTGATGTTTCCTCCAACTTTAACCACTTACATTGAAATGTGTGAAGAGATATCTGTCTTTGTCTTAATTTTTAGGTGATCCGATGCCACTAGACAAAGAAGTGTAGAGAGGCACACCTAGTGTAATCCCAAGACTGTAACCACTCTAAAGAATTTCTAAAGGACACCATGTCCTATTATGGCCGATGTGTATGGAGTTTGTAGACTAGTCTAAACTCACTCACTATGTCTAAACTAGTGTAAATACAATGTGTTAGTAAGAAACCCTCAATGATTCCCCCCTCTTTTGGGGCACATGCGATATCGCAAAAAGATAATTTGCCCCCCAAAAGAGGACCCAACCACACTTTGACCTATAGAACTCTACCCTGTAGGGGAAAGGGAAATACTTGGTAGATACCAAGGCACACACAAAAGAGGAGGGATAGCCAATACAAGTGTTAGTCTGAAAACACATGCATGCAATACATGTAAAATATGCAAAAAATGTAGAAACTACCAAAAAACATAGTGTAAACACACAAGAAAATAAGAAGACCGCAAAAAGTGGGTTTCAAACATGGGACATCACTAACGATGTCATAAGACATTTAAGGCTTTCATTATCGCAAAAAGTAGACAAGTGTGCACACAAGCAAAGGAAAATCCCACATACAATGGAAAGCAAAGAAGACAAGTAGTCATGGAAACATGTAATCCTAAAAACAATTATTGTACATACATGAAACACCCATTAGCCTATTAGAGTGATAACCAATATGTCAAATCGTGTAAGAAATAGTAGTATAAAATTCTAAGTATAAAATGAAACAATAACACTGGATAAGATGAATGTGGATGCCCCTATGACCGGTATAGGAAGGGTAGAAGGTGAGCATCCATGTTGCGTGTAATGTCATGTATCTACGATCAAACTAAACAAAGGCATAAACATGCATGTGTCTATGATAATGACATATAAGAAAAGAGTCTAACATGTGTAATGAACTGAGCATGCAAAACAATAGTAAACAAAAGTAAATACCCCCATGACTATGCAATATGATGTGGATGAATGGAATGGAATGCTTGAGATGGAATGATAGGAGCAACGTGCACCATGAGTGGATGAAATGTGTATGTAGTGAGGTTCATTTTTCCCCCTTAGTAGTCAAGAATGAACCATAAATGAGAGTTCATCATCGGGAAATGGTTGAGTAGTGTAGGTTGTATATAGCATGCATGAAGAGAGTGTGTATGTGTAGTGGTGATGAAATGTGATATGTGGTAAGAGGTGTGTGGACCCTATAACGGAAGCGTATACCATGAGTTATTGAATGGATAAGTGATGATTTATCCCAGATCGTATATCACTATAGGATGAGTGCATGGGGATGAAACATATGGAAACATGAGCATGGAACTTATAGCCTAAGTGTATACCATGACATGTTGAATGGATGAATGATGATTTAAACCTAAGCATTTATCACTATGAGATGGAGTGAAAATGGGTGACAATTTAGCCTAAAGCATATGTCACTATAGGATGAATAAGAAGGGAGTAGTGATGTAATCTAAGGTGTATGCCACTAGAAGATGATAAAATGAGGGTGGTGATTTAGCCTAAAGCATATACCACTACAAGATGATAAGAAGGGGTGACAATTTAACCTAAGGTGTATGTCACTAACGCGTGAAATGGTGGATGAGGAAAATGTCACATGTAAGGTCCATTTTATTGGTAAACCCTCGACAATTGAGTATGGACCGAGGAACTGAGTGTGTTAGAGGATAGTGAATGAAACACGTAGAAAACAACATAGTTAAAGAAACCAAGTAAGAATTAGGGTATGAAAATGTGTGTTGTGGGAAATTCAATGTAGAATGTGTAATGGATAGGATATGTAATGTGTGAAATGCAATAGGAAATGTAGATAGGAATGGAAGATGCACAAAGGATAGAGGAAACTAGACCCATATATAATGGAATCTAGTGTAGTATAGAATGAATCAGATGGATGGATGCGTTATGCGAATAAGACAATGTAATGTAAGATGCGGATATAGGTGTGGATAGAATATGTAGTGATGAGAGGTAAAGCTAGACCCATAGATAATGTGACCTAGTGTAAATATAGAATGTATGGATGAAATCTAAAACTAGACTCATATATAATGATGACTAGTGTAGCGTGTATGAGATGAATGATGAAGAAATGACTAATAGATGAGGTATGTATATGATAATGTAAGATGTGGGATATGTATAGAAATGATGATAGAATGTAATGTGTAGGACCTAGCGTGCAGTGTGTGGGGTTTAGTGTAATGGTAATCCCTCAATAGTCTAGTGTGAACCAAAGCACAAGAGTGCGTCATCAAGTAATGAGGGTGTGATAATGTGTGAGAAATATGTCTATAGGCGAAGGAACAAACAGAGGAAAAATGCAACTATGTTAGAATGAGGATGGGGTGGAATGTGTAGTGACTATGCCCCCAAGTAATGATAATGGATGGGTCATCTGATAAGGTTGAAGGAGAGAGGTGTGTCAATTGCTTGGGGAGAGGATGAAAGCATAGAACTATGCACGAGAAGTGGCGGAATGGGAGACAAATGTTGCATAGGAGAATGAAGCCGATATGCATGTGATGGGTGCACATAAGATGATTTTTGTGGCATAGTAAAATGTGTAGGTGATGGAGATCGAGGCATTAGATTGTGTGGAGGGAGGATGATCCATGTGGGATAAAGTGAGGGCGTGATTGGTGGCGAGGATGTAGTAATGGTCTTAGGTATATGCCTATGCTTGCATGTAGGACTAATGGAGTAGTATGGTTATGTAGAAGAAAATTCATTTGGTGAAGTAGAAATGGGATGAGTTCGAGAAATTTCGAGAGAGGATGTATGAGTAAGAGGGAAGACACATGAGTATTGGAATGAGAAGATGCCGATAATGGAGGTGAAGGAGGAATGTTGTTAATAGAAATAACTTGGTTGTTGTATACAAACTTGAGGCATAAATGATTCATAGAAATAATAGCTTGAGATTTACGAATCCAATTGAGGCCAAGTAGTAAATCACATCCTTTGATTGTTTGACTAACAAGGAAAGGGATGAGAAGAGTGAGAGGACCAACTATGATATGGAACTTAATAACACCATATGGTTGGTTGAACTGGTTGATTTGTGAGGGTACCGATATAGAGCATAAGAAGGAAAAATAACATGCACTAATAGGGGAATATGGATCAACCTTAGTGTTGATAAAGGTTGACCCAATAGATGCTTGTATATGTAAATGGTCGAGAAAAAATGTAGCATGGTAATCAACATTGGAGAAGGAAATGATTTGTGATGAAGAGGCGTGTGAGAAATAAAAATTCAAGAGGTCCAAGGGGAGAAGACAATGTATGACAAGATATGATTAGAGGATGAATCGAAAGGCTTAGTATCATGTTTTGGTGATGGGTTGTTAAAGATTTGGAGTTTGTGGTTATCATTGGTAGGGACATATGTGGGGGATTTTGGGAGCTTAACATTTCCACTATCGAGTAAGTCTTAGATGAGATGTCGAGATTGAAACAATGATCATTGGAATACCCGACACACTAATGATAATCACAATAAGAATGGTCATCAAAGTTACACCCTTTGGGTTGAGTTGTAAAAAAGGTGGTGGAAGAAGTAATGATTACTATCAATGAGTTGTGGCAACAAGATGCTTAGCTGGGGTGTAATAATTTTAGTAAATTGACAATGGTATGGTTGAGGACACATTCCTTGGAGTAGAGACCAATTAATTATCAGTTTATGGATTCCTAGTTTTATTTTCATGTGCCTAAATAGTGTCTTACTTGGCAGGTGAGTGGAAGAAGAAGGTGCATCCATATATTTGAGATTTTTGATAGAGATAAGTTTGGTCTCACATAGCTTGAGAGCGTGACAAATTTGGTCGAACGATGGAAAGGTTTTGAAGAGAACACTATCTTGTAAAGGTGGCAAGAGGCTATGGACGAATAAATCTTGTAGTTCTGAGTTTGCGAGGACATTGGTCATCTTGGCCATGTTATTCTTATATCATAAGACATAATCAGGGAAACATTCTGTGGGGCCTTGTTTAAGCTGAGCTAGTTAGGCATAAGAGAGTGTGGAACCAATATTGATAGAAAAGTGTGTGAGAAAAGCATCAGCCATATATATAAACGAAACTACGAAATGTAGTGGTAAGTCATAGAACCAATGCATCACATAGTCTTGTAGACTACACGGAATAATTTGGCAAGGATAGTATGATCATCAGTGTAATCGAGATCAGTGACATGGAAAGCACAAAGGTGTTCTGTGGATCACCATGACCTTTAAAAATGGGTAGTTTGTGAGAGGTGAAGTTAGGTGGGAATGGGTAAGAAGAGATAGATGGTGCAAAGGGAGAATACAACAAGGAGGTAGAGTCAAGTGATAGAGGTCCTTTAGAAGTAGCGACTTGTAACTAGTTGATTTGGTTTTGGAGATATTGGTATAGGGATGCAAAATTAGGAGTATTAGAGGAGGAACCAAACGTAACATTAGAAGCACCTTCGTAGGTAGGAGGGACAGTAGTTTTATAAGAGGATTGGAAACAAAAATAGATGATGTGGATACCATAGGGGGAAGAAATAGGTAGGGATGCCTCACGAGATCGCTTAGTAGTGAGTAGGGCATGCAAAACATGAGGGAGATGAGTTGGATTCTCATGTAAAGCTTGGCTAGAATCAGTGATAACATCTAGCTACTCTTTTTCAACATTAGTATCCTCATCATAAGATTGCTCACTAGCCATTGCGGTCTCGATTTCATGAAGGGGAACTTGGGTAGAGGTGTCTAAGGGGTTTTTGGCTAGAGAGGTGGGTATGTCAGCCATGTATTTAGAAGTACGAGAATAGGAGAATGAAGCTCACAATAATGGAGAGGTCCAAAGAAAACGCTATGATTAATGTGCATAAATGAAAGAGGGGCATCGGGTTCACAAAAATGATAAACAAAAATGATGATCTAATGGTCTAAAAGGGGACACTAGGGTATTAATGTTAATATAATTAGGAGGAATAAAACGTTGTAGTAAATTGACTAAAATTGTATGAAATAAATGCAAGTAAACTATTCTAAGTGAAATGAAACCCTAAATGTGCAAGAGAAGGAGAAGTGGGTTAGCTAATTCAAAGTGAATGTCAAAAGTTGTTGTCGTAGATCTTGAAATTAAATCAATAAGTGTAGATGAACACTCAAGGATCATGCGAAGGGAAGATCTAGAAGATATAGAATGACTCAGGGACCTGGGAGTGTACTGGGGTGCCTCGAGGAGCCCTAGTCTAAATCTAGGAGCTCTAATCTATATAAATTCTCAAAACCTAAATCTAGTATGATTGAAGGTGTCTTTGAGTGCTCCTATTTCATCCTAGATCTTCCGGATGAGCTAGAAAATGACCTGCAATGTAAAAGGAAGTATCAAACCCTAGAAAAATAAAAGAAAATAAATGGGTATGATCTCAACCTGCAAACTAGTGGAATTATCAATGAGCGATGCACTACATTTAAGACCCGGATGTATTTCTTGTGTGTGTACATGTCATACCCTAGGTGCTCTCATGCCAATTGCACTTTATGAACTAGCGAGCAATAGTAACTATATAAAATGTAAATAACATGTGTGTGCATTGAATAGAATAGAATCCGTCCCCAATGCGGTGTGTGTGTCTTACATATCTCTTAGCCTTGATGCATGACATATGTGTGTGGATGTAAGTGATTCAATGGATGAAACTCTATATGTAGAGTGATAGTAGTGTGTAATGTTATGACCTAGGACCCTTATTATGCACTTATAGCTTTATATTTATAGGGATCTCAAGATTAATTTCATAATTAATACTAAAAAGGCCGAACTAATGGGAGAATATAAAGACAACAAAAGGCTATAAAGGCCCCCAAAAGGAGTGGGAAAGGATGTGTGCCATAGGACTAGGGCACCCAAATTTGGACCATGGCACCTGGGCACCCCAAGACAGTCGAGGTACCTTGAGTTTGGGCTAGAATGATGGTGTAGTTACGAAATGGGTGGATAAGTGTAATAAAATATGCGGGAATGACGAAATAAAATATAAAATAAAGATGGTCAAAGGGTGGGATTAATTAGTACTTTATCCACTTGAGAACCTTATTAGTATAATACTGAGGCTAAATAATTCCTTAAGTTCATTTTTGTGTCTCCACAGAGGATACATTTTAAATAGTAGAAATTATTGACTTTCGTGATAGAATGATTGTTCCTTTTTCAAATGAGATCGTGAGAGAGAAAATTGTGATAGTAATTTATTAGGAGTGTTGATTGATTGTATTGTATCTTGAGAGGGATTATAAGATGATCTCGATTATATGCCCCCTTTCGGTGAAAGGGTGAAGGGTGTTGAAATGAACACTCGAGCCAAAAGCAAGACATAAGAAGTTGTAACAATAAATAAGAAATAGTATATGAATAGCGATATTGTTAAAGTATGTGTATGTATTAAGTAGTACATGTGCCATATTTGAATATGAGATGTTGAAATTTGTATGGTATGGTGCAAGAGGATATTGTGATTCGTATGACACAAAAGGGAGAATAGTAGAGTAATGAGACTCAAGATATAACTGAAATTATGTGTCATGTATTATTTAGAAAAGAGAGGCAAATACTAACTATAGTATATGGTAAATTGGAATTACTATATACAATAATAGTAGAAAGGTGAATAGTAATATCATTTTTATTGAGTGTGTTTGAGATTTGAGCTCGAGATACTAGACTTCGCACATTAGAGCCGCAACTTTGATGATATTTGAGAGAGTGATGGCAGCCGTGTGGCTTCATAGATGACCAAGGACCTGGTATGTATGATTATTTTTGGAAAGATTTGTCAAATATGTCCATTCGTATTGAATTTAGTAAAATTTACATTTTTTAATTTCAGGTGTTTCTAATTAGGAGGAAGTGGACAAGGCATTTCTCTTCTTGAGGAAAAAAGTGTCGATTTCTAGTGTTAGTGACTGCTTTCTAGATGCTAGTGACTTGCTTTCAGGCATTGGCATCCCAAGGCATGGTTTTTACACTATTTTATTAAATCTTTGTATTTTGATTAATTTTATATAACAATGATTGATGTTGTGTTATGCATTGTGATAATAGAAAAATTTTGTTGGTGTCTCAGTGGTGTGTAGAGGGATATACAATCTAGAGAGTTTCGTGTGGGTCGTCACTTGATTACATTACATGTTTTGGGGTTTTCAGATAAGGAGTGGTACATATGGGCTCGTGATGTCCCGAGATAAATGGTATTTTATAGGGACATGGGTACAAGCCGAGACATATATTAGTTTGGATGCCATTTTGAGATTTGGGGTTCCACGATTACGAAAATTTATCGTAATTGTTATAGATTCATCGAGTGGCGAGTGGAAGGTGGTGGAGTGGGGATTTTATATTGAATGCATGATATTTTTCGCAACATAGATGGGCATGGTACTAGATATCTCTCGGGGCACGTGTGTATTGGGCCGCTTATACATGGATTTTTATAGATTTACACAGAGGATAATGGTGAATGGATAAAATTCACTACTTTGTTACATATATGGGCATATGAGCATATAACTATATTGAGGAAACTCAAAGAGGCCACGGGCGATTGGGCGCTACTCAAGAAATTTTCAGCAAGGTGGGTGGGCATTCGTAGTAGGAGGATGGGTGTGACCGTATATAGGTCAATGATAAAATGATGGGCCCTAGGGATATTATTGTTAAGAAATTTATGTTTACATTATACTTGTGTAATCAATAAGTATAAATGTTAGTAGTTATATTATATAAACAATAATATATTATTGGAGTTGTTTTAACAACTCCTATAATTTGAGATGTGTATTGTTACTTGAGTAAAAATCACAATTAAATATCATTATGGAGATATTGTTGGGAAAGTAGTTTTCTAGAAAATTGGGATGTAAATACCTATTTATGTGTGTGCATATGCTCTATAAACACCAAAATGAATTGAATGATATATTATTCTTCCGTGAATATTATTGTGTAAATCTGGTCTTACGCAATCGTTTGGCATCAGTGAGTGATGGTACATTTTTTCCTATAATGGAGAAATGAAATGCGAAGGAAAACATCTTTATCTCTATGCAGATTTCCCCATTCTATGGCATTCATTATTTGATAAAATTATTTGTAGGTAATTTTGTGGGAGCAAAAGGTATTTTACAAATTAGTTAAACCCGTCTATAAAATAGGTTATAATTCTATTTGTGTGATGTGGGTTTTTGTAATATTTATTGGGTGTTAAGTTATATCTTCTATAACAATATTGTCAAATTTTTAGAACAAACTAATTTATATTTTTTGATAAAAATAGAAAACAAAAGCAGGGTTTTGAATAATTTCATGAAAGTTATGCATTCTCAAACAAACTCCAATTGCATTCCCAACTTACTCGAAATCTATGATTTATTTATTGATCCTATCAACTTCATAATAGAATTATAGAAATATTCATGTCATTTAATGGCACAACTTTTCTTATACTCCAAGCATTACTTTCAGTCACTTGGTTATGTTTTTGTATGATATGTGTACAATCTTCTTTGGCTTGTGGATTTTAGCATCCCAGTGGGAACAATTGTGGAGAATCGAATTTTATTTTTCCATACTTTCGTAGTCGATAGACCTAGATCTCATAGCTGCATTTAGCGTTAACTCTTCTTTTGATGCAGTGACCACCCACTCCATTCTAATGCATTTATCCATCTCCACGTATATTTTCCATGCATACAAGATTCAACATGTTCATCCGATTCTGGTATGTGTTTACCTTCTTTGAATCAAGATAATTTTTTACCATGTAATCTAATTCTATTGTATGCAAAGTGACTCATCCCACTCCATTCTAATGCATTTATCCATCTCCACGTATATTTGTCCATGCATACAAGATTCAATGGTGTTCATCCATTCTGGTATGTGTTTACCTTGGCATTTGAATCAGGATAATTTTTACCATGTAATCTAATTCTAATTTTTATACCTCCACGTAGTAATATGTTTTCTTGACAAGTGATTATAAATAGAGTCACTTCATTATAAAAGTGTCCTCATTAAAATTCACGTATATATTGAGTCCAATTAAATATCATTATGGAATATTCAAATGTAATTGTTAATACATTCAATTATCTCATTGTTATATAATGTATTGTAAGTCATCTTGAGTCTTTATAATAGGAGTTTTTCATTTGTGATTATTTATTTATATCAGTCTCAAATTAATATTTAATGTTATTTTTACATTAAATGTTCCATTAGTCATAATTATTTTGTTTAGTGTTACATTATGTTACATGTTATTATAGTCATCAAAGACATATAAAGTCAATAGTAAGTGTGTACACGTCATAGGTCTATGTCAAATTTGTGAGTCATCATCATTTGTCATGTCAAATTATCTTATGTCAAATTATACGAGTCATCGTCAAAGTTCGAAAAATCTCTAAAAGTGACTTATGTTTTTAGTTTTGTCATTGTCCAAATACATTATTTATTGAGTGAGAGTCAAAAATTGTAAAATTCTTAAAAGTAAAAAATTTGCCTCACTGGACGCATTTTCGATGTTACCCAACATCTAAAAAATAAAATGTTTCACATTATGGGAGGGAAGAAGAAATAAGCTCAATGTGGAAACAAATGTTCTTCATGATCATATTTGTTGTGTAAGCAGCATCATTTACTAGAGGATAGAGGCATCGGAGGCTGGAGGTCAGATATCGACCTCTCGTTAGTCACCAACGATGGGGCCGCATGGAGATGTGGTGGCATTTTGTGGTGTGAATTTGCTTTTAGTTGTGTGCTTCAGTTTCATAGTACATGTTTTGCAAGTATAGTGTGGATTTCAACATTTCAACGTGGTGTGAAAAATAAGAACAGATGTGGTATGTTCTGTTCACTAGTATGTGGCTATTCATAATTCATGAATGCAAAAACATAGTAAAGAACAGATAGTATAGCGAAATGTAACATCATGAATCTTGAAGAGGTAGAATAGTCAAATGTGTTTGTGTTCATACCTAGGTTTGTGGTTAGCCTCCTAAAACCATTGAAGGTTGTTCATATGTGTTCCTACTTGAGTTCCCACACTCCTAGGTCAGATGTGTTCCCTAGAGTGACTAGTTGATAAGGAAATGATTCCTGAGCATGTTCCCATCCTCATTGGTTAGATGTGTTACCAACAATGCATGGTTGATAAGAAGTTGATGTGTTCCTCTTGTACCTTCAATTCTAGTGTGTGCCAAGATCATGAGTGCACGGAGGCGACGGGATGCGAGAGGAAGTGTGAAAATTCTTTTACTACCATATAAACATTAAGGGGGAATGTTAGGAAATTAATGTTTACATTATACTTGTGTATTTAATAAGTATAAATGTTAGTAGTTATATTATTATTATATAAACAATAATATATCATTGGAATTTTTTAACAACTCATATGATTTGAGTTATGTATTGTTACGTGAGTAAAAAAATCACAATTAAATATCATTATGGAGATATTGTTGTGAAAGTAGTTTCTAGAAAATAGGGATGTAAATACCTATTTATATGTGTGGCATATGATGTATAAACACCTAGAATGAATTGAATGATGTATTATTCTTTCGTGAATGTTATTGTGTAAATTTGGTCTTACACCATTAGTTATTTGGAGACCATATAGAGAATATGGAGGATGGTATGGCATTGGGGTGAATTATACATACCATGTGGTTATAGGATCGATTTTAGGGAGTAACAGAGTTGTTCGAGTGAGTGAGTATTAATACAATTTGGCATGGCCTAAGATGTTCCCCCATGTAGACACAAAATCATGCACTTTAGGCATTATTTAATCCTGATCTCATAATACTATTCATATGGTTTTTGAGTGAAGAAAGTACTAATTAACCCATTTCCTTTGGCCATTTTACTTTTCTTTCTATCATCACTACCAAACTCTTGCATCTACTTGCACAACCGTTCTTACATTTGATGTTGTTTTATCTTTGAATGGGGCACTAAGCCCAATGATGGGGCTCCTAGGTGCCTTGGTCCCATTTGGGGCACCCCGAGCCTTTTACACTTTACTTGCTACTTTTTTTCGGCAATTTCTAGTCATTTGATCTTTCTAGTAGTCGGTCTCTTCGTGGGTTAATTATGAAGTTAGAAAAGAGAACCATATAAATATAAATTTATGAGACCATAATGGGGGACCAAACACTAAGCACTACCATCATCACCTAAGGCTACATCCCTCAAAGGCTCCATTTTCATCCATATATGTCCATCACAAGGCACAAGCTGGTTGATTTACATCACACCGCATAGGAGGGAATTTTATTCTATTCATCCACCATATTATTCCATTTCTACACATAGTTATTGCTCACTTATTTCATAAAGTGTGATTGGCACAAGAGTACCTAGGGAATGATTACACACACACACACATATATAACTACATTAGGTTTGAGATGTAGTGCAATGCCTAGTTAGTAAGTCCACCATTGTGGTTGGTGAGGATAGTCCAACGCATTCATATGCATTTGTCATTTTTTAGGGGTTTGATACTTGTCTTGGGGTTTTGCATGTCTCATCTTCATCAATGATTTTCAACAACATTGACAACAAGTTCGGTGACACTAGTTCCACATGAAGTGAACATAAGCGATCACTTAGCGATGCCTCGAGTAGGGTTTTGGGTCATTTTCACATACAAGGTGCTTATAGGCACCCTTGTCCCTCTCTACACACCCCATTCCAACCTACTATTCTAGATTTGTGTTTTCTAGCATTTCTATGTGTCGTTCTTGCATTTTGTTAATCCCATCTTCACTATGACATAGTTCCTAACAAATCCGAATTAGCTAGCTCTATTTAACCCTTTTTAGACTTTAGGGTTTTATATTTTCATAGATTACATTTATTGGCTCATTTCCTTTATACATTTATTTATTATTCACTTTTGTTCTTAATATTATATTAACTTAGAATAATCCCGGTTTTAGTTAATCACCCATAGCAATATATGGTGGTGTCTACTAGGGTGGCAAGATGACCGGGGTAAGGCTTAGCCTAAAAGGAATTCTAGTACATCTAGTACAAATGAGGCAGATGTGGCCATAAAGCCGATATTGGTTACCTATAGAGGTGTAAAAATAATATTATCGGTGTTGGGCGACATATTGATGGGTGTTGTTATTTCACGTAGTGGTGGATATGGCTATTGGACCATTTGTTGGAGGAGCATAAGGTCGTACCCACTCCTATGGAGACAATGTAGTAGTGAAAAGAGTGGAGTGTAAGTATTTTTAGTGTTATTTGTGAGTTTTTCTTGGTTGTTATAATGTATGAATATGAATATAGGTGATAAATAATGTTTATTGTGGGATTTCACGTGATGCTTATTGGTCACCGATTGTGGACATCTTTATGTACACATTGACTTGAAACTTCTTACATATGTGCTAGTGGGAGGAGGTATGCTAAATCAGGTCAATGCTAATGTGTCCAATCATGCCCATTTGTTTGATCCAGTGGCTTTAGCAGTGACTACATGCATAGTGTTTTTGAGTGAGTGTGATGAGGATCGTGTCGAGGAAAAGTGATCGAGAGAGGTTTTGGGAGGAGGAGGCTTGGGTATGGATATTTTTTCATGACATTTGAATTTATAGGGTTGATATGCGAGAGAAGATAGCATATATTTCTATGTTACGAGTCATCTAGAGAGGTATAGAGGCTAAGATCAACAACATAGAGTGAGTGGTGAAGCTTCTAGTTTTAGAGCTCCCACAATAGTAGAGAGTGATAGAGAGGATGAGAGATGATGTATTGTACATGATGTATTGATGCAAGGGGGCTTTCTCCTAGCAATTTTAGTTTTAAACATATTATTTTGTATGATATATATAGGTGGATGTTGATTGGATATGTTTTAATGAGTTACATTGTGGTTTGTGATATGTTATATACATTGCTAAAATGGCTTATTTGATATGTGTTGTTGATTGTTGGAGATATGTTACAATGTGGGAAGAATAGCCAAGTAATAGACTACATAAATAGTTTATGTCAATAGGAATTTATGGTATAACATGTAATAATTAAATAATGTATGTATGTGATGTAATGTAGTAAATGAATAAAAGTAGAAATGTGATGTCGGTAAGATAAGAGAGTAAAATAGTGATGTGATCATAATAGTATAAGGATGAGATGTAAAATAATGTTTATAAGTGTGTGGGGTTAAGATGAAGGGGGAAAGATGAGAAATTTCACCTCGTGTGAGAATGAGGTTTATTTTAGTAATACTTCCTTCAACAACCACATATGAACGTTAAGAACATGAGTGCATCATTGGGTAAAGAGATGGAAAATGGATGTCATCTACCATATAAACATAGGCATAGGAGGCATAGAGGGATCATTTAAAGAACAAAATTTTGGGAATAAGTGTTGAATTTGATTTAAAGGGAAATGGATCCAATGATAAGAGGTGTGGTGAAATAAAATATGGAAGTGGGTTGCTTAGGAATCCTATGAGGCATGGTAACAATGTGTGGGGGATGAAAGGATGTAACTATAGGTAGATTAACTAGAGGTCATGAATGGATGATTTACCTTAGGAGGTGGGTGAATGATAAACTTATGAGGAGGTGAAGGAGATAAGTGAATAGTGATAGAAGGTTTATTATATGTAATATGAGAGATAGAACTTATGAGAGCGAGTACAGAGAAGGAAATGACACATTTATCTTCTAATTGTTGTAGGTGATCATGAAGAGAAGAAAAATCATTTTCATGATGGCGCATTGATACAATGGAAATTGTAGAAATTATGATCATGATGGTGATGTAATCGATGAGGTGGATGATGTTAGCTAGAAGGGAGAAAAATTAACTGCTTATCAAGTAAGGCACACAAGACATCATGTACTTTAGCATTATGTGCAAAGTGAAATGGTTCATGGGTGGGGGTGGAGAATGCTTAGGTGAATGATGATGTAGTGGTGGGGAAGAAGGAAACTTACGTGGTGCAAGGGATGGCGATCGAGAACTAGGTATAATAGATGGAATAGGAGAAGACCTAGTAGGAAAAGTAGGAATAAAAGAAGTATTAAGAGGTGATATGACATTATCTACGCTTAAATCCTTTTCTAAATTGATAGCTTTATATAATAAAATAGTAAATGATTCAAATGTATCATATAAGATATTTTCTTTTAATAGAGAAATTAAGCCATGAAAAAAGATAAATTGTATTTTTAAGTCAATAGGCTGAAATGATAAGTAATGCATGAAAGAATTGAAGTGTAAAATGAAATCTGAAATTGGTTCTCTCTTTCCTTGATGCAAAGAAGGAAAGAATTCATATGTTACTTTAGGACCATTTTTCGAAATAAAGAATCTAATAAAATTTTCCTCCTTATCATAGTAAGTACTAATAGATCCATTAAGAAAATGAATATAACATTGGAGAGCATGATCAACAAAGCTATTATGAAATGCTTTTAGTAAGAAATGATCATTGGAATAAGAAGCCATGGCCATATGATAATGCTTTAGATTAAAATAAGGATTTCTTGTGCCATTGAAACATGAAAAAGTAGGCATGATGAAACCGTTAGGGAAAAAAAATTGTGAATCTTCTTGGGAATAGGATTTCCAGGAAGGGAATTATTGTCAATGGAAGCATAATAGGCTTTACTTTCAAGGGTAAGGGTATGAACTTGAGATTGTAAATTACCAACAACATGCATGAGGGATAGGATATTGTGTGAAGGAATGGTTATAGAATTGAGAGCCACATTGGGGGTTGGATCATTATATTATGAGTGATCATGGGAACTTGAGAGGGAGGAGTGGATGTGGAAGGAGGAGGTGAGGAACATGGAGGCTCTATGGGGATGTTATGTGTAAGCTCAAGAGAATGAATAATAGGTGCATTAGGTGTAGAAGTTGGGTCATCATGGAAAATGCTGGAAATAATTTTAGAAGTAGAAAAAATATGAGTAGTAAATTCACATTCAACAGTCTTAAGAGAAGAAACATCATCACTAACATGTTCATGATTAAAAGAATAATCACAATCACTATCAATCATATTTTCACAAGAAAGGATTTCATCAAAAGTTTTATCAACATATATAGAACCCGCTGAAGTACTAGAATTATATTTATCATGGTAATCATTAGAAATAATTTCAGAAGTAGGAAGAGGGGGAGATATATATTTACATTCATATTGAATACTAATAGGAACATCATTATACACATTTACATTTACATTTACAAAAATAGAATTATGAGCATCCATGTTGTCACAAGTAAGGACCTCACCATGTAAAGAATCTACATTAATGTTATCATTTATAATCGGATAAGATGGTGAAGAATCATTGGTGACTATGATGGATAAGGGAGAACATGAGGAAAAGTTTTGGTCGATGGAGACAATGTAAAAATCGGGGATTTCAAACCAACAACAAAGGTTTTTCCTAAAATAAAGTAATTGTTGGAGGAGTATGGGGTCATATTGGGGATTGTACTTGAGGTCACAAAGTTTAGATTCCTCAAAAGCATTAGAAAAAAATAGGTTGTGTACACATATAGGTTATATCATTATTGGAAGTTGGAAACCTATTTTTAGCCATGAGGTTGTTGGGATCCCAAGGAAAGGAGATCAAATAAAAGCACATTGACCAAATGATTTAATTAAAATTAATATTAAATTTGATTTCGAGTAACTAACAATGTATAATCTGGTAAAATGTAATAAAATACAAATTCTAAGTTCCCAAGAAATTCAAGACTATAAGAAAATGGGAGAGATAAGTGACTTAACATATTTTTATACGATCTGTATTATTCAGGGACTATGTATATATTGGATATGATAGGAAATGGTGTCAAATGAAGATCATTAAGAGATATGATGCTTCACACTAAATAAGAAAGGGGTGACTATTATCACAAAATAATAACACTACCTCAATGGCATGAGTGTTAATGGGGCATCCGTTGTGATTATGTAACATGGTTACCTCCTATCAAGTTATGGGAATTGTGGGCTTGAGGTAGACCTCCGGAGAAGGCCAACTTCCTCTTCCTAAACCTAATGCTAACCTACCCCTAATGCAATAAAATAGACTAACTAAACCTATACTAACACTTACAAGGAGACAAGGATAGATAAAATGCATGAAATGAAAGAAATCCTATACTAGAATGGTGATAGAACCAAGAAAAAGGGTGTTAGAAACTCTTCCCATCTTGCAAAATGGATAAAGAATGAACCTGGAGAGGGTGGTCATGCACCATATACCAAATTACACCACTCCACCATGGAGAGTATAAGAATCGGTATCACAGACCACAATGAAAGCATTCACCATTCTTGAATAAGCACAAAATACCCAAATCCTATAATGAAACAATGAGTATACATAACCACCTAATTCATGAAGAGAGCTAAAATGAAACACTAAAATCATGTGAGACTATAAAATTTAACACAAACATAATCTTATTGCTCCATAAAAATATACACATTACATCATGATGTAGGTGAAGGCATGAATCCCATTACAATGTTTAGGAGAAAGGATTGAATCCCCATATCTACCTAAGAGAGAAGAAAATGGGGTGCATGAGGAGAAAATGACCAACCTCTTGCAAAATGAAACCCATTTACAATATATAGAAGAAAATGCAAGAGAGAGGAAGAAATTCAGATTTCAATGTGTATGTGGCTCAATTCCTACTTACATCATCCATATGGGTCCCTTGGTGTAACCCATACCCTTTGTACATGTCTCCCATGCTAAAAATGGAAACCCATACCTCCATTAATGCTCTACCCAACACTTTTCATGATTCTATAATTTAGAAGGTAGAGAACCTCTGAATTTCCTATTTTGATGTTTCTATTGCCAAGGTATTGTTTTCAAATTCCAATGACTAGTATTTTGAGAAAATCAGGCTTACGATGCTCAAGATATCACATTTTTACATGGAGGGATTTTTGGTTTTTCGGTTTATTTGGGTGCCTGTGCATTGAGCTAGGGTGATCCAGCTCACCGAGCTTATCATCAAGATTCTTGATGATCTCTACATCAATTTCTTTGAATTTTTATCATGGTGGACCTCATTTTGTTACTACTGGGATTCTTTGTCTTTATGACCTTGAATTACCCAAATACTACTTCAACCACGAGCTCATACTACCGAGCCACCCACTTTTTTTTTTGGATGTGCTCATCAAACATTCTAACCCTCTTAGTCGAGTGGGTTTGTTTTGATCATTAAGCCATATGGCTCCCTCCCCATCACTTCACCTAGATCCACCAACTAGCTCGGTGCCTCGCTTAATGACTCTTAACATTCCCCACGACCACCAAGTGTCTTGCAATCGACCCCGACGTGTTTTCCTTGTATCAATTGTGAGCATTGGATTGCTCACCCCGACCAACCCTCCCAAATCCACCAAGTCACCCACCGACCCAATCCCAAAATTAACACCTCGCATATGGTGGGATTGTGTTTCACATCTCCATTCAATGCTTCACTTGACCTCCAAACCGGCTCCAGTGAAAACTCACCTTAGCCTAATCCCAAGTTACTCATGTTCCTACCTATTAGTTTTCCATGAAATCCACCTCCTACTAACCACTTTGGTCAAAATTTTGGTTTTAGGGTCAACCCACCCCGCACACATTACACTATTCACCATCCAAGCCTCGTAAAATGTCTTTGAATCACCAAAATCTGAAGTCTGAAATTAAAACTTTGGAGTTTGGACCTTGAATCACCACATGGAGCACTAATCATCCGGTTAGTGGAATTTTCCATTTTACTAAAAAATAAACTCCGAAATTCTAAGTTTAGGTTATAGACATTTACTCTCCATTGGCCCCTAACCACTAATTAGTTTCCATTGTGTGAGCTCCAAATTGACCTCCATTCATCAACATCCCTTGAGCCAACATAATTCCCATCATGCCTTCATGCCTTTCTTCTTGTGAGATCCTAATGACTCGGCTTGTCAAGCTACTTAGTGATCTTCCTTGTGAATCACCCCCAATGATATTCCTATTTTGGCTTGCCTATGCAATGTGAGTTCACTAAGTATGTTTCCAACCCTAACCCCTCTACATTTCATGAGCACATTGGGCCATTTTTGGCTTTGTACACCTAATTGGACCACTTCACAATTTTAGCCCTCGACCTTGAATATTTTTGATTTTATCTTGATTTTTAGTAACCATAAGGCTGAGGAGAGGTAGTCAAAGGCCTTGAAGCCTAATTTTGACATTTTCCCATTTTTTCAATATTTGAGCTCGGATGCGGACACAGAAGCATGTTTTTCACCTATAGACAATTTTGAGTCTTTTTCAAAACCCGGAAGAAGAAAAAAATTCGTCAACTAATTTCTAACACCCAAATGCTCCCAAAAGCTCATGAAAGATAACTTTTACAATTATAAATTTTACCATACAATTTTCTCTTCCTTAGCACATATAATATAATTCTCATGTTCATTATGCTCTTTAACACTTTTCAAATAAATGAGAATATCATCCAAGAATACTAGAACAAACTTGTCCAAGTATTCTTGAAATATATTATTCAATCAGATTCATAAAAGATTCTGAGAATTGGTAAGCCCGAAGGGTAACACGGTGAATTCATAGTGTCCATACCTTGTTCTAAAAGAATTTTTGTGAATATCTTCCTCTTTTATTCTCAATTGATGGTATCCTGATCGAAGATCAATCTTATAATAAACCGATGCTCCACACATATGATGAAAGAGATCATCAATTCTAGGGAGAGGATACCTATTTTTTATTTTGGCTTTATTAAGCATTCGATAGTCAATACAAATCCTAAGTGTTCCATCCTTCTTTATGAATATGAGCGTAGTGAACCCAAAGGAAAGACACTTAGTCAGATGAGTCTTTTTATAAGAGTTCATGAAGTTGTGCTTTTAGCTCCACTAATTCTATTTTTTCATTTTGTAGGGATCCTTAGAAATTGGTTCGATTCCGGTTTGATGTCTATATTGAAATCAAACTCTCTTTTACAGGAATACCAAGAAGTTATTCGGGAAATACATCTTTATACTCACATAATTATGGGTTTATTCCACAAAATCCTTACCTTCTTCACCCAAATATGTAATTTTTACAGCATATAGCATGTAGAATTTGTTCTTAGCTTTCTTAAGTTACATTGCAAAGGTGATTTGTCAAGCTAAAAATATCTTTTTACTACCTAATTTTTGTTTTTTTTCTATAGGTCATCAAGGTTTTTAATTCACTTTTCTAGGCACTTAATTAAATTTTCTAAATACTCTACAGTTTCCTTATGTTGACCTAACCAATTTATTTCTATGACTATTTCATATAAGCCTAGAGGAGCTAAATATAGGTCAACTTCAGTGGTAAAGCTTAGTAATTTGATAGTTACACTAGAAAGCATTGTTTAACAATGTGGACAGTGTTTTCCCATCTTGAACGATCCATGATTATTTCATAAAACTATCTTTTATTTTAATTTTATATGTAAGTTTTGTTGAAATAAAAGATTCAGTAGCTCTAATATCAAATAAGATGGTTAGAGGTAATCCATACAATTTACCTACAACTTTAACTAGGTGTATCTTTCTTTTCACCTTATTTGTCATCACTTTGTAGCATGAATATGATGTTGCTTTGGTTTCCATATTTCTTTATTTGAGAAAATTTATTTGCATAATGATCTAGATCGAAGATAAAGAAGCCCAAAATGGTCCTTTCTTTTCAGATTTTTTTCATTGTTGGCTGTATTTTTCATCCCATTCTTTTTGTTATTTGTAGAAATATTAACTTTTGTATTTTTATTTCCATTTCCATTATTATTAATTTTTTCTATTAAAATTTTTCCAAGCAACCTTTTTATGTGCTAAAGGTGATGGTACAATAACAACCTTATTTTCCTTTTCCTCTTTGAGTGTAGAAATAGCTTGAAATTTTTGTTTTTGTTTGATTTCATTCTTGAAGATAGTTTCCATAGTTGATGGCCCATGGACATCAAATTCACCTCATATAACTAGGTTTAACCCCATGATAAATTTACTAATCTGGAATTTTTCATCCGTTTGATACTGAGGTACGTACTTGAGAAGGTTTTTAAATTTCTACCAATACTCATTCAATGTCATTTTTCCTTGTGTTAATGTCTAAAATTTAGACATCTTCTTATCATAATAAAGTTAAGGTAACCAACATTATCTGAAGTATGAAATAACTGAGCCCAATTTAAACTTGCTTCATCCACTACTAGTTCAACCTTACACTATCCCACCATGAGGATGCTTCATTAGAGAGCTGATAGGATCCCCAAATAGCCTTAGTTTCCTCTGAGAAGTTCCTTATTACAAAGTACTTCTCCATTTCATTGAGCCAATTCTCAGCTCCATCACCCAAGGTGGTACCATCAAACTTTGGTGGGTTGATCCTCTTGATATCATTTGACAATTTAGTTTCCAAAATTTCCCCTCTTGTTCTCAGGTGGGTTAACTTTGTTAACATTAATATTTGCATTAGCATTTTCATTAGCAACATTGTTATTTGCTACATAAGGATCTATAACATCATTATTTTTAGCATTCAGATTCTCATGTGATGCTTCTTCACCATCACTTTTAGGATCACTAATGTTTCTTAGATTTTTCTTGCCAAAACAACTATCTTATTTCTCGTTTCCTAAAGTGGAGAAAGAATCTCATCTAATTTTTATACTATGGCAGATTTTCAATCATAATTTGGTTATTTTAATGTTTCCTCTTATTCTAACCATGTTTTCTATTAGAAAATAATTTAAGTTTGTGTTATCATAAGGAGTCAATAGGTCCAAGAGCTGCGTGTTATAATTTGAGGATTCTAATAAATATGGATTTAATCAACTTACATATTACATAATGTTATAATAAATTTTAAATAAATATTACATCATAACATAAGTAAATACATAAATAGTTACATGAAATAATAACACGGTGTGACAATATTTATAGTGAAAACCCCAATAGGGTAAAAATCACTTTGAAAATAACCTTTTACTTTAGAGAACTTATTTTACATCCAAGTAAGATCACCTCCTCATTTGAAACCCTATTTACTAGGGGTAAAACAAAATCACTTGATTTACACACCTTTGATATATTTTCGAATATATCAAATGAGGACCTAAATTCCTTTTTGTATAAGGTGATCGGTTATGTCTCCTAACCCACCTTTTCAACCTAAAATGGTTGAAACATACATCTAGGTTTATAATATTTAATATTAGAAATATAATCATTTCATGATATTAAATATTTAATCTAAAGTATATACCTAGGTTAACATATTTAATAATAGAAATATAAATATTTCATATTATTAAATATTAACATGTATATTAGTGATGGACCCATATATATTAAGGGTTTTCCATACCACTTAATCATTATGTTCCAACACTCCACCTTAATGTTAAGTGGGATAACATAACATATGCCAATAGATTACCTACCCATGGTATACTACGGGATTTATAATCCTTAAACCATAAAGGGTTTAGGCTAGCATATCGGTTGAAGGAATTATAATACCTTCATCATACTCAAATTACCTTTTGGTAAAAAGGATTTGGAACCCCAAAGATCATCCCATTATTAATGGCTAAGTATGATTTGTGAGTTTTACATGTTCTCACTAGTTCTCATAAAAGGTTATTGAACTCAAGCATATAGGAGCCTTTTAAAACCAATGACCTCCTTAACAATATTCTTGTATTGGATGTTTACTAGTTAACTCAATAGCACTAAAGTGTTTACTGAAGTCCGCCTTTAAGATCTTTCTACACTTCTTTCTAAAAAGAAGCCGATGAGGTATACATTCCTGAAGGTCTTTTTACAAAAACCAAGTTCCATTAGGAGGTAACATTTTCATGCACACTCCCCCTCAATGGAAACTTCGACAATCCAATATTTTCACGAAAGTGAAAAAACTTTGTAGCACTCGGAAAATTTGTGAAGATGTCAGGAACTTTGCTCTTGATCAACATAAACTTGAGATTTATCTCATCACTTTACACCTTCTCACGGGTGAATCGTATATGTATCTCAATGTTCTTCTTCCTATGATGTTGAACTAGATTCTTAATCAAGAGAACTACAAATATGACCACCACATAGAAGATAAACACTTCATTTAACTTTCATGTGTATCTCTACTAATAACCATTACATCCACATGGCTTCTTTACTTCTTCCATTGTACTTCTTTGCCTCAGTAGAAGAAATAGATCTTGTTGATTGTATTTTTGTTCCAAGTAATGGTTTCTAAACTAAAAAAATGAAACACATATCCAATATCTTTTATACCACAACATAAGTATGGTTAGAATATCGGTTGAAGGAATTATAAGACCTTCATCATACTCAAATTACCTTTTGGTAAGAAAGGATTTGGAATCCCAAAGATTATCCCATTATTAATGGCTAAGTATGATTTTTGACTTTTACATGTTCTCACTAGTTCTCATAAAGGTTATTGAACTCAAGCATATAGGATCCTTTTATAACCAATGACCTCCTTAACAATATTCTTGTCTTTGGATGTTTACAGCAATAGCACTAAAGTGTTTACTGAAGTCCGCCTTTAAGATCTTTCTACACTTCTTTCTAAAAAGAAGCCGATGAGGTATACATTCTGAAGGTCTTTTTACACTTTCCCGAAGGTCTTTTTACAAAAAACCAAGTTCCATTAGGAGTAACATTTTCATGCACACTCCCCTTAATGGAAACTTCGACAATCCAATATTTTCACGAAAGTGAAAAAAATTGTAGCACTCGGGAAATTTGTGAAGATGTAAGTAACCTTTGCTCTTGATCAACATAAACTTGAGATTTATCTCATCACTTTACACCTTCTCACGGGTGAATCGTATATGTATCTCAATGTTCTTCTTCCTATGATGTTGAACTAGATTCTTAATCAAGAGAACTACAAATTTGACCACCACATAGAAGATAAACACTTCATTTAACTTTCATGTGTATCTCTACTAATAGCCATTACATCCACATGGCTTCTTTACTTCTTCCATTGTACTTCTCGCCTCAGAGTAGAAGAAATAGATCCTGTTGATTGTATTTTTGTTCCAAGTAATGGTTTCTAAACTAAAAACTGAAACACATATCCAATATCTTTTATACCACAACATAAGTATGGTTAGAATATCGGTTGAAGGAATTATAAGACCTTCATCATACTCAAATTACCTTTTGGTAAAAAGGATTTGGAATCCCAAAGATCATCCCATTATTAATGGCTAAGTATGATTTTTGACTTTTACATGTTCTCACTAGTTCTCATAAAAGGTTATTGAACTCAAGCATATAGGAGCCTTTTATAACCAATGACCTCCTTAACAATATTCTTGTCTTTGGATGTTTACCAAAGAATAGCACTAAAGTTTTTACGAAGTTCGCCTTTAAGATCTTTCTACACTTATTTCTAAAAAGAAACCGATGAGGTATACATTACTGAAACACATATCCAATATCTTGCATTAGTTAAGTTATATAGGTATTTGATCTTGGCCATCCACCATTGTTGAAGCTCTTCCATCTTACATCCATACCTTCATGCTAGGTTAGTAGGAGGGTATCTAAAATTTTCCTTATAGCCATTTCAGAGATACCTCTTCACCTCCATTTAAGTAAACAAGAAATCTAATTTGATTGCTCATAGGTTTAACTAGGTTCAATTTATGTTTCAAGTAATCATAGAGTAGTAGAGATAAAATGATAATGTTTTAGTTTAATTCATTATTGTAGAAGTTATCTTGTTTAACACTCATCTTGATGTTTATGATAAATTAGTTATATCATGGAGTTACTAGGTTTAATTTCATGTTCATTAACATAGCTAATTTATTCATGAATACATTTGGCACGCCCGGTGGGACTCTTAGTCCATACTCCATTAATGGAGGTCTTTTGAGCTTTTTCATTTCCATTTTCTAACCAATTTTATGCTTTGAAAGGATAAATATCTTGTTTTTCAATTGATTTAACATTTTAAGTGAGCTAAATATTCCTTTTTCATGCATGTTTAATGGGTTTGAGCTGAAAATGGGCTTTAATTGTCAAAGACTAACTTGTTTGATTCTTTAAATTTTTCATTTCTGTGAATTTTGAGGTTTTTATAGTGGGTATGCATAGGTGTCCTGGAACAATGCGTATATGTCAAAACGGGAACATATCCATCTCGAGCAGGCATGTGTCCATCATTCTAGGTGTGTATCCATCATTTTGGGTGTGCAGGCGGAACTTTAACCATTTGTTTTTACACAATGAACACGTATCCATCATTATGGGCACGTATTTGTTGAAACAAGCATGTATCCACCATTATGGGTGTGTATCCACATGTTGTGTCATTTTGGGTGTGTATGTCATTAGCTATCTTTTGGAGGCCATAAATGTTTCTCTCGAAATTGAAACGAATATGTTTTCTTGCGTTGGAAAGGTATTGATGTGAAATACACAATGGAAACATAAAATTAGGATTTTGACTTATATAAAATTTATGGTTTACTTTATTAGATAACTAGTCATTTTCTAACGTGTCTTAAAGTTTGAAAAATTGTTTTCTTGGTTATTCTAACACTTTGAAAGGTCTTTGTGGGACTAATCAATTGTTTGTAGGGTTATTTGGTTTTGTTTTTATTAACTTAGTTAAGTGTTTCATTTCTTAATTAATTAAGGTCCTTAAAGCACGTATGCTCTTCCCTCATGCCTTATAGGTAATCTTGGGAACCAAAAACACTTCCAAAACCTTCTTATTGCTTTCAAAACACTTGATTTACGTTTCATAATGGATTAATCTTCAAATTTGGTTAAAACTAATTCCTTTTATGAAAATCACTTAAATTGTTTTCCATTTCTTATTATAGTTGGTTTTCACGTTGTGTATGCTCTTCCCTCACACCTTTTAGGTGATCTTGGGAATAAAAACAACACTTAAACCCTCTTTCATGATATTTTGATCTTGTGGAAAATTACTAATCTTTCACGTGTAGGACCTAATTCAATTGTCAAAGAAAGGAGGTTCGCCCACTAATACATGTTTTCTTGACAAGTTTTCAAATGGTGTGCTACTTAAAACCACATTAAGCTAAGAAATATAAAAAACACACCATGAATATAACCGTATTTTAGGTTTTGAAAAAGGGCACGTCCTTATCGATGCTCAACTTGAACATAACCCTTTGGCATAACAACTTAGCTACAAAAATGGGGGTGGTATTAGGAACCCTAAAGTAATCCACGCATATTAACCTCATGGATGAAACAGTGCTCTTCACACCCTTGATTAGATTTTACATTATGAGTTAGAGTCAAAGTTGTCTATATTTACTCCATGATAATACAAACCTTGAACACACTAGTTTCTCATTCTATTAGAAGGGGGTATAGTAAAGTAAAGATAAAGCAAAATTAGTCATTGTGACTTTCTTGGAAAATCAAGCTCACATTAGACACACTATTAATGCCTATTTGAGTGATCTACTTATGATATCCATCTTACCAAGGAGCCCACTTTTCTATTCCAAAATCGCATCTTGTCAAACTATCACGAAGTGATACCTTGCCTAGATTTAAATCCTTGTTTTTTAAACATGGTACCAAACCCACTTAAGTTCGATTTAAGTGTCTCTCATCACCAGAATTAAACAACGTATCACTTTGCTTGGTTTCTTTCTCACCTTTAGACGAGGTTTACTTGGCAAGTCTCACTTAGTTTTTTACATCTTTTATCTATACCTTTGTGTTCATTATCCATTTGGGACAATATAAGGCATCATTCAAGACTTTGTAATAGATAGTGTTCACAAGTTTTTTGCTCGTTTACACTCATCCATGTTTGCGGATGAGTTTTTAAATTTATAAAGTGCATGGATGCATTCTTATATCTTTTATAGCCACTTGATCTTGTTTTCGGGATCATCTTTATAGCTAAGATTTCATTTGATCACTATTTCCCCTTTAAGTTGTTATGTTATCACTTTGAATCATAAAGCACCCATGTGTTTATACAAGTGCATATACTTGAACTCACGGTGTGATTGGATAACATGGCCCGTCTTATCTCGAGTTGTGGGACTTTCTACTTGAGATAGACCTCCGCTGGTTCTTGCTCCTAAACTACACCTGCACAATCTACTCTAATGCAGGGAAACTAACTATTCTAATCTAAATTTCAAGGGACCAGAGAGAGAATGCATAAAATGAAAGCCTACACTAAAGCAAAGTGATACACCGTAGGGTGTCGAGTAGTCTCCAAATGTGTGAAATACGGAGATAAAGTACACAACTAGAAGAGGTGATGACAGCTTCTCCATAATCTAGCAAAATGCATTCACAATGATATTCCAAGCATACACAATGATAATGGATCCCTACTTAAGAACATAATAATAGACCAATATTCTTGTAGAAAGATTAAAGGGGCAAGAAGAATGCAAGAAAACACAAAGCGGGGAAGATATATCCACAAACTGATATTTTATTGCTTCATGATATGCAGTTTAATCTATTACAGGATAAGGGCACTGATCACCATGCAAGAGTCCACTACAAGGGCCTACAACACATTGGCTTCCACAAAGCAATTTTGATGAGCTTTCTTGTGATCTCGAAAACTCCTACTACTTTTGAATGAGCCCAACACTCCATTTATAGAAAAATGAGAAGGAAAGAGAAGGGAAAATGAAAAGCCCAAAATATGTCCTTGAGAGGCATTAAATGGAGTAAAATGATTATATATTACTTGCAAAAAGGCTCCCATACTTTTCTATTCTGCATGAAGAAAGAATGATGACCATGCCTCTTAATTGCACTCCCAACCACCAAAATGAAACATTGTTATGAACTCAGCCACGTTTTATAAAAATATCCATCTATCTCTCACCAAATCTAGAATTTCTTTATTTTTGTGCATCGTGATCGAGCCACAATTCCAGCGGTACCAATTTTGTGTGATTTCATTGAGAAATGCAAAAGTTATAGTGTTGCTCAAGTTTCACGGGTCAAACATTGACTTTTCTTCTTTGCCTTGGCACGCTTCGGCTTTTCACGTCCCGCACGTACCTTTGGCCCGGATGTCCCAAAATTTCTCTTGACTTTTCCTGGTTCGCATCCTCCACATACTTTTATCCCAGATGTCCCAAACTTGACAATTTTTCTCTTTAGGTTTTTTCGCGTCCTTTTCCGCGCGCATACTTTTGGCCTTGATGTCCCAAACTATCCTTGACTTTTTTGATTCGCGTCCCACAATACCTTTAGATCTGGTTGTCCCAAACTACGTGAAAACAGCACTTAGTCGATTTTTTCCACTTTTCAACCGGTTCACCTTTTCGCGTCCCGCGTGTCGCAGCGTCAATCGTCCCCAATCTGCGCAGACCATGCTTATCGGCTTTTCGATTTTCCAGCGTCCCAACTATCCCAAGGATTGCCTAGACAAGAATTAGCCAATTTTCTCTGTATTTTGGCACCAAGGTTGGCTTTTGCAATTTTTTCACATTTTTAAAACTTCTGGGTTTTCTTTTTACGGAGAGTTAAAAAAGAAGCCGAGGGACCCAAACACGATTTTTACCTTGAATCAATATAATTTCTTGCGACTAAAGATTTCATTTATCAAAATCACCTTTGAACTTTGGATAACATGTTATTCTACTTGCATTTTGCCATATAATTGTGACACTTACATCTTTTTTTCATCTTTTGAGAACTTGATATAAGTTTCCTTATTGTATCGTTATGCTTCTCGCACAACTAACAACTTCTTGTTATACTTGTATTTAGTTTCAATCCCAACAATGTCTAAGGTATTTTAAAGAGTTTTGATCTTTGCATTGTTCATATCGCAATAACATCATCTTCATACTAAAACCTTTCTTTCTCCAAATCTTGGTTAATGTTTAGGGTAGTGTTGTTACATTATTTGCATTTGCAACTTCCATTATTAAAAACTTAGATTTTTTCAGCATTTGAACTAGTCATAGTATATCTCATGGAGAGATCGCGTCAGTACAACTTTGGTGCTTAGATCTTGTTGATATTTCAACTCGACCTAGGTATTGATAGGGTATTTTCACTATCTAATTTTGTGCCTATCGTTGAAACCGTGGCTTAAAGGTATAGTGTTTTATAAAAGAGTTTTAGTGAATGAATGGTTTACTAGATGAATTGCATGATTGTTCTTTGCGTGTTAACAAAATCATATACTTATTATAGGAAAAAAATTTGGGTTATAAAAATTACGTTATCATGATGTATGTTTTCATTAGATCCCTTTTGAAAATCACACCAACATCCCTATATCTAACAAATGTCTAGTTGGATATCATTATGCTTCCCTGAATCGACATGTCACTTCCTTCCCTTTGAAGGAGTTCTATCACACTATCTAGGTCTAGGAATTTCTACCTAAATGATGTCAATAATGAATGACTATTTCATGGCTCCTCACGCTTACAAAAATACATAAACTAGGTTTAGGAATTCACATCAAAAGATTCCCATTACAACTAAACCTCATTTGGTTCTTCATGCTAGAGGTCCCATTAGGCTACTCATATTCCCCACCTTCATCTCATACTCATTGGTATGGTTTGGATGATTCGAGATCAAAAATTATTATTTAGGTTCTCCCACTCTTCTTATGATTCAAATCCAAACTACCATTCATATTCTCACTCTTCTTTTTAAGATTTTGATCCCAACTATTATTCGGATACCCCTAGATTGAATCCTGAATCATGTTCCTCCCTTTCTTTAAGAACCTTCATTCCCAATCACCTCAATGAATTCTTCCTCCTTTGAAGACTCGTGTAACTCTAAGTTCCATCGATCGAACATATAATTCAGTTCTTGATTGACGATTCTCCCTTCCTTCGCAAGACCACCCTTATCGAGTCACTTTAACAACCCCTTCCTCCATTGAAGACTTCCACAAATCTTATTCCCTCTAATCAAGATTCCAATTCATTTCGTATGTTATGCTCTCACGACTTTTGGATACGTAATCCTATTAGTCTTCCTCCACAAAATCATCTTATAGGAAAACTATACCAACCAATTCTAAATCCACATCTTCATCCATTTATGATACATCTCAATCCAAGTCTACTTTGTCTCTTGAGTCATCTTCTTCTATTAATCAGGATCCAATTCCTCTTTGGCCTCTAATTCATTTCATCATGCCTTATTATATATTCATCCATCTTATAAATATCAATGTCTCTAACCACGTAGAACCATTAGAAAGAATCCATGTGCTAGGATATATTTTTGAAGAACTATAAAACAAATTTTGTGGGAGTGATAAGGTCAAGCCTTCCCGTCATCTACATCATCAAACATATTCATATTCTTCTATCAATCAATATTCCTTGCTTATCAATTTTTTTCTTCTATTCAACTTCTCATGGTCGATAACAATAACCTCTATTGATTGATTTATCTCATAATGAAGGAACAATAATACTTCACGAAGATATCCCTCTTCAAGGATTATTTCTAGAACTCAATATGCTCATGTATGGGGAGGAATGGGTTGATTCCTTTTGTTGGAAAATAGAGGAAGATCCTAGAGTCATGTAACTTTATTCTTCTTGTGTTATTCCATATTCACCTTCCTTTGATCATGATGAGATGCTTAGTGTCTAGCATTGATCCACAACATATATTCTCATTAGAAAATCATTCCTTACTATCATCATCCCTCAATCAAAATATCACCTTGGTTCACCGCTCAAGACCATCATCTTTTCTATCATGGAGCCACCCTCGGGTAGCTCTCTCTTTTCTACTTGTGGTAACCTCTTCGTAGCCCATTACCTTCTATTTTTGGGCCACTTCTTAGTAGCTGTCCATCCTCTTCTATATATGGGACACCTCAAAGTAGTCCCTCCTTGTACATACTTGTGTCCATACCATAGTAGTCCCTCGCCATATTCTTCTATTCTGGGGCCACGTCCTAGTAGCCTCCATTATTTTCTATTTATGGGTAACCTTGGGGTACGTTATTACCTTCTATTCTTGGGCCACATCCTAGAATCCCTTCATCCTCTTCCATCTATGGGACACACCGACATCTTCTATTCTTGGGCCATGTCCTCATATCCCACTTTCTTCCATCTTATGGCCATATCCTAGCAACCCTTCCTCATCTTCTATCAGAGCTCACCTCTAGGTAGCCCACCTTCTTCAATCCTTAGAATTTATCCTCTTTAATCATGATATCATTATTCTATCAATCACTAGGGCAAGTCCACCACCATCTCTACCATTCCTATCATCAATCATAAACATCCACTTTCTTCTCTTACTTCTCGAGATTAGATAGGTAAGCTAGTCATTTATAAGAAACACAAATAGGTTCATTATCAAGATCCCAACAACCTAAACAACCATAGGGTTAAAAATCAAATGAAATTCAAGAAGGCACACTAACGCACCCATCAAGTATGGTGAAAAGTGCATAAACATATGGATAGGTAAATCAATATCCCACATAAAAATCAATGTTTCACAAAAATCGTAGTCATTTGTTCAAGATGATCTCACCACGGATTATCAAGATTGGTGATCACATTACTCTTGATAAACAAATATGCCTAGTATCCCTTATCAAGGAAATTACAAACATTTTTGTTGGATCCTATCACATGGAGTGACTTTTTTGGTCATAATCTTCCAAAACTATCAAAAAACCTAAAAATAAAAAACAATTCAAAAATACAAAAAAATTGAGACAACGTAAAAATATCAAAGGTACAAAGATCAAACATTCCAATTAGGTATTGCATACACATGGATGTTCTTTCTTCCCCTACATTAAATTCATTTGCAAGTCATCCACCATTTTCATCCATTCGATGATATGTTAGTTAGTCTATTTGCATGCATTTTGTGAAATTTACCTCTATGGTATCCATTTGACCTTGGTCTTTTATCACCTTGGTAAATTAAAGAATGATTGACCTCTTAGAGATCCTATCACACTCAACATCTAATAAACTTTTTGAGAAGAAATTTTGCACATATTTGTTAACACTAGCCAATATCTTCATTGCAATCACTTTCACATCCTTCCATCAAGCCATATGTGGTTCTTAATCCCTTTTCAAATAACAGAGCTGAAATAAGTTTTTAAGAAGAAAAAGAATCAATATCAATCAATCAAACAAGAAAAAGCTACAAAGAAAAAGCAAATTGATATATAACTCGCTCTTGAGGTATTTCCAATAATCTCTACTAGGGATATGGATGTGTGATCTGGAAGTATAGAAATGCTATGATTATAATCAAATGCATCTCTTTCGAGGCTATGGATGCCTTTGCTAGCGGTGGAGCAATGTACGATTCTCCTTCCACTTTCCATTCACAAATAAAATTTCAAAATAAATAATTCCTACACATTGGCTAGTTTGACCTCATTTTTATCCTATCCAATCTTCCCTTCAAGAGGTAATTTATTTCCATGTGCACACACTATATCTTGACAAGCAAACAAGATTAGTATGTTATGAAGTGTCTTTTTTGGACCTTGTTCAGACTCTTTCTCTAGTTTATCGTGTCTCATGATTCGTGCCTTTAGCTAATCACTTTTTCATCATGAGGATTCTAAGCTACATTCATTCTAATTCACATCATTATTTTTCTTCATTTAGAATATCCATGTGTGTAATATTTCCTTTTTGGACATGTTTGTGGACACCTTTGTCCCTTTTCACAAAAAAATATCTCCACTTCCTTTATATCATGTGTTTCTTGGCCAGCTTACGTTGGGGGCATCCTTGCTCCTTCCCAACACTCCATTGGTTTTCTTCATCTTTAGGTTGAACATATCTATTTTTCCTTGATCCCCCATTCATCATCAGCACATGAAGAGTTTTCCTTTGAATACTCCCACTTAATTGTTGGGGTAATTTTGCATCTTCACTTTCTTGCACATGCACATGGAATTCTACCCTTGTACATCCCATATATCACTGGGGGAATCCCCGCTTCTTTTTCTTCCTATACATAGTTTCAGAAAACTTTCAAAATCACAAAAAAATTCAAATATGTTAGAAAAATAAAAACATTCAAATATGTTTCAAAAAAATATAAAAATTGAAAATCATCCTATAAAACGTCACTCTTTGGTTCTCACCTGTTCATATGTGTGACTTGAGGATCATTTTGATCTACCTTCATTAACAAATATATTATACATGCTTCGTTTGTACTCTAGGGCACAACAAGTTACCTAGTACTATTTTATAGTGCACAATGCTTTTCCATAAGACCCAAATATCCTTTGTTATTCCCCTCGCATGTACAATTTTCTTGGGAACCACTTTTAGCCCTTGTTACTTCACACCAATAGGTTGGAACTAAGGATTGATAACAAAAATGATTAGTACCACTATCTTAGATGTTGTTGGTTTAAGTATGTGTGTTTGTACTTGTTTCTCTTTTAGGTTGGCTTGTTTACTTTCTCATATTGCATTACATTAAGCATGTTGCATGGAGTAAGGCATATTTTACATTCTCGTTGCATTACATTTTTTTGTATGTTACATTGAGTTAGTGTTTCTAGATATGGAAAAAAATTTCATATATGGATTTTCATGTCATACTACACTTTTATTCATTATTTTTAATAAGGACAGATGATGGAGATCACTAGCGATATGATGAAAAATAAAGTTTTTAAAAAGGCATTAGATGGATGTTAGCTCATTCCCCTTCCTTGTACTCATTTTATTCTATATCCCCTTTCTTTTGTTCTCTTTCTCTCATGTTTTTGATCATCGATTGATTTCTTCCATCATCCCATCGACAATCGAGGGGCATCCTTCATTCTACTCATTTTCTTCCATCCTTGAATTTTTTTAATTGATCATGTTTGTCTACTTTCTTTGGAGTGACGTATGTTACACCACCCCAAAGAGGGGAAAATTTAGACATCTAAAATCTACTTATGCCCAAAATTTCTTCTAATTCAACCGATTGAGGAAACTTTTTAATTAATCATTCTTCGCTCCATTCTCGGATGCCCATTTACGACACCTTCTTGGTCATATTCCTCCTATATTCAACCCATTTGGTTAATAAACCCCCTTTTATTAGCTAAATATATCTCTATTTCCCTATGGATCACTTCTACAAGCTTCTGGGCTATCTATCAATCACATCTAGTTAATCAGACTCCCTCAACTCTCAATGAGTCTATAATCACTTGTTAATTAAGTTTAACTAGCCTAAACCTAGATTAACTATGCCTAAAGCATGTTTATCCTAATCTAATCTAAAAGCTTTTTTTGGAAATTTTTCCCACATGCCTTAGAATTCCAAAATCTCTTATATGGAAATCTATAAATACATGCCTAAGGATTTCCTTTCAAATGGTCCTTCTCTCTCATAATTGGATACTTTAGCATTAGACCTCATTTACATTAGCTAAGCTATATAGACATCCTGCATTGTTGAATCTCCTCTATCTTGCATCCATACCTTCATCCTAGGTTAGTAGGAGGGTATCTAATCTTGGCCTTGTAGCCATTTTAGAGAGACCTCTTCACCTCCATTGAAGAAAATAAGAAATCTAATTTGATTTCTCATAGGTTTAAGTAGGTTCAATTTATGTGTCAAGTAATCATAAAGTAGTAGAGATAAAATTATAGTGCTTTAGTTTAATTAATTATTGTAGAAGCTTATGTTGTTTATAACTCATCTTGATGTTTATGATAAGTTATTTATATCATGGAATTAATAGGTTTAATTTCATGTTTATTAACATAGCTAATTTATTCATGAATACAACTAGGATAATACGAGAGGCAATGCTAGCTTGTATGCTATAGAGCTGATTACTTAGATAATAATAAAGGGTCCAACATAGTGAGGTGACATTTTGGTTGCCTTGTCAAATGAAATTTAACTTTTCTTAGGCTTAACCCTTAAGAAAAATTTATCTCCTTGTTCAAATTTTCTATCAACTCTCTTTAAATCAGTGTAGCTTTTAATCTATCAATGACCTCTTTTAATCTTTCTAGAATGATTTTTATTTGTTGTTCCATTTTAGTCACCATTTTAAGTGCTTTAACTTCTCTATCTTCCACACTATCCCAACTAATAAGTGTTATACAGTTTACGTCCATATAATGCCTCAATAGGATCCATTTTCAGCGAGGAGTGATAAGTGTTATTCTAATAAAATAAACCAAAGTGGAATACATTCTTCCCGCTTGTACTACTCGATCCATGCATAGGTACATACTAAGAATGTATTCCAACACTTGATTTACCCTTTCAATCTGTCCATCTAATTTCTAATGGTAGGAAAAAATGAAATTTAGTTTTTTCCTAAATCGTTATTAAATATTTGCCAAAAATAAGAATTCATCCTAGGATCTCTATCTGAAATTATCAATTTAGGTACACCATGCAATCTAAAAATATCATGCATGAACCTTTTTGCAAGCATAGGTGAATCATCCTTTAGATTCCCTAGTATGAAATGAGCCACTTTTGTTAATTTTTCAACTACAACAAGAATTACGTCATGTTTATTCCTTGACATAGGCATTCCTTGCACAAAATCCATATTGATTACCTTCCATTTATAGTGTGGAATGCTATGAGGGTACAAAAACCTTTTGGATGCAAATGTTCAGCCTTAGCTTACTGACATTCTAAGAAATGTGATACATAGTTCATTATATCCTTCTTCATCCCTTTCCAAAATATTGTTTTTTTACATCGAAACATCTTAGCCATTCCAGGATATCCAAAATAAGGAACATCATGAAATTCTTTGATCACTTTCATCGTTACTTCATTCTATGATGGTATCTAAACTCGATTTTAAAATCAAGGACTTTTTTCATTTTCAAACATGAATCTTTCGTATCTCCTATTATTTGGATTTTTACAAAGCATTGCTTTTACTTGCTTGATAATAAGAATCATCCAACATTTCTTTTCTAACGTTATCCTTAAATTGTTTTCTCAAAGTGACAAAGCCACAAATATGCTTTCTACAAATTAACACATCTACCACCGTGTTTTCCTTACGCGTAATATATTTGATATCAAATTCATATTGTGATAAAAACTCTAACCATATTTGTTTCCTTGTATTCAACTTTGGCTAAGTGAAGATGATTTGAGCCCGAGATGATTTATTTTCATTTAAAAAGGCTTTCCCAAAATTTAATGTCTCCATACTTTCAATGCATGCACAATGGTAACAAGAACTAAGTCATGGGGAGCATAATTCAGCTCATGTAACTTGAGATTTCTACTTTCATAAGTGATTACATGATCATTTTGCTGAAAAAACCACCTAAGTATTCACTAGGTAGCATCTCTTACTATTGTAAAGTTCCCATTAGGATCCATAACTTTTAATTAAGGTACTGAAGTTAATTTTTCTTTCAAAACTTAAAATAATTTTCTCAATTTTTAGAACATCCTAACTTCTTGTCTTTCTTACATAGCACGGTAATCCGAGTTACAATCTTAAGAAATAATTTACTAATTTACTATAATATCCATCCAATCCCATGAATATTCTTACTTCACATACATTTTTAGGTGTTAGCCATTCTTTTATCGCTATAACTTTTCATGGTTCTATATAAATCTCATCCTTTTTAATGATATGTCCAAGATATTGCACTTCGTTTTGATAAAACAAACACTTAGAAAGTTTTCCATATAATTTTCTCTTGCTTATCACATCTAAGACAATTCATAGGTGTTCATTATGATTTTAAATAATTTTCAAATAAACAAGAATATCATCCAAAATACTAGAACAAACTTTTTGAAGTATGCATGAAAGATATTATTCATCAAATTCATACAAGCTTCCCCAACATTGGTATGTCGGAAGTGTAACATGATGAATTTATATTTTCCATACTTTGTTTAGTAAGAATTATTTTGAATATATTCCTCTTTTATTCTCAACTGATGGTATCCTGATCGAAGATCAATCTTAGAATAAATTGATGCTCCACGCATATGATCAAAGAGATCATAAATTCTAAGAAGATGATACCTATTTTTTATTGTGGATTTATTAAGCATTTGGAATTCAATAAAAATTCTAAGTGTTCCATCCTTCTTTACGAATATTAATGATGCACCCCAGGAGAGACACTTGGTATAATCCTTTTTATAAGAGTTTGTGAAGTTGTGCGTTTAGCTCACTAATTATGTTATTTTCATTCTGAAAGGAGCCTTAAAACTATTTTAGTTCCCGATGTGATGTCTATAATGAAATCAAACTCTCTTTTAGGGGGAATAATAGGAATTTATTCAAAAAAGACATTGTTTTACTCATGTAACATTGGGTGTTCTTTCACAAAATACTTTCCTTTTCACCCAAATATGTAATTTTTACAACATATAGCACATAGCCTTTGTTCTTAGCTTTATTAAGTTGCATTGCATTGATTTGTTGAACTGAAAAATCTCTTTTTACTACCTAAATTTTTGTCATTTTATGCAAGTCATCAAAGCACTTAATTCAATTTTCTAGGAATTCTATAGTTTCCTTATGTTGAGCTAACCAATTTATACCTATGACTATGTCATATGAGCATAGAGGAGCTAAATATAGGTAAAATTTAGTGGTAATTCTTCGTAGTTCGATAGTTACACCAAAAATAAATTGTTTAACAATGTGGATAGTGTTGTTCCCATACTAAATTCCATGATTCTTTCATAAAACCATATTTTATTTTAATTTTAGATGTAAATTTTGTTGAAATAAAACATTCAGTAGCACCAAAAGATCAAATATAATGGTTATGTGTAATCAATACAATTTACCTCGCAACATCAATTGGTGTAGCTTTCTTTTCACCTTGTTTTTCTATCACTACAACATGAATATGATGTTTTTGGTTTCCATATTTCTTTCCTTTTGAATAGTTATTTGCATAATGATCCAGATTGTAGATAAAGAAGCCCCAAATGGTCCTTTCTTTTCATTTTTGTTTTTGTTTGATGTAATTTTCATCCCATTCTTTCTATTATTTGTAGAATATTAACTTTTGTATTTTTTTCCATTGCCATTATTATTTCTATTTTTTGTTAAACTTTTTCTAGACAAATTTTTAGGTGTTAAAGGTGATGTTGCACTAAAAGCCTTATTTTCCTTTTCTTACTCTATGTGTGTAAAATAGCTACAATTTTTATTCTTGTCTGATTACCTTCTTCAAGATAGTTTCCATAGTTGATGGCCCATGGACATCAACTTCACCTCCTATCACTGGGTTTAACCCCATGATAAATTTCCTAATCTAGAATTTTTCATCCATTTGATACTGAGGTACATGTACTTGAGAAGCTTTGTAAACTTCTCCCAACACTTGGTCACACCTGTCATTTTTACTTGTATTAATTTTTGAAATTTAGACATCTTCTAATCATAATAAAGTTGGGTAACCAACATTGTTCAAGTATGAATTAAAATAATCCAAATTGAAAATTGTTTCATCCACTTGTCGCTTAAACCTTCCAGCTATCCACCATGAGGGTGCTTCATTACAGAGTTGATAGGCTCTCCAAATAGCCTTAGTTTCCTATAGAATTTCCCTATTACAAAGTACTTGTCCATTTCACTAAACCAATTCTCAGCACCATCAACCAAGGTGGTACCATCAAAGTTTTTTGGGCTGATCCTATTGATATCATTTAATAGTTCAGCTACCAAATGTGCCCTCTTATTCCCAAGTGGGTTAACTTCATTAACATTCAGATTTTTATTAGAAGTTTTATTAGTAATGTTGTTAGTTGTTGCATTAGGATCTGCAACATTATTGTTTTCAACATTCATATGCTCATGTGATGCTTCTTCACCATCAATTTCATGATCACTAATGTTTCCTAGGATTTTCTGTTCCAAAACAACCATCTTATTTCTCATTTCCTAAAGTGGATCACAAATATTGTCTAATTTTTGCATTATGGCCACTCTTCCATTCGCAAGTTGGTTATTTGTAATGTTTCCTCTTGTTCTAACCATGTTTTTGTTAGAAAATAATTTAATTTTGTGTTAGCATAAGGACTCAATAGGTCTAAGAGTTGCAACCTTTAGCTCTAATACCAAAATGTAACAACCACTTTCCAAACACCATAATTACATGATTTTTTTAATTTCCCCAAATTAAACATATTCCTTCAATGATTTAAATGTATAAACCAACATTTAAATCCAAAATCATATATTTGTAATTCTTAATATAACAAGTCAATAAGTATATGCATGTTTTATGGGTCAACTAGATCCTACTTGATATCCCATAAAGTACTCTTTCGAGTTAGTATACAAAGTATACTTATTAGTGCCCTTCTCGGCATTGATTTTACAATTGTTTTCAAAGTGTCTAACTTGGGTTCAGATTCATCAAATCCCCTTCGAATTCACACTTTAGTTATAACTAGGTGAACCTGACAGTGTACTGACATACACTACTCACGAAAGTTTATGAGTCATGCATTACATGCTCTATTTCTAGACTACACATTGTCTTTGAAACATGTCACATCACCATGTATTTTGTTTCCATTATCATAATTGAATCATTTGTGTGATTTAATATAAATTTAAGTCAACACACATTGTTGGTATCCAAATTGATTCTCCCTTGGAAGCCGAGCAACATCACAGATTTAACAAGATACTCAGAGATAGACAAATCATAAGTCATTTTGTAGCCGGGAAGGGATTCAGCTGGCTCTTTGTCACTCGAGCATTGGAGAAATGGATAACACCATATAAAAGGATTTGATCTATCCTCACTACTTTAGGTTGTGCCTTTCAACTAGGGTGAGAGGACCCATTTTGTAACCTTTGTTTGTGAAGGACATCAAGAGATCCTTCTTTGCATAATTTTTAAAGAAAACCTTGAGAAAAATTATCAATATACCATAATCTAACTCTAATGAGTTTCACACTAGAACATCGAGATATTTTCTAAACAAGACTCAAGTTACTAAAGACACTTAAAATACTTGCTTCGTATATTTTGTAGTAGAATTTGTTCATTTGTGGATACACAACACAAATAGGGGTACTTCAAGTAGGATTCATGGTTATTTGAAATTTTTGGTGGGGAATTAAGCAAGATGAAGTTGATTTCACCAGATCTTTGAGAACCTTTACAACAATTGGAAGACTCAACAACATAAAGTTTCGAATAGCCAAAATATTCCTTCAACCGTAAGGTGTGCATCAATGGATCCCCGATCTGCATAGTTTCACTCAATCTTTAAGAATTCAACATGAAGCCTCGAGCTAACGACTCAATTAAACATTAACAACCACTTTGGTTCCCCATGCCTAAGATACACTCATAGGATTACGTAAAAATATTTATCAAAAAATGAAAGTAAAGTGATTTTAAAGTGTTTATTTCATTACGGGATGAAGGCTCTTCTCATAATTAAATTACAAATGCCACTATACTATCATAGGGATGAGATCCTATGTGATTCAGAGGGATTTTAACATAAGATTGCAATAGGAACATCAAAACCATTTGAAAACATTCTGAAATAAAATAAGACATAATTTTTCCCAAGATCAACATAGATTAATTCGAGATCTATTAGATTTATCAATAGGAAAGTTTCTTAAATAGTCTTAGAGCTTTTCAATGGCTGTACACTTGCAACCATCTTGACGTGATCAAATCTAAAACATAAGAGATTAATAGGTTTCTCGGATGGTCTCTCAGGAAGATGGGATTTCTCAAATTTCTCGTGAAGACCTTTTAAAGAGTATCCTCATTGCATTTATACAATTTAATTTGTCTCTCTCGCATCCCAAATTTCCCCCAAAATAATAATATTCAAGGAATCCTTTGCTTGTTACCAATTTGTCTCAAAAAGTGATGTTTAACAAATTTACACCCAAATCTTCTAGGTGGAAAAATCATGAACTGATCACATTTCTCAAACCCTAAACCATGACTAGGATGCCATGCCATAAATTTTTGATAGTCCTTCTAATCATTCTTATTATTTCATGCGAGAAATCCCCTTTTTAATCATTTTCAAGTGGCTCTATATAGCTTGGATCTGACAAGCAATCCTTTTCACCCTCGATAATACACCTTGAGAAATGAGTGCCCTCACATGGATGCCTACCTTTGCTCCTATTAGAAATGAGGGTCCGCATACGATTATAACACATTCCTGCGTTGTGAGTCCAAGTCGGCCAAGTGCAAATAAGAGTCGGCGGAAACTTCCATATGTTTCCTTAGTGCAACTGCAAAGGTGAAGTATAGAGGTAGGTTCCCAAATGAGTGCGGGCCTTCCATGTGCTTAGGACCCAAGAAAATTTCCTTTTGGCCTTTGAAAAATTCTCAGTATAAAAAGGAGCCAATGAAAGCCTCCACATCTCTCTTTGGCACACTTTTGATATGGTTCCCAAAAGCAGAGACCCCAAAGAAGCACGGGATCACCACATGTCTCAGTACGGAAAAGTTGTTTAAAAAGTTTAAGAACCAGCGAAAGACACCACGTGCCCATGGTCTGAAAAATTTGCAACGGATATTTGAAAAAAATTTAAATATGGAAGATCCAGCGGAAACTTCCATGTGTCCCTTAAGCACTCTTGCAAAAGTAAAGTACGGGGCGGTGTCCCAAATGTGTATTGGACCTCCATGTGTCCCAGGCCTTAGAAAGTTGCTTGAGAAGTTTTAAGTATAGAGAGGAACCAACGGAAGCCTCCACGTGTCTCCTTAGCGCAACTACTAAGGTAGGACCTAAAGGCGGATCCTCAAATGAGCGTCGGCCCTCCACGTGGACAAGCTTTGAGTTGAAGCGAGCCTTAGAGTTTCAAAATGCCCCAGTGACCCACCTCTCCACTTCTAACCTTTGATGTGGGTCCCAGTGGAGTTGCGGATTATTTCATGACTTTACTCCTTGTACAAAAAGGAAAAAAACTACAAAATTCTTTGGCGACCCGCCTCCCCGCTTGTAACTTGAAAAACTGCCACGTGTCCTTCTTCGAGGTCAAAGTAAGAATTTTTTCCTATCGCTCCATATTTGTTGAATAGCCAATCGAGAGAGTATCGGCACCGTAGGGTCAATTTTGCAATTTTTACAAATGTGACCAAAGTGAAAAATTTCACCAAAAAGACTGTCGCGCAAGATCCAACCGTAAATGACAACGTTTCCACAATTGTTGGCATAAAAATTGATAGGGAAAACATGACTGTGGAAAAACAAAAGGAAGGTGAAAACTTGAATTTACACCCAAATTATAAATTCTTCTTCATGCGTAGAGAAACGGAAAACAATATCTGGACTTAATAGAATCCTCAACCAAAGGAAAGGTCTCTCCTTGAAAACCAAATGAAGGAGAAATATTTCACAAATCAATACAGGAGACAAAGAAAACTTCAAACCATGTGGACGAGATGTAGTTAAATGAACAAGATGAGATTAAATTGAGCATTGTTATCAACCAATTTTGACTTAGCAAAATTGTTTAAAAATAATGAAAACTTTGAAAAATTTGAAAAGTGTTAATTTATGTGGTCCATTTCCCTCGTTGATCGTCTCTCATTTTTGTGATCGTTTTGGTCTTCATTTCATCCTTTTCGGGCAAGAACTCTTCCCTCTAGGCTTTAAATCGCGTTAAAATACATTAAAATTAATTAATTAATATTTAATTAATTAATTGCTTCTTGTTTGATAAAATTGATTTTTAAATAACTTAAGAAGTATTTAATTAAATAAATATAAATTAAAAGTTCGTTTGACAAATTTTAATGCCGGGGAAGTAAGCTTACGACGCTCCAACTGCTTTGGGAAGCCAATCTGGGTTCCCAAACCTAGATTTCCCTTTTCCCTGGCAATCTTCTTCAATTTTCCCGCACGTGGGATTTTCTCCACCAATTGCCAAATCATGGATTGGCTAACGGGCAAGAAATTCCCAATTTCCCACATGGGGAAATTGAACGGGATTGCCAACCCACTCTGTCATTCCCATTGGCAATTGTCCGTTGCTTTCCCCATTTCCCCTGGCACTTAACCCCACTACTTGGGAAGAGAGGAAGTTGGATTAATCCCCATAACTTCCTCCGTCAAACCTGTTGGAAAAAGTCATGCAAAGCTTTGCTTCTTATTTCTTCTGAAGGACATAATATTTTGTCACATCCAACAATCTTCCATGCATTTGTTGTAGAGAGAAGGAACAACTAAGATCAAACAACTTTCCACGCAGCCAAGGAAGTAAGAACAGTCCAAAGAAATTTGTTTTCTTTACAAGTTTTCATGCATTAGAGGAGGCACACAGCCCAAACAAAATTTTCCATGCGCTAGGGTAAAGAAAAGAATAGTTTTTAAAGATTAAAAACAGTCCAAACACAGTTGAAGAACAAGTTTTAAATAAAGAAAGAGAAAGAAGCAAGTGTGGGAAGAAGCAACGCAGGTTAAAGATTCATCACGTAAAGGAGAAAGAGGATTTGTCACGTGGATAAAGAAAACCTAGGCTATTAGAGGAAAGAACTATCCATGCATTCACCAATGCCACGCATTTACCTTGGCAACCACACAGGGAATCAAAACAAAGTCCACGCTAGGGGCAGAAAAAGCCAAACATAGCAGTTTTCAAGGCCATGCATAGGCCCACACATCAACTATCAAAATACAAGGAGATACATTTCCACGCAGGACAGAAGAGAAAATAGAATAGTTTTTAAAAATGCATAGGTATTAAGAAAGAGGACAACAGAAGATCATGCATTTGTCTGGACAGCAGAAGGAACAACCAAGGAGGAGACGCCTTGTGAGTGAAAAGGAGGAGTGCAAAATTGATTATAAATTTTGGAGCATTTTTCCATGCACCCATTTGAAGGGATCCCACGCATGCATGGGCAGAATAAAACAGTTTTAATGCATTGTTAAAATACCCAAACATCAACAAAGAGTAGCATTCAGGAGAACTCCACGCACCAAGTGGTCTTAAAAAAAAACAAATCAAGAAATAAAAACAAATCAAATTCCCACGCAGGGAGAAAGGAAAGTGGACAACAAACTATTTTTACTCCACACATTGGGTGGTGAGAGCACCAGCCAAGGACATAATGTTCGACCAGGATTCGCGTGCAACGATGCAAGCTGGTATTGATAAACTGGTGAATGTCGTTGGTGTTACTTTGGGACCTCGAGGGAGGAGTGTTGTGTTAGATGAGTTTGGGATGCCTAGGTGGTTAACGATGGAGTTACCATTGCCAATGCTATTGAGCTTCCCGACCCCATGGAGAATGTGGAGAGCAACATTAATTCGGGAAGTTGCCAGTAAGATAAATGATTCAGCTTGTGATGGGACAACTACTGCCTCTATTTTGGCACAGGAGATTATCAAGCTTGGCCTTTTAAATGTTACCTCTGGAGCAAACCCAGTGGCTATCAAGAAAGGAATTGACAAAATAGTACAGGGAATTTTTCAGGAGCTGGAGAAGAAGGCCAGGCCTGTAAAAGAATCGTAAAGTTATCTGGAGGGATTGCTATTATCGAGGTTAGAGCAGCCACAGAAACAGAACTTGAAGATAAAAAGATCATAATAGAGGATGCGAAAAATGCTACTTTTGCTGCCATTGAGGAAGGGATTGTGTCAGGAGGAGGAGCAGCATATGTTCATTTATCCTTGTGTGTAACAGCAATAAAACAATCCATGGAAGACCCGGAGGAAAGACTTGGTGCTGACATTATACAGAAGGCACTTTTGGCTCCAACTGCATTAATTGCAAATAATGCAGGTGTAGAGGGTGATGTTGTGGTAGAGAAACTTCTGACAAGTGATTGGGAGATAGGATACAATGTGTTTTCAATGCATTAATCTTTGGAAAATTCTCCATGCCAAACAGAGGAAAGGAGAAACTGTTAAACGCCTTGCTCCAAGCTAATTTCCAACGCATTTTTAAAAGCAAAAACATATTGTCCATGCAGGTTTAGAGAGCAAATTTCCAACACAGAAGTGAGAAGGCATTTGTTTTGTCTTCATTGCAAGTTTGATTCCCACGCAAAGGAGAAAGAAGGGCCACTACCAGCAAAACACGCATCAATCAAGAAGAAATCTAACGTTGCAGCTCCATCCATGTTGCAGGAATTCAGACAAAAATATCACGTATTCAAATGCATTACCAATTGATATCAGCACAATAAAAATGAATTTAATAAAGAAAACGATAGATGCGAAAAGAATGTGACGCGGATTCTATTCGTCGAAGTAATCGATTTTGGAGCTCAATATCTTGAAGCTGAGTGATCATCGAGAAGAAACATTTGATTCGTTGAATTATTCCCAACTTCATTTACTCCTTTGCCAAATTTATAATATACAACACTTCATTTGATATTTTTCATGGAGCCAAATAAAATGCAGTTTGCATGATTTTGCTGCACATGCAGTTTTTAGCCTGTCAAGGTGACTCACTTTGAGAGTTGATATTTTGAACTCAGATGATCGTCAAGAGAAAATAATTGTTTTGTTTAGTTTTTCCCACCTTCATATGCTTCCTTGCCAAGTTGTAGATGCTTAGGGTGACATTTGTTATTTTTCCTAGGCTAAAACCAAATAGATTTTCACAGTTTTACACTTGCATTTTCCTAGCAGTTTTAGAAGAGTCAACTTTGACCTTTAATATTTGATTGAAGAATTTGATTGGGAAAAACCTTCTAACATGAAAATTTTGGTACCTTAATATACTTCCTCATGCAATGAGAAATTCTCAAGACAAGATTTGCTATTTTTCCCAGGGTAGTTTTACAGGCAATTTGTGCAATTTTGTAAGATGGAAGTAATAGCCTGAAATCACGTTTCTATCACAATCATGTCATCCCAAACAAAATGATGTTGCGGTATGGTCCAAGGGGACTCTACTTACCTCATGCTCCATTGAAAGTATGATAACATCGTCGATACCAACTTGGGACACATCAACATAGGTCGATTCTGTGTAATCGCATATTAACTGAAGGCGAGTCACAATTTTCCTGACGCTTGTTTTGAATTGGTCATCACTTGCATGGATGCACCACAAAACCTGCATAGTGTGGCGATTCAACTCCAACGGATCTGAAACGGAAGCAACCCCTAACTTCCTCATTATGCGGTATAAGTCGTAGCTATTGGCATTGGTCTCTTCAGAGTCAAAAGTCATTGTTATCGGTAGAGATCGATAATGGGAGAATCTTGTCTACATCAATTTTTCACTTGATCATTGTGACGGATCTATTCATCGACAAACCAAGACCGATGGAAAGTGCAATTGTGCGGATCATCAAGCAAGGCCACATCATTCAAGCACGTCCCTGTCAGCTCTCAATTAGCAGCAGGTGCAATATTTCATCGGCCAGTCTTAAAGTTGGAGTGTTCTTGAATTTGACGATCGTGAGCAAATTAGAATGTCAATACTTTGGGATGGTGATAAAGAAAAAATACATAACTCCAGGAAGTGAATTGCAATTTTGGCTCTTGAAGATCTTCTCAATGACAAAAGATTAAGAGTTGGATTCTGACAAGCCAAGGTGGTGTAACGACTTCGATCTCATGAAAAATGAAGAATTCACCATGGAAAGGTATTCAGAGCATGTGGAGAATTGTATGTAATTTTGAATGCGAATACAAATGAAGACAAAATTGCTTACACCAGGATGTTTCTCAAATGAAGAGGTGGATGAATTGATCAAGTTTTAAGCTCAGCTCTCTTGTCATCTGGAGGATTACGGAGCACGGTCAATGAGTTCATTCTCGTACGACCGGGATAGGTGAAACTCTTGGCCCAATGGATAAGGCACTGACCATAGGTGTTTTGATCTAGGTGGCACATTGTTGACTAGGATGTCTATGTGTGCGTCCAAGTCATTTAAGTGGGGTCCACATGTACCCATTTCTTTTATTTATGTATTTTTCCTTAAATGACTTTTTAACTTAAGTGGTTTCTATTTTTAGTCACTTTTTAAAAGTTGGTTGAAAAATTCAAAGCCACTTAAGTGCCCTATTTAATGTGCATTTAAAACCCTAATTACTTTATAACCAACTTTTGGGTTATAAAAGGAAGTCAGGGCTCATTTGTGAGGGTGACTTTGAGGGAGGAGAAGAAAATACTTTTTGTAAGCTTTGTTTCGGAAGAAAATTTTTGTTCTTTTGTGAAAAAAGTTTGGAGTTAATGAAATACAAACTTTGTGTCTCATTCATTGTCTCTTGTAACATTTGATGTTCTTATGTTCATTAGATGTTAGGTGTTTGAATCTTGCATGAAAATATTATCTTTGATCTTTGTTGTCAACATTATTAATCGTTGTTGTTTTAGTTCAAAGGTGATCAAGCTCGATTATCTACTTGCTCATGTGTGTTCCCTTCTACAAGTTCTTGTTTGGCTAACTCAAACTCCATTTTATTTGTGTTGGTTATTCATCTTTCCTCTTCATGCATATTAGGCTCTATTTTTATCTAACTCTTGCATGTTCTTTCGATTCATTCCATTCCACTCCTTTCCTTCATTCCACTTCATCTCCCTCATTCACTTTTCTTTCCATTGATGTTCCAAACCCCCCGCCCCACATACAATTTTTAATGTATAGATGTAAATATAGTTTTTCTTTCCATTGATTCACTTTTCTTTGCCACACTATTGCATGTCTTTTGCATGCGTGTAAATCCATATGCTAACAAGCACCAACATCGGCTCGACTTAGGAATGGGCACTCCTACGAGTGTCACAAGAACAATAGACCATGTGCCAAAATCCATTGGGCAAAAGATTCAAGAACAAGCTTACAGAGAAAAACAATAACCATTCCCCAAGGACGAACCGAGAAACCAACAAAATCTAGTCACCAGAACTAGGACAAACCAAAACAAAAAACATGAGAACAAAGAGAAAAACAAATGACTATACATTGTATAATGGTGTGCACCCTGATTTAAAGAAAAAAATCAAGGAAAATTTTCAAGTGCCTTCGATTCTAGATATGACCATACTAAACAATTCTGATACATCTTTAACAACTAGTCATATGATTGTTTCTCTTTTCCATCCAAGTTGCTATCTGACCACGGTTTTTAGGCTTATGCTTTTTTCCTAGGTAAAGTTTTTCAACATCTCTCAAGGCTGCATCAAACATCAAAGCACAAGGAAAATCAACCTGCTCAAGATATCTACATTGATGAATTTCATACTCCTTGAAAACAACATAGCTCACAGAGTTATCAACATCGTTGTCTATGTGAAATTTACTTGATAAGAAGAATTGTTGGGGTCCTCAATGAGATATAACATTTTTTTCACCATATAACTTCACAAGGGTACCCTCAATTGGTATGGTTGCATAAGACATGTTCATTTACACACTTCCACCCACACTAGATGCCCACTTTCCTGGATAGTAAAATCCCCATTTAGCAGGGACAATCCGTAATGACCATATTCAAGGTTAAGTACTTGTCTAGATACGTTGTTAATTGCACTAATTGCACTACTAAACCCTTGACATACCCAACTATTGACACCTCTCTTGAATCCATGGTAGTACATTTCCCATAAGTCATTGTTACTTTGAAAGTTAACTCATTCATGACCTCAAGAGGCATTACATTACATGAGGCTCGTTAATCAAACATGCATTTATGTAACACCTATCCTTAATAATCAAAGTAGTAAAAATGGATCCACATTCAGCTAAGATTCAACTAGAGAAGTTCCCAAATAGATCTCAGTGGTTCACCCAATTCCTCCAATGCTTGTGGTTTTTCTAATTCTATAATGGCATGAGGAACCTATACATTGTTTACCTTTTTACCCTAGGTGACCATTTCTTCCTTAAGCCCCAAATACTCAAACACCCTCTTCTTATGCTCAGGGATTCTAAGAAATTCAACAATGGAAACAATAATCTTGATCTGACTCAAGATTTGGGCTATGTCACAAGGAACATATTTGGGTAAGGTAGTATTAGGAGGAAGGTTTACAAATTCATCGATGGCATGGGGTTTTCACAGTCTGAGCATGGGGAGGAACACAAGTTTTATTTTGGGTGACAAAGCCTTTGTCGGATGCATATTTTTAGGGGTTTCCTTAGGGATACTGGTAAGAACTGGAATTTTTGGTTTGGCTTGAGGCCCTACCCCTTTGACAACCTTGCTTCTTGTATTATATTCTTTTTCTTGGGCAACTACTACATTCATTAACAATTGTTTGTCCTCTTCTGAAGGAATTCCTCCATCATACTTTTTAATCATTAATAACCTTAAGTACTTAAAATTATTATTAGGTAAATCAAAATATTCTACCCTAACAATATCTAAATTATGAGCGAGAGGAAGAGGTGATACCTAGTGAATGCAATCCCGTAAATCAGCCACAATTCTAACACTTATCATCTTAGTTGAGGTTACTCTTTGTTGTGACCTTGTAGAGAAATCCATCATGCATGCATAATCATTTGTCTCATCATCATCAGCTTCTTCTTAACTCCCTTTTCAACATCACATGGGGAGTGGGGCAAGAAACAACTAAAGGATCAAGAACTAATCTTTTTCCCGGGTGGGGCTATCTATTTCCTAATCCCATGGGCCCTTTACCCCCGTCATCTGATCTATGATCACCTTTGGGATGACATGCAAATATTTCTTGACCTTATGGCTTGTGCTAACCTTGGGAACCTTGTCCAATCCCCTTCTTTTTTCTAGCCAATTTGTAAGATATTTCTTTAACAACTCCAAAGAAAATTTTTTTACAACCTCTTCTAGATCCATAGACTTACTTGACCGAGGCTTCTATGGATTTATTATCTTGATACCTTCTCTTTTAGGAGGCTTACTAACTACCTTGATGTTATTGTGAATCTGCAAAGCCATGGTGATGGCCTCGCCTCAAAGTTCCGGGTTTTTGTTCCTTAAATAATAGGCAGCCTTTTTTCAAAAGCATCAAAATATTTTATTAAACAAGATTCATCACATGGCCTTAATTTTACAAGTAACATTATCAATGTCTTATTAAACCTTGTATTGAAATCATGAACATATTCATTAGGATTCTTCTTTATGTTTTCAAATTTAGACAAAAGAAACATGTGATCCGTCCTAACCCCCATACTACAATCTAAAGGCATTCTTAATTTTTGTCCATGAGTATATTGAGTTGTCTAAAGACTTATACCAATCACGTGCATCATCCTCAAGAGTATGAATAAACAATTTTATACACACATCCTAAAATTCAATCTTAAAGTCTTCCATCATATTGAAAAAATGATTTAAATGTTGATCACCAAGTGATAGCATTATTCCTTGAAATGTAGGAAGTCTATTCCTAACATCTTGTGGCACTACATTTGGATATCCAAACCATACCTCTCAAATTTATAGGACCAAAAATATTCACAATAAAAGGAGGTCTAGGTGGGGGATGGGCCATACTGCTTTTGAGGAGGTGATCTTACAGAGATACAAAATGATGAGGGACAAGGGGTCTTTGGAACACCGGAGTATAATTTTAAAAATGGATATTCTCTAAAGACTCTGCTTCGTGGAAAAACATATCAACTTTAAAATACACAGGACAGGACTCGAGAACCACACTTATCGACAAAAATGAAGGCCCCTCTCTAGTTGGAGAATTCATATCTATATGAAATTACCCGATTTAGAATCACCTCAAGAATAATGGTAATCCTCAACCAAAGGTTGATCAATTTTCAAAACTAATCTCTTTTCTTGATTTATGATCTCCAACAACTTTCTAGACTCTTTTACCTTCCGAATTTACTTTTTCAATCTCTAGAAAGAACTTTCTAGTAGGGTCTTTAATGAAGAAAGATATTCTTCCCTTTAGATTTGCAAAGATTAGTGACAAATTCAATTAACATAGGTTAAGGCAATCGTATCTATCAAAAATTAAAAAAAAACAGAGTTGCCACTAAGGATTTTCAGCTTAGTTGTACAAATGCACTATAAATGATCTCACAAATGTTTGCAAATACCTAATTCCTACAAAGATTAGTATATCTCGACCTTCCTTTACCATTATTTATCAATATTGATGCAAATTTAGTGTAATAACCACTAGAAATTGGAAATACTTGCACAATGAACTTATAACTTCACACAATTCTTACAAATCTCAACAAAGGATGACATTTAAACAATGTATTTACACTTAGATCATGTAAGAAACATTACTAGGTCCAAATATAAAAATTCCTTTGAAAATCTCTCGGGAGCAATGTTGCCATTCTAGTGTTGTTGCCACACAAATAGGTCCTAAGTTCAAATAATCCCCAGGATAATAGTGCAAATGGTGTTGTTGCCACACAAATAGGTCCCAAATATCAAATAATCCTCAAAGCAACTACACTAAAATGGTGTTGTTGCCGCACAAATAATTCCCTAGCTTTCAAATACTCCTTGGTAACGACACCAAAATGATGTTGGTATCCAAATTGGTTCTCCCTTGGAAGCCGAGAAGCATCACAGATTTAACAAGATACACAAAAGATAGACAAATCATAAGTCATTTTGTAGTTGGTGAAGGGATTCAGTTGGCTTTTTGTCACTCGACCATTGGAGAAATGGATAGCAACATATAAAAGGATTTGATCTATCCTCACTACTTTAGGTTGTGCCTTTTAACTAGGGTGAGAGGACCTTTTCTGTAACCTTTGTTGGTGAAGGACATCAAGAGATCCTTCTTTGCATAATTTTTAAAGAAAACCTTGAGAAACTATGATCAATACACCATAATCTAACTCTCACGAGTTGTCACACTAGAAGATGGAGATGTTTTCTAAACAAGGCTCAGTTACTAAAGACACTTAAAACTCCTTGCTTCTATATATTTTGCAGTACAATTTGTTCATTTGTGGATACACAGCAAAAATATGGGTACTTCAGTAGGACTCATGGTTATTTGAAAATTTTGTGGGGAATTAAGAAAGATGAAGTTTATTTCACCGAGATCTTTGAGAACATACCTTTACAAAAATTGGAAAATTCAACAACAAAAGCTTCGAATAGCCATAATATTCCTTCAACCATAAGGTGTGCATCAATGGAGCCCTAGATCTACATGGTTTCACACAATCATTAAGAATTCAACACAAATTCTTGAACTAAAGACTCAATTAAACATTAACAACCCCTAGTTTGTCACACCTAACATACACACATAGGCTTATAGACAATGTTTATCAACAAAATGATAGTAAAGTGATTTTAAATTGTTTATTTCATTACAGGATGAAGGATCTTCTCATAATGAAATTTCAAATGCCACTATACTATCATAGGGACGAGATCCTATGTGATTCAGAGGGATTTTAACATAAGATTGCAATAGGAACATCAAAACCATTTGAAAACATTTTGAAATAAAAGAAATAATTTTGCCTAAGATCAACACAAATTAATTCAAGATCTATTAGATTTATTAGCAAGGAAAGTTTCTTGAACATTCTCAAAGCTTGTTATGGCTATACACTTGCAACATCTTGGCGTGATCAAATCTAAAACATAAGAGATTAACGGAGGTTTCTCGGATGGTCTCTCATGAAGATGGGCTTTCTCAAATTTTCTCGTGACGATTTAAAACCTAACCTTTTTCAAGAGTATCCTCATTGTATTTATACAATTTACTCACTCTCTCATCCCAAATTTTCCCCCAAAAGAATAATATTCAAGGAATCCTTTGTTTATTACTATTTTTTCTAAGAAATTGATGTTTAGCTTTGATTTACACCAAAGTCGCCAGTGGACAAATCACGAACTAATCACATTTCTCAAAACCTCAACCATGACTGGGATGCCATGCCATAACTTTTTGACAGTCCTTATAATCATTCTTATTCTTTCATGTGAGAAATCCCCTTTTTAATCATTTTCAGGTGGTTCTATATAGTTGGATCTAACAAGCAATCATTTTCACCCTCAAGAATACACCTTGAGAAATGAGTGCCCTTGTATGGATGCCTGCATTTATGCCTCTTATAAATGATTGTCTCAGCACACGGATTATAACCCATTCCTACGACGTGAGTCTCGAATCGGCTAAGTGCAAAGAGGAGTCGTGAGAAACCTCCACGTGTTTCCTTCTGCGTAACTACAAAGGTGAAGTACGAGGCAGTTCCCAAATGAGCATGGGCCTTCCACATGCTCGGGACTCCAAGAAAATTTCCTTTTGGCCTTTGAAAAATTCTCGGTATAAAAAGGAGCCGGGGAAGTCTCCACTTGTCTCTTTAACACAATTTGATATGGTGCCCAAAGCGGAGACCCCAAACAAGCACGGGCTCACCACGTGTCTTAGTCTCGGAAAAGTTGTTTAAAAAGTTTAAGGACCAGCGGCGGGCACCACATGCCCATGCTCGACAAAGTTACACTGGATACTTGAAAAAATTGAAGTATGGAAGATCCAATGGAAAATTTCATGTGTCCCTTTGGTGCTCTTTCAAAATTACATTACGGGAAGGTCCCAATAGGTGCGGGCCCTCCACGTGTTCCATTCCTTAGAAAGTTTCTTGAGAAGTTTTAAGTATATAGAGGAGCCGGTGGAAGCCTCCACGTGTCTCCTCGCACAACCGCTAAGGGAGGACCCGAGAGGAGGATCCTCAAATGACCATCGACCCTCCATGTGGACAAGCTCGAGTTAAAGTAGGTCTTAGAGTTTCAAATGCCTCGCCCACCTCCCGCTTCTAACTTTTGATGTGGGCCCCAACGGAGTTTTGGATTATTTCATAGCTTTTCTCGCTCGTACAAAAAGGAAAAAAGACGTAAATGCTCACAACAACCCGCTCCCGCTTGTAACTTGAAAAAATGCCAAATTTCCTTCTTCAGGGTTAACGTAAGACTTTTCCCTGTCGCTTCATATTTGTTGAATAGCCAATCGGAGACTATCAAGGCCGCGGGGCCAATTTGGTAATTTTTATAAATGTGACAAAAGTGAAAAATTTCACCAAAAGACCCACCGTGCCACATCGAATCGGGAAGGACCACATTTCCAAAAATGTTGGGACAAAAATTGATAGGGAAAACATGACTGTGGAAAAACAGAAGGAAGGGGAAAACCTGAATTTACACGCAAATTACAAATTCTTCCTCATAGACAGAGAAATAGAAAACAATATCTGGACTCAATGTGATCCTCAACTAGGATTGACCATGGCAACCAAATGAAGGAGAAAACTTTCACAAATCAATACGGGGAGATAGAAAACGTCAAACCATGCGGATTGAGATGTATTTGAACGAACATGTCGAGATTAAATTGAGCACCAACACACATGATACAAAACTTGTTTTTCCAAAGAAGACGAATCACGAATGTGCCAACTTTGGTTGCCTACTAGAAATGAAGAGCTCACATAATGACTTGCATCATCACACGATCAATTTCTTCCTCAGAATAAACATAAGTTGGTATAGAAGAACTAAACCGAACTAGACAAAAAACCTCTGCATCATAACATAACTCAATTCTATGTTGATTACAACATGCGTAATAAATGGAGCTCAAAGGACAACTTAGGATAATCATTGTATGGTAGTATTAATTGAATGACCCACGCCATTCAACGAACACTCGCACTATAAAGCGACCATCTAAAGTCAGTCTGTCTATTAAGTATCACGTATTAGGTTTTTCGTAACTATTCACCTCATTGAATTAGTTTTACGATATATTTATATTTCATAACGCAATGATATTCATCACATTAATTATTCGATCCTAAGGTCCACAAATTAGTTTTGATAATTATTCATAATCAAATTCCATAAGTTTTTATGTACATTCATTAAGAATTTAAGATAATTAGGGTAGTAAGCTGCATTAATTATGCAGTCCCTAATTTATTTAAATTACAACATTGCCATTACAATTGCTTAATTATGAACTATTGAACTCATCATTGCATGTATAAAATAATTTATATCCATAAAGTTTAAATACTAATGATTATATAATAAGTGATCTTATTCATTATCATTATGCATAAGTCCAAACATACAACTATAAAATAACAAACCACATTCATTATTTTAATAGATTGTATCTTATATCCTTACTATAGCTTTAGTTCATTTTATATAATTAAAGCTAATACACTAAGGATATTATTCACTCATAGTTCATATTCAAACTTAATAATAGTTCTTATCATGAAATCAGATTGATTAATTCAATCAAAATCACATTCTAATAGATACACAAATATGAATAAATGTTATAAACAACCATGATCAATATTACAATAATATTCAAAACTTGAATACAAACTTTTATTTTCCTTTCCAAAAATGATACAAAATATCAAAGGCCATAATTCCTTTAAACAATTTATTCAATGAAGAGAAAACTTTCTTTATTACAATTAAGTAATGAAAATTTCTTTTAATCATAACAATATGAATTCAACATAGCCATAATAAATCATCCGCCAGATAAGATCTAAACTTTTCCATCTATAAAAATGTTAGGAACCGTTAGTTCGAAAGAACTGGCATGAAAAATTCTACCATCTTATCTTTACAATTTATAGCACTAAAATATTTCAATGAATCATAATCCAACTAAATAATATAATCTGAAAATCATTTAAGATAATAATTCAACATTTCTCTTTTCTTTTCTTTCATAATCCATAAAAGAACATATGATTTTCCAACTAAAATCATTAAGAGAATAAATTAGATTACTAACAAATAACAATTATGAGTATTAATTCCAAAACTCATCAACTATGTCATTTGATGAAATTATTAAACAAGTATTAACTATACACTAAAACATCCATACTTGTTTAATTTGTCATCGTATATTAATAACAAGAGTCAAGGGACAATCATACAAACCACACAATCCACATTCCGAGTTCGTATATTTGATTGTAAAATAATACTCAAATCATGTCTTAATAATAATATTATTAAGAGTCTATTTCGATAAGATAATAATTAAATTATCAAAACTTAATAACTTAATATTATCGACCATAATCGTTATCAACTTAATAATAATCACTTATAACAATACAATATTCCTTCCTAAAGAATAAGCGTTAAGCATTGTTTAATAATAATAAGTTATTAAACAATTTTAATTAAATTTCATCGATTACCTTAAATTCTATGAATAAACCTAAACCTATCTAAAATACTAATAAGTATTTGAACCAAGGCAACAGTCATAGTAACCATTACTTCCCATAAAATAATTATACGGCCATGCTTAGGATTAGGCACTATTTTTGTCATTGTATCTAATTAAGTCTACAGACTTATTCCCTACGTATGCAACATCAAGCACTGGTTCGAATGAACCAGTAACAAATATCAACTCACAAGAATTCACCATATGGTGAATAACAAATAGTACACATTCTTCATGGACCAAAAAGTGGTCTAAATAAAAAATGAACCAAACAATGGAATGGTCAATACGACCCCAATGCCCGAAGACCTGAGAAAACAACTCAACCCACAATGTATAAGGATGACACATACAAAATATCACTAGGCAACTAAGTCACATAATCGTTATAATGCAAACATTTGATAACCCATGATCCACTGCTAAACCAAAACCGACCTAGGCTGAGTTGTGTTTAAACTACCCACTCGCATATTCACCCATAACTAATCAACAGTTTATTGAAATGATAAGCTACAAGTATATGAGAAAAGGATTGAAAATAAGTTCCACGGGGTCAATTTATATGAACTGTAAATAGGCACGAATCCATCCCAACAAACACAACCAAATGAAATGGAAAAAAACACATAACCAACCCTGCATCCATGTCCAAAAGTATAATATGAAACAATAAAACAATAGGCTATCGGTTATCAAGATTTATCTCAAAAGTAAGGCCCTCGCATTCATTTTATACTACTTATACCAAACACGTAAAAAAACTACACCCAACATAGTTGCATGTCAAGCCAATAAATCCATAACCAAGTAATTAAACAATATTCACACTAACATCCAGGTATTTGTTCACAGTTTAGGTGATACCCAAAACCATATTCACACTAATAATGTGGAGATAAAGAATAGTGTCATGTATATATGTTATCATTACACAAATAATATGCATAGTTTCTTCCAAATACAAGTATATACAGACATATCCAACAAAGCTAATGTTCATTTCAACCATGGATTTCAAAACAAAAACTACACATACCCATGAAGAAGAAAACGATAACATAGAAGGAAAATGATTTTCTCCATTTTCATTCAAATATCTTAATTCTATAAATGATAAAGATGAGCAAGAGACGATTCCATGTCCTGTAATGTGTTTGCAGAAGGCCGAATCTGCTTCTTTATCCTCCCAAGAAACCTTCCAAGCTCACGCACAGAACCGAGAAAGAATAATAACCAAAATTGACACACCCACTCAATAAAATCCATAACTATGCTATATATCTCCTCAAAAAACAACTAGAGTTAATATTTTACATGTAAAGTCCCAACAATGTGCCAAAAATAGCCATGAAGAATTTTTGATGCAGAGCTTGCATGGAAGCCAAAAGACCAAAACTGAAAAATGAAAACCAAATAACCACTTAACTCAGTAGTGGCTTCCTCGAGAAGCTTTCTTCTTCTCCCAAGGCAAAGAGCATCACAAATTTTTCATTTAATGAAATAGTACAAATTCCTTCCAATTTCCTTTCTTATTCCATGCCAAACCGACATTTGCCGAGTTTTGTGCATCCTTCAAACTACCTTTCAATCACATCCCTCCATTTTTGGAGTCAATTCCATCCAACATTGGGGATCTTACCAATCCTCAATAATCCCAACTCCCACTTGCCAATGCATTAAACAATGCATTCACTAACTTATGCCAAATTTACATGGTGAAATTTAACAAACACACAAACCATTATTTCGACTTGAGATCAAGTGGGGCTTTGATCTCAAATGGCTGACCCTAATCCTAGCATTACCATTTAATATGGTTTGACCTTTATAAGGTCATTTATATGTAATTAATACATAAGCCTAAAAATATTATATATATATACACACGTATCTATATGTATGTATGTATGTATATATGTGTATATGTACTCCCGTACATACATATATACATATGTATACTTTTCTTTGTTGGAATGATTGGTTTTTATAATCATTACTGAACTAGTCGACATTAACCTAAATGCCTTATAAAGACTTTCAAAATAACATTTTAATTAGAAGTCTGGATGACTATAATTTTTTTCACCATTAAGGTCCGTCACAAAATTTAATTTACCATACAAGGATTCTAAGATTTATTAACTGCACATAGTTTTCGAAATGTATATTAGTACATAAGTATAAGTTCAACCAAGAAGCAACCTTACAAATATAAAACAAGCCATCATGATAAACCTTCCAAATAATGTAACCAATCATGATAAAACAATAAAATTACTATTTATACAGTCATCCAATCATGTCAAACATGATAATCACACAAAAAAATTAACCTCGTATCTGAAAAAATATCTATTAATCCAAGATAGGCTTAATGAGGTATGACATACCTCTCCCCTTAAGTATCATCGTCCTCGATGATTAATTCATATCATGCTAAGAATTTAGAATAAACAAATAAAATTACACATACAAAAATATCATAAACTCAAAATATCATAACTGAAGCTTATAATTAATCCAATTTTAGAACTATAACAATAATTTTATCGAGGTAATAGCCTTATTTTACCAAGTTTTTGCTTAAAACAACAAAATTTCATGAGTTTTTTAGTCATTTAATCAATAAAAATATCAAAATTATAGTTTCGATATCAAATCCTTAGATTTATCACTCAAATAAATGTGGAAAAGAAGTTTTCATTTCTCTCGATTCTTTGAAGTAGCACTTTCTTAAGAAAATTGGTCTCGTTTTTAGTTTACATTGACTTATTTCATTTTCTCACAAGTACAACTTTTGAGTTTCTAGTACTTTTATGGGTTCAAATATGATGACACCTAGATCTAGAACCTGTAAAGAGTTCCAATTAAGCACATGTGATAAATATGATACATACTTTTAAACAAAGAGATATGAAAAACATCATGCAACTTGGACAAGTGGGAGGGAACACTAGCTTGGTATTCTACAGGACGTTTACTTAGATAATATCAAAGGGTCCAACATAACAAGGTGACAGTTTGGATGCCTTGTTAAACAAAATTTAACTTTTCTTAGGCTTAACCCTTAAGAAAACTTTATCTCCTTGTTCAAATTTTCTAACTCTCTTTAAATCAGCATAGTTTTTATGTCTATCAAGTAGCCTCTTTTAATCATTCTCTAATGAGTTTAACTTGTTGTTCCATTTCAGTTAACATTTCAGGTCCTATAACTTCTCTATCTTCCACATTTTCCCAATGATAGGTTGTTCTACACTTACATCCATACAAGGCCTCAAAAGGAGCCATTTTCAGCAAGGAGTGATAAGTGTTATTATAAGAAAAATCAACCAATGGAAGGTATTCTTCCCATTTGTACTACTTAATCCATGTAGTACATTCTGAGAATGTCTTCCAACACTTGATTTACCCTTTCAGTTTGTCCATCTTTTTTAGATGGTACACGAGAACTAAAATTTAACTTTGTTCCTAGAGCGATATTCAAGGTTTTCCAAAAACAAGAAGTCATCCTATGATCTCTATCTAAAATTATAAATTTAGGTACAACATGCAATCTGAAAATATCATGCATGAACCTTTTTGCAAGCATAGATGAATCATCATTTATATTCCACAACACAATTCAATTCCTTGAATTATATCATGTTTATTCCTTGATAAAATGGCAAGCATTCCTTGTATACATATTTAACATTAATCTTCATCCCTTTCCCGAAAATACTGTGTTTTTACATCATTTATAGTGTGGAATACTATGAGGGTAAAAAAATCTTAGATGCAAATGTTTAGCCTTAACATTAGCTTTCATTCTACGAAAGTGATACATATTTCATTATAACCTTCTTCATCCCTTTCCTTTGTGTTTTTACAAAATACTAATACTGTGTTTTTACATTAGAAATCATTTTGGTCCTTATTTTGTTCTCACTTAGATTGGTGAGATCGTAGGTCCATGTGTCATTTAGGGGTCATTATGAGATTCTCTTACATTGTCGTGCGTCAGGTGTTTAATGTCATCACATGCGTCATATGCATCATTGGGAGTTACACTTCTATTATAGGGAATGTAACTCCCCTCTCCACTCGAGTTTTTCATGATTGCATACTAATTACTCAACACCTCCTATATGTACACCCCATTTGATCTATGAGATAGAGGAGAGTTTTGGCTTAACCAGGTTCTATTTTCCATGTTTCAAATCTTTGCATGCACATTCGGTTGATGCTCACTCCTCCCGAGATCTCTTCACACTTGTCATCATTCGCACGTCCGTTGATGAGGTGCACGTCATCCCTCGTGATCCTCATGATTGCACTAGGGTTTTAAACCCTCTTTCATGGTATCGAGTGATCTTTGGATCCATGCACTCCTTGGTCTGTTTATTTGCATGCATTTTTCTTTCGGCTTTATGGATCCATGCATTCATCATGATATTCATATTCTCATTTGCGTGTGTCATAATGGATATTCCATTCGTGTGTTCTTGCATTGATTTTGGGACTTCATACCTCTTTGGTTTTCAGTGTTTCATGGTTCATTTTTGGGGTTTAAGGTTTGCATCTTTGCATTCGAGTTTTGAGTGTTTTCGGTTTAGTGTCTTTGAGCTCTAGAAGTGCTGGTTTTACTGGGTTTATAGTGGTGTTGGACTTGGACTCCATAGCTCGTGCATAGTTACATCCTACACCCTTGGAACTCCAACGTGTTGCTTATCTTCACCATTTGGCTCACCTTCTTTTTGATGCTCCTCCTCGTGGTTAGGTTTCGAGCCTTGCATTGGTTCTTTGTTGCATTTGCACTCAAACCTTTTCCATCGCATTAGCTCTTTGGCTCGCTTGTTGTTGACTCATGCATGGTTCGTGGTCTCACCATTTCAGCATTAGACAACTCACTATGTTGCATTGCTGTTACTTGGTCTAGTTTGTGTGGATAGACTTGTGCTTCACTCCATCAACTCTCTCAGGCTCACTCCATTTGCATTGGATTCCTATTAGTCTGTTGTGGCATCTGCTGGTGTGTTTGGATCATTCCACAACCCCTTGAACTTCTCTTCCCTACGTGACAATGACCTGCATTTTTTTATTCGAAAAACATTTTTTTCTCTTTAGGATCTTTGCACGTGGATCACTACTCCAAACCTTTCAGGCGACCTCCCATGTGTTTTTCTTCTCTCTCTACCTCGGCATGGCCATTTTGTTTTGCATTGGAAAAACATTTTTTTTCCTTATTTTTTCATTTTTGCCTTTGACATTTCATTTGGAGTCTTCTTTGCTCTCCTTAGTGTAACTCTCTCCTGCCTTAAGCACTGACCACCTCCATTTCTATTTCCTCAGCCATTAACATGTGTGTTTCTCCTCCACCTACATTGAAAAACATTTTTGAATTCTGCAAAATTAAAAAAAATTTTTGAAGCTCTGTAGCCTGTGCACATGGCTCTCTCCCTTCTTGTGTGCATCTTGACATTGCTCCCACTTTTGGTCTACTTCCAGCCTTGGGTGGTTACAATCTGTCCACTCCAACACATGGATTTGGAGAATACTTGGTAGATTTCACACACAACCCTCTATAACATGGACCCTTCTTTCAGCTCGGTCAACAAGCTTGGCCTTCCAACGTGGGCCCCTCCTCTTCATCACCTTCCTTTTTAATGTTTTAGGGTGATTAAAAAACAAAACATTCATTATGGCATGTAATAAGTTTTAGACTGTTGTTTTTTGGCTTGTATTTAATACCCTCTATGCTTTTCGAAGACGGAGGGCGAGGTCGGGTCGGTTGGAGGGCTAATCCCCCTCGTAGTCAAACAAACCCCTACTAAAATTTTATGTCATTTCCAATGAGTACCCACACGATACCCTTTGCACCCATTTCGGGCACTTTTTAATGTGTTTGTAGCATTTAGTGTATTTTCCATCAGTTGCGGGAATCATTTTAATGCCATAACTTTTGACTCGTAGCTCTCATTTTTGAGCACTTCTTTAGTCAAAGTTACATGATTTTTCACACATTACGTGATGACATTATTAGTTTTGTAAATGCACTACTTTATAAAGTGCCACATTCTGGGGGTTGATTGTACTCTTGGGCTTTCACACACGTAGATGCATTATCGGCCAAGTCCGACGTCTTGCTTTTGTGCATCTTGCATTTTTCATCATGGAGAGTGCTCTTTCCAGACTTGAGCATCATAGGATCACTTTACAGCCTCCACCACTTCTCACCAAGAGAGGGAACTATTCATCTTGGTGTGCTTCCATGGAATGTTACTTCACCCACGAGGGTCTTTTACCCTTCTTGCTTGGGCCAGTTCCTACACCCATGTTGATCATCATCATCTAGAGGACTTTCTTGACACTTGTGACCATGTCTTTGGTCACATGATGATGCATGTCTCTCATTCTCTCTGGTTTCACGTGGCAGACTCAAATCCACCTCACCATGTGTCAGAGCATTCTTCAGTCCCTCTATGGAGACCCTTCACATACTGTCACCATTGTTATTGTTGATTCAGTTGTCTCCTCCATTTCTTCATGTGATGAGCGGTTCCACTGACACAGACTCACTTGGTTCTACTTTTGATGATGAGGATTGTGCACCCTGTTATGATGTCGAGAGTACTACAGAGGACTCTTCTCCTCTTTCTCTCACTATTCCAGAGAGTGTTGACACTTCCCACATCTCATCAGATATCGAGCAGTCTCCTTCTCAGTCTCATACAGTCATCACACCCACCTCTTTTCCACTTCAGTGTGCAAGGCCCCTTCCACTCCTCTACCTTCATTGGATGACTCATACCTATCTGACATCACTCTTCTGTTTGTTGAGCCCCCTCATTGGGATGAGTATCTGCCTGACCTTAGTCATCTTTTCACAGAGTCTACACTTGTGATGCACTACAGGTCCCTCATCCATCTACAGGTGTTTCAGAGGAGTTCATCATCTCCATTGTTGGGAGTGCCCTTTCGGGAATCATGTCATTCCACATTTCCGAGAGACCTTCATTGATCCACCCTCAATTGTGGATCCCTTTTTTATTTGGAGAGATGTTTTGTTCCCTTCACATCACTTGGACATCCTTTCTGGGTGTTCCTCTTTTTCACTCTTTGACAGCATTCTACACATGGCATTACCTTTGGTTCCTTGGCATTTCACTTTAGACCTATGTCACACTTTTGTGCACCAGACTCAGAGTTCTTCGTGTTGTTGCCTTCGGTTTCCTTTGTGGAGTGGGTGGACTTTCAGCACATCATTTATATCCTTCCTAAGGGCAGGCACATAGTTTGTTGCGGGTGGCTCTTCTTCAGTCCAGAGGTAGAGGATCTCATCATCGACATTCTTTTGGGAGACCTCCTAGAGCTGCAGAGTTCAGATCCATCCATGGCATCTTCTACATTCCTCTCGTCTCCCTCTTCTTCTCTCTTCTTCTTCTTTTTGAGAGATTGCCTCTTTGTACATGGGTACCTTTTCAGGCTCGTCTATGGCGGGACCCATATTTGGCATCTTTCTTAGATTAGAGAGTGTTTTTTCTCTTGTGGTGGATGTTTTTCCCACTGGGTTTTCCTTCACTTCTTGGGATCTTTTTCTTGTGCATGGGTACCTCATCAGGCTTTGTGCTGGGACCCATTTCTCATTTCGACTTGCCCTCATCCTAAGTTAATGAAGGGGGTGTTGGTGTGTGTTATTTTCCACATCATTAGGTGAGTCATCTCACTTAGGTGAGATCGTAGGTCCATGTGTCATTTAGGGGTCATTATGAGATTCTCTTACACGTCAGTGCGTTAGCACGTCGAGTGTCAGTGCATCATATGTCATTGGGAGTTACACTTCTATTCTAGGAATGTAACTCCCCCTCTCTACTCGAGTTGTCATGATTGCAGCATTGGGGTTACTCAACACCTCCTATATGTACACCCCATTTGATCTATGAGATAGAGGAGAGTTTTATGGCTTAACCAGGTTCTTCCCATGTTTCAAATCTTTGCATGCACATTCGGTTGATGCTCGCTCCTCTCGAGATCTCTTCACGTTGTTGTTTACACATCTATTGATGTGCACGTCGTCCCTCGTGATCCTCGCTTGTAGGTTTTAAACCCTCTTTCATTTCAGCCCAAACATAGGAATGATTTGTTTTAGGTATCTAAGGGCTTGATGGAAAGAAGGGTAATGTCTTCATACTTGGAAGCATTGTAGAATGGTGATAGCTGAGATGCTCTAAGTCATGGAGGGAGAGATAATTCAGCTTATGTACCTTGAGATTTATTCTTTCATAACCTATTATGATCATTTTGTTCTTGAGCAAGACAATGCATGAGTGAGCAAGATAGTCATTGGGAGGAATTTTTACTAGGATTCAAATATTTAGGCATTAGGATCTGGGATAAATTTCATGACGTAGACTGAATTTAATTTTTCTTTCGAGAAAATTCTAAAATAGATTTTGAGGACTTTTCATAGACCATAAAAATTTCATTTTGAGTTCTTACAAGCGGTGAATGAGTGAGATAGTGAAGTGAACTCTTAAGAAATGTTTTACTAATTTCCTATAATATTCAAATCTATGATATAATGTATATTCATCGATAGATTTGAGTAGGGTGTTGGTCATTCTTTATCGAAGGCCTTTGGGATTATAGGTTCTTGATCCCATCCATATTAATGATATGTCCAAGATATCTAGTGCACTTCGTTTTGATAAAATAAACACCTATAAAGTTTACCATATGATTTTCTAGGATGATCCTTATCACATCTAATCAAAATTCCATGTTTTCATTATGCTTATTATGTTTTCATATAAATGCGAATCTCATCAAATTACCAGAACAAACTTGTCCAATGTATGCTTGAAATTATTATTCATCAAATTGGCAAGGTCCTAGCAGCGAGTGGTTAGTGTGGGTCAACCTTAGAGATTAGACGAGAGGAATCCATAGGTCCATACCTTGTTACATAATAATTGGCATTATGATGGAACTTTTGGTTTATTCTCAAGGAGGATGGTATCTTTTCGAAGATTAATCTTAGAACTTCCATTTCTCCATTCAAGATATGTATTGATCATAGTGTTTGATAAATTCTCTTAAGAAGCCTATTTTTTATATGTGGCTTTATTAAGTATTTGTTTTGATATGACATGGAAATCCTATATGTTCCATCCTTCTATTATATATATATATACCCTATAGGAGTGATGTGGTTTGATGACATATATCTTTTTGTAAGAGTTTTGAAGTTGTGATGGTTTAATTATATGTTGATTTCATTTTAAATGAGCCTTGAAATGGTTAGTTCCCGTTAGATGTCTATTTGAAAAAAACTCTCTTTTAGTTAAGACCACGATGGTTTGTAAAATGCATCGTTTGATAAAATGTATCTAAATGTGGTTGTGTTTAATTAAAAATCCTTACCTTTTTCACCAAACTAAAATGTTTATCAACATATGGATTGTAGCATTTGTGACTAATTAGAATAGGGTCTTAAGTTGACCGTAATTGATTTATTATGGATTTGAGAAACCTCATTTTACTTCTTGAAAGCTTTGCATTTGTAATTTCTACAAAAATCAAACTTAATTCACTTTTCTAGGTATTCTACAAGTTCCTTATGCTGAGCTAACTAGAAATATGAGACTATGACTATGTCATATGTGTAAACTAGTGTCGGGAAAGGTAAATATAGGTCAACTTCATGGTAAATGCTTGGTCTTTACATATTTGATTTTGAAGCAAAAATGTGGAAATTGTTTAGTATGATGGAAAATGTTGTTCCGGGGAAGATTTTAGTCCATGATTATTTCATAAAACAAACTTTTACATATTTTAATTTTAGATGGTAAATTTTTTTTAAACTAAAAGATAGTCATCCTTTATCAGGGATTGGTCTATGGTTAAAGAATCCATACAATTTCCTGTCTTCAATTATCGATCTGTATTTGATTTTCACCTTTTTATAATGCTTTTATATTTTGAATGAATATGATGTTGTTGGATTTCATTATTTTCTTTCTTTAAGAATATTTATTTTTATAACGATCCGGATCGTAGATAAAGAAGAACCCAAATGGTCCTTTATTTTTATTTTTTTGCATTGTTGGTATTTTTCATTGCATTATTTTTTTAAGTTTAAGGGATAAATTTGTTTATTTTTCTTTCCATTGCCATTGTTATTTATGTTTTTTTGTTGTTTTTTCCAAGCAACCTTTTAGGTGCTAAAGGTGATGGTGCACTAACAACCTTATTTTCCTTTTCCATATGTGAAATATGATGAACAAATAGCTGTGATTTCTATCTTGTCTAATATCCTTCTTGAAGATAGTTTCCATAGTTGATAACCCATGCTTTCAAATCATTCACCTATATCAGATGGGGTTTAACTCCAAGTGATAAATGATCTTATATGGGAATTTTTAATCATTGATATTGAGTTAATACATTGAATCTTTGAAACTTTTCCCAATACTCCAAGGAATTCATTTTCTTGTGTTAATGTCTAAAATTTAGACATCTTTTGATCATAATAAAGTTGGGGTAACCAACATTGTTTTAAATTATGAAATAAACTCCTCTCTAATTGAAACTTATTTCTTTGATTACAAGATCAACCTTTTTTGCTATCCCACCATGAGGATGCTTGTTTATGCATTATTGATAGATGTTGGCTCTGAAATAGCCTTAGTTTCCTCTTAATAATTCCCTTATTACAAAGTAGTCTTCTCCATTTATTCATGGAACCAAGTCTCAACACATAAAGTCCATCGCCACCTTCAAATCTATAGATAAGTGAAAATCCCATGGTGGGCTGATACTTTTCAATAACCCAAAGGGTAAATGAGATTTGAAGATGTTAATACCATCGTGCATTCTTATTTTCATAAATTTTGTTAACCTTCGTTTTAAGAGGATTCATATCCATTTTCATAACATTTTGATTAAAAGCTAAGTTTAATTTTGAGCATTAGGAGCTTTATAAGTTCTTTATTTTCATATTTTCCATTGTCTATGATACTCATGTGATGCTTCTTTATCATCACTTTAATGATCACTAACATTTTCTAGGATTTTTGTTCTAAAATAACCATCTTAGTGAAATTTCTCCTTTCCTCAATGGAGTATGTTGTTTATAATCTCATCTAATTTCTAACACCCATTGAGATAAGGGCCATAGGTCTTGGCCAACTTTTTCCTGACATGGATGATTTTCAATGTTTGGCCTTTGAACAATTTTCTTTTCATTAGACAAATAATTTATTTGTGATAGTGTAACTCAGGACTCATGCCATATGAGATGTTTTGCGATTCAGGAATTTCCAAAATGGAATTTCCTCATAATTACCATCATTAACTTTTCGATTAAACTTTGGTTTTAATATTAAAATGATTTTAAATCTAGCACCTTATATAGAATCTTTAGATAATAAATCAATAAGAATATACATTTTATGTCAAGATCATATACAATCTCCCATATGATTTCAAAGTGGGTGGTACAAAGTTACTTATTAGTTATCGACACTAAAAAATTTTCCTCCGTAATTTCTATTTCATTAATGTATGTATTAGGAATAGGATGTTGTTAAGTATAATTAGTAGTAGCGTCCAGATAGAAGATAACGACTTTCTTTGATGCGACGCCGCCATAATGTATAGTACGGTATAGTCAAAAGTACAATAGGAATGTTGTGGTAAAAAGTAAATAGTTGTCGTAAGTGGTCGATAATGTTAAAATGTCAAAGTTGGGGTAAGTAGAAGTAGGGTCTACATGATTAGGAATTAGAAATATTATATTGGTAATAAGGACAAGGAGTGAGGTCATAAATATTTTGTGTATTTTATTTGTAAAAAGTCTAAAAATGTGGAACCCATGTGAAATGATAAGGTTTATCTTATCTTAAAAGATAAGCTTACATGTACAGATAAGAGTTAAGGTATGGAATATGATTCGTCGAGTGGATTTCTTATCCTATCTTAGAGATAAGATGGATAAGCCTAGAAGTTCTATAAATAAAGAGGCCACCCCCCTCATTTAGCATAGAAGGAAGTAGTGAGAAATATTGTATGAAGTGTGTAAAGGAAGCCATCAGTTTAAAGGTGTGTTGAAGAAGCCATTAAGAGGTGTAATTGTAAAGTTTCTCCCATAGTATTGGTGGAAGGCAAGTGAAGTCAATAACACTTGAAGTACCTCATGGGTGAGATTGTAACAATTTCATGTTAATATTATAATTTACTTTGATATTTCAGATTTGTCATCATTCCTTCTTATCATAGTCGATGGTATTCTTGTGTTATGTTTGTTGTTTTGTTTCAGTTACATCCACCAAACTAAAGGTTGTGCATTAGTAAATAATCATAGCGACGAGGAGTTCGGTGAAGAATTATCATAGTGCGGATTGGTGATGACATTTTGGTTCCGTTCTTAGGGACCATTCCTCGTTGGTGGATTTTTACGGAGAGATATTCCCACTTAGTCAAAAATCAATTGGAGGGTAACCTTGTTTTTACTTGTGCATAGTAGTTACCATGGTAAAGTCATTTTTGCCATGAATAGTAGTTACCATGGTAAAGTCATTTTTGCTGAATAGTATTTACCACGATAAAAGTCACTTTTTACCGTGAATAGTATTTACATTGATAACTTCACTTTTTTTGTGAATAGTGTTTACCACGGTAAAGTCAATTTTTACTGCATGATAAGTCAAGTTTTACCATAGTTTACCGTGGTCATTTCTATTTTACTATTATAGTGATGATTCCAATTATTTGTGCACATAAGTCTTGTTGATTGTACTTGTGGGTTGGTATTTCACTGTGGTTACTTTTGAAAATGGGAAGATTCCTATTTTTCAGCCCAATCTAATGAAGATGCTTCCTCTTTCATTCAAGAGTTTAAACGATCTTGTATTTGTAATGGCCTTATAAGAAGGGAACAATGGACTGAATTTTTTCCTACCTTTTTGGATGGTTCAGCCCTTAGGTGGTTTGAAACACTAGGTGATAATGTGAAAAACTCATGGGATTTATTAACTGAAAGTTTTCTTGAAGAATTTGGTGAACAACGAGAATATGCGATCTCATGATCGAGATCACAAAGCTATCCCAAGGAGAGAAGGAGAAGATAAGGGATTATCATGCTCGTGTTCTAGAGCTAAGGAGGAAGCTCGATGCCCAGATCCGGAAGGAAGGATTAGCGGATGGGTTGATGAATGGCGTGGATAATCTCCTATGTAAGCACTTCATTCTTGGGATGAAGCCAGAGATCAGACAACGAGTGAAGTATGACCGCCCAGCTACCATTGAACAAGCAAAGGAGATTGCGAAGAAGGCAAAGAAAGCATGGAAGAGGAGCCCAAAGAAATTGTTGCTAAAGTAGAGCCTACACCACCACCTTTGGTCAGAATCCTGACCACTCTCGGTGAGCACAAATATTTCTCCTAGTACATCTACTTGAGTATGAAGATCTTGCTCAAAAAGATGGGTCGATTAACTATTAATCTTCTTGAGGAAAAGAATTTAGTTCTCGGGGAGGAGATAGAGGTCAAAAAGAAATATTTCTGAAGTTGTATGTTATGGTTGTTATAAAAGGGTCATTATAAGTATAATTGTCGAGATAGAGCTTCTACATCAGTAAAGGAGATAATGATAAAGGAAAAGCACTGTGAATTCTTTTGATGTAGTAGATAAGAGCAGAAATAATGAAGTAGATGTGTTTGTAACAAAAAGAAAGAAAGAAAAAGATAATCAAGATGGAAATGATCCTAAGAAGATGAAAGGAGAAACTAGTAAGAAACATAGGAGAAGAAAGTTGGGTGTGCGGGATTTTTGATTTCACGGGGGCAAGGACCATACTCCATCTTGGAAGATCTATCCAAAGGCTGCAAATATTACATATGGTCAACTCTTGGCTATGTCTTACGAGAAGAGGCGGGAGCTGCGAAGTGGACTCAATGCTCGAAAGGAAGGAGGTTGAGGTCCCTGTTTTGGAGGCGAGGCGGATCCCTATGCTCCACAAGTGAGGTATTATGTAATGGTATTTCAATTCATGATGTCTTAGTTGATGGAGGTGTTGCGATTAATGTAATGACCAAGTCGTAATGAATATGTTGGGTTTAAAAATTGATCGCCCTTGACACTTATGTTAAGGTCATTAAATAAAGGAAAAACTAAACCGAAAGGTGTAGTTTCAAATGTGGCAATATACATTATGGGTGTTGTATGTGTGGTAGACTTTCGGGTGATGAAAAATGGTGCTTTGCGTACCCAATGTTCTTTGGGAAGACCATGGCTAAGGAGAGTTCATGCAAGAAACTACTGGAATGAAGGTTTCATGACACTTGGACGTGGTAGAGAGGGTGAAGATAAACGTGATCCTCGACATCATAAGGCGAGAACACAGTGGATTCAAGTGATGAAATTGATGATTGGACATCCTCGATTACTCTAGTACCGGTGAAGTGGACACGAAGATGAAGAAAGTGAGGTTGATGTTTCGGTCATGGATATCCTTCCAGTCACACCAACTCATGACCCCATAAAATTATACGAAGAAGAAGTTGATGATCGTCTCCACAAATAAAGATTGGTGATCTTTGTGATGGAGAGTGAGAAGGAATCCTACCTCTAGCTCTTTCGAAGGTACATACACATATTCACTTTTGATTACAAGGAACTCCGTCAAGTAAGTTGGGTAGAACATTCTATTGAGTGGTAGATGGTCTTAAGCCCATAAAGCAAATGCCATATAGAATGAATCCTAATTTTTCCAAGGCGTAAAAGAAGAAATAGATAAGTTGCTTGATGCGGGATTCATATTTGCTTTGTGGAGAATTCGAGAATGGGTTTCTCCCATTGTGATCTCAATAAAAAAGAATGGGAAGCTACGCATTTGTGTTGATTACGGGAAGCTCAATAAGGCAACAAAGAAGGATCATTACCCTCTTCCATTTCGGATCAGATCTTGGATGAAGTAGGCGGCGAGAGTGTTATAGTTTCTTTGATGGATATAGCGGCTACAACCAAGTTCGTATAGCGAGAGAAAGATCAGTTGAAGACCACGTTCACCACTCCTTGGGGCGTTTGCTTATAGAGTTATGCCTTTTGGGTTGTGTAATGCTCAAAGCAACATTCCAGCGTTTGATGAATAGGGTGTTCGAACCCTACATTGGGACCTTCATCAGTATTTACGGATGATTTTGCATCTATGGGAGCAAGTTGGACCACCTGCACCAATGGAGACAACATTTCAAAGGTTAGATGAAGCACAAGCCTCACTAAACCCTACAAAGTGTGTCTTTGGATGTTAAAAGGCGTTTTGTTAGGGCATGTTGTATCCGAGAGATGGTATTGAGTGCTGATCTGATAAAGTTTCAAAAATCAAAGATTTACCATTTCTATGATGAATAGAAGTAAGTTGAGATCATTTTTAGGCCATGTGGGTTACTATAGAAGGTTCATCAAGAATTTCTCAAAGATTGCCTGACCACTAACCCAATTCTTGAAGAAGGATGTTACTTATGAACCAGGAAATAAGGCGCATGAAGCTTTTGGACAACTGAAGGAAGCCCTGGTGTCTTCACCTATTTTAAAGAATCCAGATTGGAGCAAGCCATTCATTGTGTACACTATGCCTCAGATGCAGCACTAGGAAGTACTTTGAGCCAAAAGGATGAAAATGGGAATGAACATCCAATTTACTTTGGGAGCCAGACAAATGAGCAGTGCTGAGGTAAATTATCTTATGCTTGAAAAAGAGGCTCTAGCTATCATTTTTTTTGTAAAGAAGTTTAGAAATTACTTGCTAGGGCAAAAAATTTATAGTTGTAACAGATCATCAGGCTCTAAAATATATTGTAAATAAGCCTAACCCATCAGGGAGGATAGCAAGATGGATAATTTTGCTACAAGAATTTGAATTTGATATTATAGATAGGCCAGGAAAGAAGCATGTCAATGCAGATGCACTCTCTCGAGCCTATGATGGTTTAGGATCATCTTGTGATGATGATGATTTCCCCGATGCAACATTGTTATCCCTTGACACAATCCCTAGTGAATACATAGATATTTGGAATTATCTGAATGAATTCAAGTTTCCTGATGGTGCCAATGCAAAGACTAAGAGAAAGATTACTCAAGCCAATCGTCCATATTCTATTTCTGCATGGAGTATTATTTCGAATAGGACACGATGGACGATCTGAAGGGCGGTTGGACGTGATCAAGGGAAGGAACTGCTAGAAGAATTCCACAATGGTACATGTGGAGGGCACTTCTCTGGACAACTTACAGTAAGAAGGATCTTGGATGCAGGTTATCACTGGCCCACTCTTTTTAAAGATTGTTATAATTATTGTAAGACATGTGATATTTGTCAAACACATGGTAACCGTAAGACTTCATCGACTCCATTATGTCCTATTCTTCCACTTGGTCCCTTTGAAAAGTGGGGAATAGACATTGTAGGTCCACTTCCACTACCTCACGCCAAAATAAGTATATTGTAGTTGCCACAGTTATTTAACCAAGTGGGTTGAAGCTAGGCCATTGAAAACAACTTCCATGGATGAGGTGGCAAGGTTCATATATAGCATTGTCACGGTTTGGTTGTCCATTAGAAATTGTAACGGATCAAGGAAGCCACTTCATTAATGAGGTGGTAGAAGCCCTAGTCAATAAGTTTTCTATTAAGCACGGGAAGGCAACAACATACAAGCCAAGCACAAATGGACGGGTGGAGCAGAACAAATTTTGTGTTGTGTCAAATTCTAGCAAAAGATGCAACCTTGCAGGTACATAAATGGGATAAAAGGATTCATGCAGCATTGTGGGCATATAGGGCAACATCAAAGTCAGCAACAGGATACTCCCCATTTCAGTTGGCTTATGGCATTGATCGAGTTCTTCTATTGAGTTTGATATTCCCACTTTGTGAGTTATGAAAAATGAAAGATGGATGAAAGTGATTCGATAAAAGAAAGGTTGGTACATCTTCATTTGCTAGAGGAAATGAGGGAAATAGCTAAGGATACAAGCTATAAGAAGAAAATGAAGCAAAAGGAATACTTTGATCAAAAGATCCGGTGGTCTCCATTTCATGTGAATGACTTGGTTCTAGTATATGATTCCAGATACAAAAAAAAAAGACAGAGAAAATTTCTTCCAAAATGGATGGGGCCCTACAAAATAGCAGTTGTGCATGAAAATGGTATGTACCAACTGGAGGAATTGGATGGCACTCCCATTACGAAATGGGTCAACCACGACAAGTTGAAGATTTTCCAAGCACCAGAATAGTCTACTCAGGGACGGAGTAGAAGCTAGGAAGGGGAAGATGTCGACACTAAAATTTTCCTCCGTAATTTCTATTTCATTAATGTATGTATTAGGAATAGGATGTTGTTAAGTATAATTAGTAGTAGCGTCTGATAGAAGATAACGGCACTTTGTAGATGCGCCCGCCAATAATGTATAGTACGGTAATAGTCAAAAATACAATAGGAATGTTGTGGTAAAAGTAAATATTTGTCGTAAGTGGTCCAGTAATGTTAAAATGTCAAAGTTGGGTAAGTAGAGAAGTAGGGTCTACATGATTAGGAATTAGAAATATTATATTGGTAATAAGGACAAGGAGTGAGGTCATAAATATTTTGTGTATTTTATTTGTAAAAAGTCTAAAAATGTGGAACCCATGTGAAATGATAAGGTTTATCTTATCTTAAAAGATAAGCTTACATGTACGAGATAAGAGTTAAGGTATGGAATATGATTCGTCAGTGGATTTCTTATCTATCTTAGAGATAAGATGGATAAGCCTGAAGTTCTATAAATAAAGAGGCCACCCCCCTCATTTAGCATAGAAGGAAGTAGTGAGAAATATTGTATGAAGTGTGTAAAGGAAGCCATCAGTTTAAAGGTGTGTTGAAGAAGCCATTAAGAGGTGTAATTGTAAAGTTTCTCCCATAGTATTGGTGGAAGGCAAGTGAAGTCAATAACACTTGAAGTACCTCATGGGTGAGATTGTAACAATTTCATGTTAATATTATAATTTACTTTGATATTTCAGATTTTTCATCATTCCATCTTATCATAGTCGATGGTATTCTTGTGTTATGTTTGTTGTTTTGTTTCAGACATTACATCCACCAAACTAAAGGCTTGAGTCCTGTGATGACTGATAGTGCCAGATTGGTGATGACGGCAGTTCCTTTCATTGAGTTCCCTAGAGTTGATCAAAATTATCATAGTCAAACTTTGGTGATGAACCTAATCTAAAATTTGGTTTTCTATTTCTAGACATGTCAAACCTCCATAAAACTTTGTTCCCTTATCAAAATTCAAATGAAGCAACTAATCAAAATTTGATCCACACATGATATAAAACTTGTTTAGATTCAAATGAGCTCACATTACAACCACCTTAAGAGTCAGAGAAAGAGCTCATTACAATTTATTTCCTCCACGTAGCCAACATAAGTTTGTATAGAGGAACTACATCGAACTATACAATGCTAAAACCTGCGCATCATAGGACAATTTCATAGGTTCCATGTCTGATTAAGATATGAGTAATAAATGGAGCTCGAAAAGACAACTTAGGATAGTTGTTGTATGGTAGTATTACTTGAATGACTTGCGTCATTTAAAGAAACCACACTAATTTAAGGAGCCATCCAAAGTTGTCCTCTTGAGTACCATGTATTAGGTTTATCGTAACTATTCACCTCATTGAATTAGTTTTACGATAGGTTTATATTTCATAACACAACCATATATTCATTGAATTATTGAATTCATTGCATGTATAAATCATTTATATACATAAATTTTACATACTAGTGATTATATAATAAGTGATCTTATTCATTATCATCATGCAATAGTCCAAATATATAACTATAAAATAACAAAATGTTATCCAAATAACTCTCCTAGTTATTTGGATAACTTATATTTTAATAATGACTCGATGTCTCACATTTCACGTTACGCGCAATTTTGCTTGCTCCCATGGCATAATTTTCTTAAGCTTTAAGGTCAGTTCTTTCTTTGTGCGTTCCCCATGCACCTTAATTCCTTTGTGCCTTCCTAATCCCTTTCCTATGCATTCTACCTCCATTTCTATTTTCCTTTCACGCCTTCCTCTAATGTGCTCAATTTCTTTCCTATCCTGTCGGGCACTCCTTATGTGCACCTCTGTAGACTTGCCTTCCATTTTTTGTCATGCTGGCGTTCCTCTTACATGCTTGCATATACTCGAATTGTCCTTCATGTGCCCTTCCTCGTTTGAAATTGAATGCTCACACCCCTTCCCCATAATTATCCCCTACAAGTATTCTCATATTCCCCTACGTGCGCACATCTATGCTCACCTTCCCTCTATTTCTTTCGTGCACCTACCTTTTTCCTCACGCCTTGTGCCTCCTTGTGTTTCCACATCATTCTATTAGACTTGGATCTTGTACATGAACCTATCAAAGCATGCAAACAAGGCACTAAATATAAACAACTTAATGGTGCATGTAATGGCAAAAAGACAAAAATCAAACAAATTTGTTGGCTGATTTCTTGAGTCAATTTGTACACACCACGTGTCTTATGTGCCTATACGACTCTAACATCTTATGATAGCCTTCTTATTCTCTAGAGCTCCGATTAGCATGCACATGGGCTTGTCGATGATGCAATGATACGAAGCTATATGTTGGATTATTCAAATTCAAATGTAGGTGATATTTGGTAGGAATAAAATAGGAAACATCTCTCGGCTCTTAAATACACACATCCAATCAACATCAACCACCATGTGATTTCAATCAATTCTTGCTTTCTTCATTATTCTACAAGCCAAATAGACATGGGGAAGCACATCGGATAGTCTTACGGTGGATTTACGAGGATTTATCACATTGGTTGTTGGTAACTTGAAGATTTGAATTTGAGTTTCCCTATCTTTCTCATATATCTTCTCCTTCTTCTATAAATAGTATAATTATGCTTTGTAAAAAGGATCCTCTTTGTTGTAATGGCACCATGCCAAAATGGTGGCTGAATTCTCACAAGTCACGACCTTGGCATGGTATTTGTAATGTATTCTCAACTCTTGTCGTGAATGTAAATGACTGTCCATCCCTTCAACAATAAAATTGTGTTTTTTGGAAATCTTGTCTTCCCTTTCTCATTTTCATTTCATCTCGCCTCTCTATTTACATTTTCTCGGCATGTTATACGTACTCGCATGCTTGCATCCTTTTCATCATGTGTTGTGCATGCTAGAAATCCTGTATGTTCATTATTATATCTCAACATCTTGAGCTACATGGTCTCTTTTGATTGGATGAGGCACGTTATAAATCTATTTTATAAATTGTAACTTTTTTCTATGTTTGCAAAAATCAATTTGGCCCTTGAAGAAAGATTGAGTTTTGATTGGCAGTCAAATTTATAAAGGTGGAGTGAATTTCTCTTTTTTCCCAAAGGTGTATACGTGTTCATTTTTAATTGGTTGTGGCCCGTGGTGGGTCTTTTTTGGTGAAATTTTCCACTTTGGTCACATTTGTAAAAAATACCAAATTGGCCCCATGGCCCCGATAGTCTCTGATTGGCTATTCAGCAAATATGAAGTGGCAGGGAAAAAGTCTTACTTTGACCCGAAGAAGGACACGTGGCCATTTTTCAAGTTTTTGACCTCGGGAAGGCGGGTCGACTGGAACATTTTTTGAAGTTTTTTGGAGTTTTTGTTCAAAGGGAGGTGGGTTGCGAAGTTTTGAAATAACCCCTTTTTGAAAAGGAGAAAAGTATAAAAAACACTGCGCTGACTTGGGGCCCACATCAAAAGTTACAAGTGGGAAGGCGGGTCGGCGGAGGAAAATTGGAAATTTTTCCTTTTTGTTAAAAAGGGTAAAATTGCATAAATGAGTCATGACTCCATCAAAGGCCCAGATTAAGCCACGTGTCGAGCCTTTGTATTTCAAAGGCGGAGGGGGGGAAAAATGTGAAAATTGCATTTTCTCCAAAAGTCATAAAATGCAAAAGGCAACCCCAGGCCCACTTTGAATCAGATTTTTCCACGTGGATGACTCTAATCTAAAGTTGAGAAAGGGCAGAATCAATGGTTGTTGTGCATTGCATCTGATTTTGCTTTGCCATTTTTTCTCCAAGACTCTTGGAGATGTGAATACGCATTGTTTTCATCATTTTTGATGAAATTCCTTGTCATTTTTGTCTGCAAAGTGCAATTGAATGGATTTAGAGCTTAATTTGTGAGTCCAAGGAATGTAAAGGTTGATATTTTGAAGTTGGAATTGCTTGGGCACTTGCAAAAATGTGAATTACTAGAGAAGTTGGATGCAGAGAAAAGTTGCAGAGGAAAGAATGGGAAAAAGGATGAAATGATGGAGGTTGCATGCATGAAGGATGAAAACGTGCTCCCAGTTAAAACAATGATGGAGATATTTGCAATGATTCACCTTTTTGAACAACTGGAAACTTTTTGTTGTAAACCTGTTAAACGTCATTTTCTAAAATCATGATCAAACATGTAACAAAAAAGGTTCCTCGAATATTCTTTTCTTGGGGAAAAGCTTGGATGTAAATTGAGTGTTATAAAAAGCATGCTTTAGTCATGCAAATGGTTGGGGTTGAATTCTTACGAGAAAATTTGAGAAATCCCATCTTCTGAGAGACCATCTGAGAAACCTATTAATCTCTTATGTTTTAGATTTGATCATGTCAAGTTGGTTGCAAGTGTACAACCATTGACAAGCTCTTGAGATTGTTCAAGAAACCTTCCCTACTTGATGAATCTAATCAACTTTGAATTAATCTATGTTAATCTTGGGAAAATTTGTGTCTTTTTTATTTTAGAATGTTTTCAAATGGTTTTGATGTTTCTTTATTGCAATCTTGTGTTAAAATCCCTCTGAATCACATAGGATCTCATCCTGTGATAGTTTAGTGGCATTTGCAATTTCATTATGAGAAGAGCCTTCATCTGTAATGAGATAAACAATTTAAAATCACTTTACTTGTCATTTTGTTGATAAATATTGTTTGTAAGCCTTTGAGTGTATCTTAGGCATGAGGAACCAGGGGTCTTTAATGTTTAATTGAGTCTTTAGCTCAAGCCTTCATGTTAAATTCTTGGAGATTGTGTGAAACCATGTAAAATATGGGCCTCCATTGATGCACACCTTCTAGTTGAAGGAATATTTTAGCTATTATGAAGCATTTTGTCATTTAGTTTTCCAATTGTTGTGAAGGTTCTCAAAGATCTGGAAAAATCAAGTTTATCCTGCTTAATCTCCCACCAAAAATTATTCAAAAACAATGAATCCTACCTAAACTACCCCTGTTTTCCTGTATGTCCACAAATGAATAAATTCTACTACCAAAATATGCAAAAGCAATCAAGATTCCATAATGTCTTTAGTAACCTTAACCTTGTTTAGAAAATATCACCATTCTTTAGAAGTGACAACTCGTGAGAGTTAAATTGTGGTGCATTGATCATATTTTCTCAAGGTTTCCTTTCAAATTTGTGCAAAGAAGGATATCTTCATTCTCCTTCACCAACAAAGAGGTTACAAAATGGGTCCTCTCACCTGGTTGAAAGGCACAACCTAAAGTAGTGAGGATAGATCAAATCCTTTTGAAGGTGTTATCCATTTCTCCAACATCTGAGTGAAAAAGAGCTAATTGAATCACCTCCCGGCTAAAAAATGACATACATGATGATTTATCTATCTCTAGGCTTCTTGTTAAATATGTGATGTTGCTCATCTTGCAAGGAGAATCAATTTGGATACCAACACTAGATTGGCACATTTTTGAGGACTTATTAGCATTGTCAGGGATTATTTGAACTCCAGGACCTATTTTTGAATTGGCACAACACTTTTGGTGATTTTGTGGAAACAACACCAGATTAGATTTTTGAGATTATTTGAACACCGGGACCTATTTGTGTGGCATTTGTTATGAAAATTTTTATTAGCATTTTTCAGGATTATTTGAACTGCACTTATTTGTGTGGCAAAACACAGTTGGCAAGACTTATTTGAAAACACAGATTGGCATTGTTTTGTGGGGACTATGGGACATTTGTGTGAAGCAAATTTGCACAAATTAGTGGCCATTTAGGGGATATTCAAAGGCATTCTTATATTTGGCCACCTGTAATTCTTACATGATCTAAGTGTAAAATACGTTGTTTAAACATCATCCTTTGTTGAGATTTGTAAGATTTGTGCAAAGTTACAAGTTATGTGTGTAATATTTCTAGTTTATTGGTTTTTGCACTAAGTTTACATCATCAATGTTAAATACGGGTAAAGGAAGGTCATATATCTATGAAGCTTTGCATGAATTTAGTGTTGATAGACATTTGACAAGATCAATTTTAGTGCATTTGCACAACTAAGGTGAAAATCCTTAGTGGCGACTCCATGTTGAATTAATTTTTGATAAATGCCAGTGTCTTAACCTCTGTCAATTGAAATTTATCACTAATATTTGCAAAGATGGAAGGAAGAAGATATTTCTTCATTAAAGACCCTACTAGAAGGTTGTTTCTAGAATTGGGAAAGACAAATTCTGAAGGAAGAAGAATCTAGAAAGTTATTGGAGATCAAAAATCAAGAAAAGAGTTATCAATTGTGGAAACTGATCAACCTTGTCATTGAAGATTTGCCATACTTCCTCAAGTGCTTCTAATCGGTAGTCTTTTTGTAGATCGAAATTCTCCATCTGGAGAGGGGCCTTCATTTGTATTTGAAAATTTTGTGTCTCATTCTGTCCCTGTGTTTTCCAAAGTTGATAGGATCTTCCAAGAAATAGAGTTTTAGAGAACATTCATTTTGAAAATTATACTCTGTGTTCCAAAGACCCCTCACTCCTCATCATTTTGTATCTCCTATAAATTCACCACCTCAAAAAATATGGCCCAACCCCCACCTAGACCTCCATTTGTTGTTAATACTTTTGGTCCTATAGATTTTAGAGGTATGGATGGATATCCAAATGTTGTGCCCAAGATGTTAGAAATAGACTACCTAAATTTCAAGGAAATAATGCTATTATTGGTGATCAACACTTAAATATTTTTGTCAATATGATGGAAGACTTTGAGATCGAATTTGAGGATGTGTATATAAAATTGTTTATTCATACTCTAGAGGAGGATGCACGATAGTATAAATATTTTCCAGATAACTCCATTGATTCATGGACAGAAATGAAAAATGCTTTTAGATTGCAGTATGGGATAAAATAGATCCCTAGGTTTCTTTTATCTAAATTTGAAAATATTAAGAAGAATCCTAATGAATCTATTCATGACTTCAATACTCGGTTCAATAAGACCTTGAATAGGCTACCTGTAATCCTGAGGCCAAGTGATGTTTCTTGTTTAATAAAATACTTTGATGCTTTTGATAAAAGGTTGCCTATTATTTAAGGGATAAAACCCAGAACATTTGAGGCAAGGCCTTCACCATGGCTTTGCAGATTGAAAACAATATCAAAGCAGTTGGTAAGCCTCCTAAGAGGGAAGGTATCAAGATGATCAATCCAGAGAAGCCTCAATCAAGTAAGTTTGTGGATCTAGAAGAGGTTGTAAAAACTTTGGCGGGTTGTTAAAGAAATATCCTATAAACTAGCGGCCAGAGCAGAGAAGGGATTGGACAAGGTTCCCAAGGTCAACACAAGCCACAAGGTCAAGAAATATTTGCAAATCATCCCAGAGGTGATCATAGATCAGATGACAGGGGTAAAGGGCCCATGGGATCAGGAAATAGATAGCCCCAACCCTGAAAAATAGATTGGTGCCTGATCCTTTAGCTATCAGTTGAGTTTTTTGTTGAAGAAGCTCATGAAATTGAGTGGTGTGATAGATTTTTCTTGCCACATTCTCCATGTGATGTTGAAAAGGGAGTTGAGGAAGAAGTTGATGATGATGAGACAGATGATGATGCATGCATGATGGATTTCTCTACAAGTTCACAGTAGGGAGAAACCTCAACTGAGTTGATGAGTGCCAGAACTATTGAAAAATTTTGGGATTGCATTCACCGGGTATTACCTCTTCCTCCCATCATAATTTTTGAAATTGATATGGTACAATATTTTGAGTTTCCTAATAATGATTTTGAGTACTTAAGGGCATTAATGATTAAAAGTATGATGGAGGAATTCCTTCAGAAGAGGACAGACAGTTGTTAATGAATGCAGTAGTTGGCCATGAAAAAGAATATAATACCAGGAGTAAAGTTGTCAAAGGGGTAGGGCCTCAGGCCAAACCAAAAATTCCAGTGCTTACCAGTATCCCTAAGGAAACCCTAATAAAGATGCATCTGGAAAAGGCTTTGTCACCCCAAATAAAACTTGTGTTCCTCCCCATGCTCAGACTATGAAAAATCTCCATGCCATCAGATGAATTTGTAAACCTTCCTCCTAATACTGCCTTACCCAAATATGTTCCTTGTGACATAGCCCAAATCTTGAGTCAGATCAAGATTTTTTTCCTATTGTTGAATTTCTTAGAATCCTGAGCATAAGAAGAGGGCATTTGAGTATTTGGGGCTTAAGGAAGAAAAGGTCACCCAGGGTAAAAATGTAAACAATGTAGAGGTTCCTCCTGCCATTGCAGAATTAGAAAAACCACAAGCATTGGAGGAATTGGGTGAACCACCTGAGGTTTATTTGGGAACTTCTCTGGTTGAGTCTCAGCTGAAGGTGGATCCATTTTTCACTACTTTGATTATTAAGGATAAGTTGTTACATAACTTGTATGTTTGATTCAGGAGCCTCATGTAATGTAATGCCTCTTGAGGTCATGAATGAGTTGAATCTCAAAGTAACAACAACTTATGGGAAATGTACTTGCCATGGATTCAAGAGAGGTGCCAGTAGTTGGATGTGTCAAGGGTTTAGTAGTGCAATTGGCAGCTTATCTAGGAAAGTACTTAACTTTGAATGTAGTAATTGTGGATTGTCCTGCTAAGTGGGGAATGTTATTATCTAGAAAGTGGGCAGCTAGTGTGGGTGGAAGTGTGCAAATGGACATGTCTTATGCCACCATACCAATTGAGGGCAGCCTTGTGAAGTTACTTGGTGAAAATAAAATGTTATATCTCATTGAGGACCCCAACAATGCTTCTTATGAAGTATTGCACATGAGACAATTGATGTTGATAACTCTGTGAGCTATGTTGTTTTCAAGGAGTATGAAATTGATCAATGTAGATATCCTGAGAAGATTGATTTTCTGGGACTTTGATGTTTGATGCAGCCTCGAGAGATGTTGAAAAACTTGACATAGGCACAAAGGATAAGCCTAAAAAATGTGGTCAGATAGAAACTTGGATGGAAAAGAGAAACAATCATATGACCAGTTGTTAAAGACATATCAGAACTGCTTAGCATGGTCATATCTAGAATCAAGGCACTTGAAAATTTTCCTTGATTATTTTCTCTGAATCAGGGTGCACACCATTGTATAGTGTATAGTCTTTTGGTTTCATTCTGCTTTCATGTTTTTCTTTTTGGTTTTCTGGTCCTGGTGACCAGTTTTTGTTGGTTTCTCAATTCATCTTGGGGATTTGGTTATTGTCTTTCTCTCTACAAGCTTGTTCTTTGACTCCATTTCCCAATGGATTTTTGGCACATGGTCTTCTTTTTATTCTTGTGGCACTCACTAGGAGTGCCCATCCCCAGTCGAGAGCCATGTTGGTGCTCATTTGATCTCACCCCATTTTTGTTCTAAAAATTCTTCAATCTGCGGGATCTGTCATATTTTCTATCTCCCGAATGGATGCGTGAAAGTTTTTCTTCATTTGTATGTTGTTGAAATCCTTCTCTATGGTCATGGATCACATTTGGGCCTGAATTATTTCCAAATTCTTTTCCTTAAAGAAAAATTCAATTCTGGGTGCAAATGGTGAAGTTCCCTGCATTTTACTATTTTGATGGGTGTTTTCCCCATCAAATTATATCTCAACATCTTCAGCTACATGGTCTCTTTTGATTGGATGAGGCACATCGGGTCTATTTTATAACTTGTAACTTTTTTCTATGTTTGCAAAAAGATCAATTTGGCCCCGTGGCCCCATTGAGTTTTGATTGGCTGGTCAAATTTATAAAGGTGGAGTGAATTTCTCTTTTTTTCCCCAAAGGTGTATACATGTTCATTTTTAATTGGTTGCGGCTCGATGGGTCTTTTTGGTGAAATTTTCCACTTTGGTCACATTTGTAAAAAATACCAAATTGGCCCCGTGGCCCCGATAGTCTTTGATTGGCTATTCAAAAATATGAAGTGGCAAGGAAAAAGTCTTACTTTGACCCCAAAGATGGACATGTGGCCATTTTTCAAGTTACAAGTGGGAAGGTGGGTCACGGAACATTTTGAAGTTTTTTATTTGCCTTTTGACAAAGTGAGGCCAGTTAGAAGTGGAAGGGAGATTTTTTTCTTTTTGTGAAAAGGAAAAGTTATGAAATAACCCACAACTCCATTTTGGGGCCCACATCAAAAGTTAAAAGTGGGAAGTGGGGTTCGAGAGGAAAATTGGAAATTTTTCCTTTTTGTTAAAAAGGGTAAAATTGCATAAATGAGCTCGTGACTCCATCAAAGGCCCAGATTAAGCCACGTGTCGAGCCTGTATTTCAAAGGCGGAGGGGCGGGGAAAAATGTGAAAATTGCACATTTTCTCCAAAAGTCATAAAATGCAAAAAGGCAAACCCCAGGCCCACTTTGAATCATATTTTCCACGTGGATGACTCTAATCTAAAGTTGAGAAAGGGAAGAATCAATGGTTGTTGTGCATTGCATCTGATTTTGCCACCATTTTTTTCTCCAAGACTCCTAGAGATGTGAATACGCATTGTTTTCATCATTTTTGATGAAATTCCTTGTCATTTTTTTCAAAAAGTGCAATTGAATGGATTTAGAGCTTAATTTGTGAGTCCAAGGAATGTAAAGGTTGATATTTTGAAGTTGGAATTTCTCGGGCACTTGCAAAAATGTGAATTACCAAAGAAGCTGGATGCAGAGAAAGTTGTAGAGGAAAGAATGGGAAAAGGATGAAATGATGAAATGATGGAAAATGTTGCATGCATGAAGGAGATGAAAACATGGGTCCCAGTTAAAACAATGATGGAGATATTTGTAATGATTCACCTTTTTGAACAACTGGCAACTTTTTTTGCAAACCTGTTAAACGTCATTTTTAAAATCATGATCAAACATGTAACAAACAAAGGTTCCTCGAATATTCTTTTCTTGGGGGAAAGCTTGGATGTAAATTGAGTGTTATAAAAAGCATGCTTTAGTCATGCAAAATGGTTAGGGGTTTGAATTCTTACAAGAAAATTTGAGAAATCCCATCTTCTTGAGAGACCATCTGAGAAACTTGTTAATCTCTTATGTTTTAGATTTGATCATGTCAAGTTGGTTGCAAGTGTACAACCATTGACAAGCTCTGAGATTGTTCAAGAAACCTTCCCCTACTGATGAATCTAATCAACTTCAAATTAATCTATGTTAATCTTGGGAAAAATTGTGTCTTCTTTTATTTCAGAATGTTTTCAAATGGTTTTGATGTTTCTATTGCAATCTTGTGTTAAAATCCCTCTGAATCACACAGGATCTCATCCCTGTGATAGTTTAGTGGCATTTTCAATTTCATTATGAGAAGAGCCTTCATCTGTAATGAGATAAACAATTTAAAATCACTTTACTTGTCATTTTGTTGATAAAGATTGTCTATAAGCCTTTGAGTGTATCTTAGGCATGAGGAACCAGGGGTCTTTAATGTTTAATTGAGTCTTTAGCTTGAGCCTTCATGTTAAATTCTTGGAAGATTGTGTGAAACCATGTAAATATGGGCTCCATTGATGCACACCTTCTAGTTGAAGGAATATTTTAGCTATTATGAAGCATTATGTCATTTAGTTTTCCAATTGTTGTGAAGGTTCTCAAAGATCTGAAAAATCAAGTTTATCTGCTTAATCTCCCACCAAAAATTATTCAAAAACAATGAATCCTACTTGAACTACCCTGTTTTCCTATATGTCCACAAATGAATAAATTCTACTACCAAAATATGTAGAAAGCAATCAGGATTCCATAATGTCTTTAGTAACCTTAACCTTGTTTAGAAAATATCACCATTCTTTAGAAGTGACAACTCGTGAGTTAAATTGTGGTGCATTGATTATTTTCTCAAGGTTTCCTTTCAAATTTTTGTAAAGAAGGATATCTTCATTCTCCTTCATATCATGATTCACTTGTTTTTGTTTTAGAAAATTTTCATCCTTAGCAAAAATTGGGTTACGGGCATGAATGGTGATTTTGTATATTTTGACGGTCTAACGGGTGTCTTTTCCCCGTGGAAGTTATTCCTCGGTTTGAAATCACGTGGATTATCTTGGTTGGTTAGGGATGGTGGGTGAATGCTTTAAATTTCAACATAATGATTAATGAAGGTCCCATCAAGAATAAGGATGTTGATAATTAATATTTCTTTAAGACTAGGCATGGTAACAAGTTGTGTTTTCCTTGGCTCATTTGTTGATCATTTATTGAATTGATGGGAATGGTTAATCAATTGTTTATATGATGTTTTCCACTTAAGAATTCTCAATAGCTTGTTGTGGAATCAATTATTTGTTACTATGGGAAATTTCTAACCTTTGGGGAGACATGCTTGAACAATTAAATGTTTTGTAATGTATTAATATTGCTTAATTGATATTTCTTCACTTGATAAATTCAACCCAAATCACTCACCTAACCTCTTGAATTCAATTAGTTTGGATCACTTTGAACAACTCACCAAGCTTACTCATCTTGCTCACTAGGGAGAAAGAATTCCTTCAAACTGATTAAATATTTAAAAGTTTTATATTTGGATCTCTTGAAAATTTTTTGAATATCAAATTACACTACAAGATTTCTCTTGTTTACAATTGTTACGCTCTGCGGTGTTCTATTTTTTCACGTACACCACCGTGACCAATGTGATGTGTCGGGGTCCCCAGTGAAGTATGGATTGCTCCGTTTGAGTTGTGAAATTATCATACAACCCCGTGAATATGTTGAAAATAAGAGGAATAAATGAAGATATACCTAACAACAACTTGAACACTTAGAGTGAGGATTTACTATTTTACAAAAATGCACTTTTTGCCTTTTTCATTTTCAACCACCTTTTTTCCCATAGTTGTTTCCTGTGAATGCTTTCTTGAAGAAATATTGCCTTATTGAGAATTTATTATTTATATTAATTGATATCATATATACTTTACTATTATTGGAAACTTCCTTCCACACTTTGGATTGCAAAAACACCTTTACGAGGATAGGTTTCTTCTCTCAATCTCACATACAGCTTTTCACTCAATCCGATCACTAGAATGAGGGGAAATAAAAAATACAAAACTAGGCCATGAACATGGGGTTTTTTCACCATAAAAACTTTGGTACATGCATGTTATTACAATCAAATTTTCTTGAAGGCTATTTGAAAAGGTGAACAACGTAAAAAAATCCACCTTGATACATGTATTGGTTTGTGAGCTATGAAAATTTTACTTTCCTGTGCACATAGTCACTCGGAGAGAAAATACACATGGAGCCTATAAAAATTTCCAAATTTTGTGGGAATATCTTCATTTTTACCATTGAAACATGGAGGAGTAATGGAAAATAATCAATAGAGGTGAAATATTATGGAAAAAATTTATATGAGTTCGACTAGATTTTGAGAAAAATGGGGAAGAACAAAAATGCAAAGATAAATCCTTTGTTTCTATACCATGGTGGGGGTACATTTATTGTACCCATTTTCACATTAGAAAATTGAAAAATTGGAGACACAAGTGTTCTAGACCTCAAGATAAGAAGTGGTGAACATGCACCGATCATTTCCAACTCAAACCTTTGGCATGATCATTTTCCTTATTCATTGGAAATGAGAAAAGCTTTGTTTTAATAATTGAAAATTCTCTAGAAGAATTTTAAAAATATGGTTTCTATTTTTTTAAGTATTAAAATGCCTTGATCATCAACCATGGCTTCCATATTAAACTATGTGAGAAAATGAGGTGAGTAGAAGTTGTTTTCCATTTTCTAGCTTCTCGACATTGTTTTTGGAGTAAGCGGAACTTAGTTAAGTTTTAAGTTTTTATAGATTATTCATATGGGAAAATTTTATCACCCCTATTTTCTCCTAGGGATAGGAAAAAGAGGAGAAATAAAATTATCCTCATTTTGGGCCTTCCACTTGTCACTGTGTGATTGGACGAGAGGGGAATGAGGCAAAACAATTCATTAAGCACACTGGGGCTGAGATTGGGCCGTATCAAAGACTCGAGTGGGTTCTAGAGAGGATATAATTTCTTGTAACCTATTTCCCCTAAAGATATGGATAATATGGATCAAAAAATTCATCCTCATGTGGTGATGAAAATTTGCGCATTGTGATTTGGTGAGGAGGAAGTAAGGGAAGCACTTGTTTTAGCATCGCGGAGCTTAAACTCTAGTTACATTGAAAACCATGCCAGGGAAAGAGAGGGAAACATTTTATTTTCCCCTATTTCACCTTTGGGATAGAGAAATGAGGGATTGAAAAATACACCCTCACCTTGTGATGACAAGTGGCACAATTTGAATACACAACGAGAGGGGATGAAATGAGGTGAAAAGAGTTTTCTCGGTGGTTAACAAGGTCACATGAATTTCTAGGATACAAAATTGAGGTTGGGAAAATTTTATTATGCCCTATAACCCATAGATAAAATGATAATAGGGACTTAAAAATGCACCTCGGCCCTGGAGGTGGAAAATGTCCTCTTGCAAAAGTGGCTAAGTATCGAAAGCCTACCTTGAGAGAGACATTATAAATGAAGTTTCTAAAGCTCGATGAGGTCATTTTTATCAGCCCATAAATGAATTTGAATTGCAATATCCTTATAAATATAATGGAATGGGTTGAAATATAGAATTATTCTTGAAACCCCTCGAAATAGATCATTATTTCTCAAGATAACAACATATATTTTAAAAATGAGCTTCCACTGAATCAGTTTCAATATGTTCATAGATATTAAATACCACATAAAAATTATTTTAATCCTTGTTTTCCATCCCAGAGGATGCATTCTAGCCTTTAGAAGGTCAAAATTGCCTTTCTATGCCTATTGATAAACTAGTCATTAGGAATACTTCATGAATAAGATTGTTGTCCTTCTCACATCATTCAAAACACATGTACTTACTTTTTCATCATCTTGGAAGTACTTGAAAGGTAAAAATGGTAATGACACAACTAAAAAACTAACCCAGGAAGATTGTTTTAGCAATACCAGGAAAATTTTAAATTTTGGATCGGTTATCATGCTTGATAGTTTGATAATTTTATGTTGCACATTTGCGCATGACAAAAAATTTATTGGTTGAATCTCCAAATTGATATATCATAAATTATATATGTTTCTCCATGCATAAAAAAATAGCCTAGAATATATTCCAAATATTCTAGATTAGCATCCATGTATTCACATTTTTGGCTCATTAACAAAATATAAAATTAAAACTAGTTAGCTAAAGTATAATCATCAAACCAATCAAGTAAGTAATAAAATTCAAAATTAAATATTCCCTATTTATAACCTCATATGACCTAAAACATCGAAGAAGGACCTAGGCACATCGTGCAATATAACAATAGTTTCCACTTAATTATCAAGTTAGCATTTTCTTCTATTGACATTAATATTATTTTTTTAATAATGGCAAATAGTTTTTGAAAGGGACTATACCCTTGAATACAAAAAAGGCCTTTAAGCCTGAATAAGAGTGAGAAACATAAGCGGACTAACCAAGTCCAAGAGGAACAATGAAAATCAATGTAGCCTCTGTAAGCGCCTAATATTATTCATCAACCACAACTTGCTTTAATAAAATATATCTCCATAGTAAGTTTCCTAAATGACCTTTTATCATACCCACTTTCTTCTTGTAGAAATCAAAAAAATTGGCACATGGTTCATATATGTGTATGCTCTTAAGAAAGAAGAGTTTCTTATTAGTTTCCCCAACTATTTTTGCACACTTCCCCTTTTCTTCCCTATAACCACTTCTTGATTTCCCATATTCCTTTTCAATGTTTCCCACCCTCAATTTTAAATTATTCATTGCATTCCCCTTCACATCTACATTGCACCATTTGTGTGTTATTGCTAGTAATATATCACACTAGTAACTAGACCTAAAAAATTCATGAAAATAATGAAGGGGTTGTGTGATACAAGTTAAGTTCAAGGTAGTAAGAAATTATAGGAGGAATTGGATAGTTAACGAAACATTATACATACCTCAAAAAAATATGGTGTTGGTGATTAATAATTCAAATGGAAAATTTCATATTTTGAATCCAAAACTATCCATATGATAGATAAAGAAGCTTTATGTTTAGGATTCTTCATATGATCAAGTTCATATACAATTTTATTAGGGTTTCCTTTTATTTGATATGGTTTACCCTCATGAATATTCCTTATGATAGTATCTATCAATGACTAGTGACAAAAACCTTGAATTTTCATTTCCTGATGAGTGTCATGAAGATGTACCAAGATCGCCATTTGCATATGCCTATAAACATATGTAATCTAAGATTATAAAAAATGAATGTTTCAATTTGAATATTATATGATAAAAAAATGTTGATCTAAGATAACCCTCATTGTAAATATTAATACTTGTTTATCCAAAAACAAATTATAAATCTATTATAGATAAAATTTGAGGTATAAAGATAATATATGTGAAATTAAAATATTTGGTACTAGAATGAATCTAATCCAAGAACAACGAAGATATTATGCACTCAATAAATATGGGTTCTAGGAGGATAATACATCAGGAAAGATAGTAAAAGGTACATTAAGATGTGGAAGGAGTAATGTGGACTTGTATTGTCCACTTTTTTACCACACAGTAAAGTAAATGGCGAAAATAAAATAGCAATTTTTTTGTTTATATTATATGAAATAACATGAGAAATAAGTTACACGATCACACGTCATAGAGTATAAATTCAATGAGCACATGATTTAATGTTTTACTTTGTCATGTACTATATTTTTACTTGGAATTAATAATTATCCATGAGCACAGGAGAAAGTATTTGTGAAACATCATTCCACTTTTCAAATGTGGGTTCATTTCATTCTAGGATCCATTCTGATGATAGAATTCCATATTTTTCTCTCGCTACCTATTTCAGAACCTACATGACCACTTCAATTCTTGAACACAAAAAGGTTTAGACAAATTAGAATACCACTTTCGTGAGAACCTCATCAACATTAACCATCGTTCAGGATGTGGTGCATGCATGAATTAATTACTTAGCTTATAGTGGGTTTTCTCAGCCACCATTTTTCTACAAAATAAATCTCACATGCATTCCAACTAAACATGAGGAGAAGAGAAGAAATTGGAACACCTTCCATTAGGTCAATATACCTATCACCAAGGTGTTTCATAGGTACATTATGTAAGGTTAAAAACTCAAAGTCTTCCCCCATCACTACAACCAAAACCCATCCATAGTAAAAATATGACATCTCAAGCCACCTTACAACCAAGGACAAATACTACCGAAGGTATGACGTTTTCATACAATAATAACCCAAGATCGAGGGATTATTAATAGGGCCACTTACTAAACCATTTAGATTCCCAAGGAATTTCCTTCACAAAAAGGTTAAGCTTGGCTCCAAATATAGTTCATACATGGTTCCTAACCATCTAATAGCATACTAGTGAAAATAATGTTCACATATTCATATATGCATATAACTTCATTTGATTTAGCAATGTTTCCGCTATACACTATGCATTATAGACCTACTTAAGCCTAAGTGAATATTGTATCCTTAATTACCATGCGAAGGGAAAGGAAATTATTGTTAATCATTGTTATAGGAATATCTCATGAGTACATTAAATTGCATGAACGAGATGACTCGAACAACCATAATCATTTATATAAGTGTAGTCTAACATGAGTAAAGAGGACTAGAAGAAGGGAAGATTGAGTTTTTACAATCATTCACACATGTCTCAAGATTTATATTTTTTCCTTAGATTTCCTTTTGTTATTACACTTGTGTTGTTTCACTTATAATTATAATCAAATAATCCACCATAATTTACAAATTACAAGTTTTCTCATCTTTGTGTTAGTTTTTCAAGAGTAATTTCCTTTACTTTTCTTCGTATTACAATCAATTTTTCATGTTATTAACTTGATAAAATTTGGGTGCTTATGTTCTAAGAGACCATAAATTTATAAGGTTATTATATTTAACTTTAATTATTTCTATAGTTACCTTGAGTAGTTAAGTCTTCCATTACCCTTGTTTAAAAGGTGAATGCAAAGTGATGAATCTTTAGTTTCTGTTTGAGATTTAGGAGCTCTAAAGGGAAAATTCCCACATAAGAAAGAAATCTCATTAATAATTCACCACCTAGGGATTATAAGGCATAATATAATAGAGAAATAAAATACGTGTACAAATAGTCTATGGTTTCCCTATGGCACCATTCCAGTGGAAAAAAATATAAATTATTTTTTTCATCCATTATAATCCTATTAAGATGTCTTGAGACTAACTCATCTTGATCCAAAGGGAACATGAAAATCCATGGGTAAATAGTAGGGATTGAATGGTATTCTAACCTCATGAAGGATTCACACCTAATGGTTTTCCTTTATTAATTATTTGAAGAGACAAAATGCCTGTAAGATTTAATTTTTAACCCATTGTTTCTTGTGGTCAAATTTATATGAGTGTTCACTTTTTTCACACAACGCCTATAACCCCTCACTATCTTTCTCCGAGAGATGAAAGTGGTTTATTTCGGAAGGTATGGATTTTTTTATAAACATGGTGGGTAGGGAATTATGCCCTTTTTGTTTTTAGTGGAAAAATGAGATAACCAAGCACAATTAAAACTCAAATGGACTTATAACACCCTTCAATAGAATAACTACTTTCCCTCTTGCAAAATTTTTGACTCGTGTACAACCATGATGTCTAAGTAACCTAGAAGAAACATATTTTACCTTGGGGATAGGGAGGTTTGACCATAGCTATTTTATCAGAAACATGGTTTGATTATATTAAAAGACAACCATGATCAACTACATATCGAATGTCATTACTGAACATCTATCAGTTAATTTTTAACATTCATATGCATTAATTACTATAAAAAACATGCGAGATGATAAGTGCACTAACTTTATGTTATGTTGAAATAACATGATTACTTATTCAAGGTGGAAAAGGGTGTAAAAAGGTTTCAAGGAACTGTCACAATTCATACTATCAATGACCAACCTTTTTCTTTACATGTTTACAAGAGAATTACTTTTCAAGTTTTATCTTACTATCATACCAATATACAAAATTATTAAGAGTCACCCCACTTAAATAAATATGATATTCTACAATAGAGTTCAATTGTAATGTTTAAGTAAAATTACACCATCACTATATTTAACACATGTAGCTTGAGAGGATATTTTTCTATGATAATACAACAAGTACTATTACTAAAATAGAAGACTATTATAATTCCATCTTGATTACAAATTTTCTTTAATATACATTAAAAAAATTCAAACACCCATTTTACTCTTGTTTCTACACTTCTGCAACCTAAAAAGTTAGCATAAACATGGTCAGCGAAAAATGAACACCGACATGGCATTCTCTTTATGACTAACATTTTCACATATATATTATTTTCCACTTACAATAAATTAAAAAATTACGATACAATAGAGGTAAGAACACAAATGCAGTTTCATTTCATTTTCAAGATGGAGCGTGATAGAGAGAGGAGAGAGAGAAAAACACACCAAATTTCCATAAAAAACAAAATACAACCAAGTGTCATCAAGGAGATCGATAGAGTCATGTAATAGAGTTTATAGGTTTTGAAATATATTTTTCAGCTAGGATAAATTTCCAAGGAAATGTTAAGCTGTAATCTGCAGATTATTAAATTGAACAAATTTGGCGAAGTGGCCCGAAACTAAGTTTGAGATCCATTTTTCGAAACTCAAACACACCACATGAAAGTTTTCAATCAATTACCCTATCTACGGAAATCATTGGAATTTATAGAGCACAAATATTGTGATCGGGATTTCAAATGGTCACTACATTTCCGATGCTACTTCTCGTAATTATGCTAGCTAGAATTTGTTTTCAAACATCCAAAGGCTTATAAAACCCGTTACCAAATAATAATATGAGGTTATATTCTCGAACCTATTGATTTATTTTGATAGTTCTAGATAACTACTAGAGGTATGTAGTGACTAAATTTATTTTCTCAGTATGGGGCCTAATTCACGGTCCAAAACCAAACTAACTTTTCATTTTTTAACAAATGACCAAAGCGGTAAAATAACCGACTAGGCTCCCAAACGTGTAACAAAACAAGGTAAAAATATTTTCTAAAGTCATTATAGAGATTTACATGACATCTCACATCACTAGTGAAGATTATCATTCCATAACTTACCCATTATGGGTATGGATTGGAGGTTTTGCGCATCATCGAAAATTCATGTTATATTAAACTTTACAAAGGTGAGCGAATGATGAGATTACATGGAATTTAATTTTAATTCTCTAATCAGATGGATACAGTTATCCATTTCTATCATCCAAAAGTTCTAGTTATCACATGACATGGTTGGAATATATCCATTATGTGCATCAAGTCATTTTAATAAACATAACCATACTCTTCATTTAATTAAGAATTTCACTAGCACTATGAAGGGAAAACCATAAATATGAAAGCATGTTGGAAATAGGGAGAAAACCATGCATGTTCATAGTGAGGTGACAAAAGAGGTGATCTGATCTATTTAACTACATCATCTTTCCCAAAAATGGCATTGCGAAAGGTTAACTACGTGTAGTATAAGTGATGAGAAGTAGAAGAAGGAAGTTCAATACAGCTAGGGATTATTCATGAATGAGGCACCTCCTCATCCTCAATATTATTTTGCAGACAACAAATAAAACAACATCATGCAGTAGATCCTCTCGGAGACATTGAACCCACCTCAAACACATCTATAAATCTAGATAGACCAATTTGTATAAGTAATGGGAGAATACATTATGGATACATGTTTATCTCTACGTGTAGGGGTGATTTAATCCAAAATGGGACTGATTTTAGGGTGGTTATCAATGAGACCTATGTTTAGCACATTTGACCATCCAATTTTGCATTCTCTTTAACTAACCAATTAGTATTAAATTTACAATGATAACTTAGGTTTCACCGTGGTTAATGCCTCGATTCTCAAATAAAGTGCTTATATTATTATTCAAAGAAAATGACAAGTCTAAAAATGAGATTAGGATGTGTCTCTCTCCATCACATTCCTTGAGCTCTAAAAACCTCGACATTCTATGTGCCATCACATGACTATCAATTCACATATTATTAAATTATTTTGATAATTCACCGGACATTGAAAAATTATTAAGAGGGGGCACTACATCTCCCTTTTCTTATAATATCATCATCCTCACTTTATTTGAATTTCAGGTATAAAAGATGATAGGTAAGCAATGAAAGATAAACAATGACTAATTTCGTGTAGAAAATTTACTTGTCACTACAACATAACTAATGGAAGTCAAGTAGAATTTACAAATTTCTTCAATTATTTATGTTATGTGAATATTGGCATTTCTCCCTACCATAATGAATTCAATCTATATTTCATTATCCAAACATGTTTGATAGTGTTTTCTCATACGCGAATTTCTAGTTATTAGTTTTCTCATAAGCATAAAAGGTTTGGTTTGATGTGTTCTTAATCACTTTCATTGTTTACAAGTTCCATCTCATTACTTATATTATTTAACAACTAAAATTTTACTATTTTTACAGGGTTTTCAACAATACAATACAACACAAGGTCATCCATGACCTAAAACCATAACATAGACCACTTCACATTTACACGAAAGTAATTCAAACAAGACCTTTATCCCAAGTAAAGACCGATTCCACAACAAGGAAGTGTATACACATAACATTCACCACATAAATGTGGAAGAGAAAATTATCTAGATGCAATTCTATGATGACACAAGAAGATTAGCATAAGAACAACACCATTCCTCACCAAGAGGAAACCACATACCTATGAGGGGAATTTATCATAACACCCAAAATAAATTCCCCATAATATATAATCAACAAAAATAGGTATATCATGAGGTTTACATAAGACATAAGAAAAAGGGTATGACAAAACACACCTATAGTGAGCTTCCTAAGACCAAAAGTAACCTTATCAATATGTAAAGTTCTTGGTGAATCAAAGTATAAAATTATATGCCTACAAAATCTGTAGTAATCTACCAAACACACCGAAGCTCTCATAATACACACTTTGAAACGCTTGATACACGGAATTCTCAACCATTAACTGTAAAGATCATTAAGATACTAATCTCAAAGCATTACCAAATAATTCGACAATAAAGCAAACCACAATATCAAAGATATCATCTGTCTCAAAATTTCTTCAAAAGTATGAAATTCTTCTATATTTATGAACTTCAAATCTCCATTCACCGTGACTAATACATGGAATGAGAATCATACATTGTTACTTACAGATCAAAAACTCAAACCGAAATCTTTACTAAATCTTCATGCTCTAAAACCAAAAGTATCACAGGATCTCCTTCGTCTTTCTCTTCTCCTCTTGGATGTTCCCGAAATCCGATGTAGTGAATGAGTTGGAAGTGGTCTAATATATAGACTTTCCAAGGCTTTTCACCGGATGACCGGAAGACCGTGACAGAAAACCGGATGCAAAGGTTACCGGTAAGATTCCGTGGATACGAGACATAAAGGATATGGGTCCATTATGGAGACACTGTCTCGAATGGCGGCAAGGAGACTATCTTTAAAATTATCAAATCTAAGGTCCATTAAACAACATAAAATGGAGGCATTTAATCCTCTTACGAATAATGGGGTTATACCTATTTGCACGCATCCTACGTGAGCAAATTTATAAGTAGACTGACGCTTTAAGCTTTTAATGTCAGTTTATCTATCAATGGAATGTTATACTGCAATTATTAGGTCATGTTACTGTATGACGGATTCCCTAGTCTTAAATACAAGAGAGGCTAATAAATGAAACTTGCTAATCTTAGAGTATACATCATTATAGGCTTTTAGGGAGTTTCCATTCTGGAGTAGGACTAGATTCATCTACAACATCAATGTCGGAATTTACAGAGAAGACATCCGACAAATTAATCGAGTTCACTATCCTCGGTTTCTACAAGAGAAGATTCGAGAAAAAGTGTTGGCCATTTTGGACCGGTACTTAAAGGTAAGGAAGCGAGGTTGAACAAACGTCGGGCCTTTCCTAAATGTCTTTGCGCTTTGACACACACGGTGACTTACTCTAGCGGGTAGCCACACCAATCAACCTTTTCGTTGCTATTAATCCCGTGTTCACATGACCGTGAACTTTACGAAACTTAAGATTGCAAAATCTGAAAATAATACTACGATCTTTACAACAAAATCTGCTCAAACATGTATAGTATTGAATGTTCATATTAATCCTTTAACATATTTGTCCTAAGATCTTTAACCAGCTCGATACCAATCTTTTATTAAGCAAACCTGCCGCAGCTATATTCTGGTAGAAACCAAGCAATGTAGTTGACGCAACCAAGAAAACGTTGCAGCTGGCCGCTTATCCATGATCTCGATCCGGAAAGTTCGATGTTATGCGATAACATGTTTGTTGCATAGTTATTGTTCCAGAGCTTATTCTTATACCGAGGAAATCAATTTCCTCTTTGAAGACTTCAATCTTTGTTGGGGACAGACAGATACCATTTTTATACACAACTTCATAGAATTTTTCAAGATGAGTTATATGCTCTTTAGGAGATTTTGAAAAGACTAAGATATCATCAATGTAGATGATCGAAATCTGATAACTCACCAAAAATTCGATCCATAATCTTTTGGAATATGGATGGTGCTGTCTTCAAGCCGAATGGAAGAACCTTCCATTCATACTGTCCGCCTGGCACAATGAATGCCGTTTTATACATGTCTTCATTCTTCGAAAAATCTGCCAAAACCCGCTTTTAAGATCAAATTTACTATAAACTTTTGATCCCTTAATTCTACTGAGAATATCATCTTTGGCAGGTATGGGATGTTGCACTGCAGCAATGAACTTATTGAGTGGTTTATAGTCAACCACTAATCTCTTTTTGTTCCTTATCTGCTCACTCCTTTTATTAACATAAAAGGTGTGCATGACCATGGAGAAGTAGATTCTTGTATGAATCCAGCTTTTAGCAATTTCTGGATTTCAGCATGGCATTCCTTTCTCTCTGCTGAGGCATTCCTCTATGATGCACCTTGAATCTGGCACTACTTCATTTCCTTCGACATCTCCGACAAGTGCGCAGATCTAAAGAACAATAATGCTTTTTTCGTTTACAAATGCATGAGGATCATCACTTGCATACATTATTCTTTATTTTGAGACAATTTCTTCAATGTTAAAGCAGCTTAGATATGGATTTATGAATCCACGTCTTGTTAACATTTTTGACCTTTTGAGGCAAAGGTATAATGGATTGGAAGGAATATCTTCTCGGGTATCTTAACTTGGGATTCAAACAGAAGTATATGTTCTGGGATATACTAAAAGTATGACATTTACGTAAGAAGTCTATACCCAACAAACAATCATAGTTTTCCATGTTATGTTGATAAAATTCAATAACCATGGAAATTCCTTCTATATCAATCTTGACTTTAGCCATATACTGACAGACAACTTCTCTCTTATCAAATCTAATTTTAGTATGGGTATTGACCCAACAATCAGAGGGAAGTGCATATTGTCTGATTAAACTTATTTCTGCGCCTGTATCTATCATGGCGTCTAGCACATATGGCTTTATATGTGGTATACATATAGTTATAGCAATGAACGGATTCTGAGTGCAACTAAGAGTACATACCTCTGAGTGATCTTTTTCAGAAGCTATGTGCTGATATGTATCTTCGAGATTATCTTCAGTATCCTTCTTATCCGTTTCTTCTTCTGCTAGGAGTCTACTGTATTCATCAGTAGCTTTTGCTATAACCTTCTCAAGTAGCTCAAGCCTGGACTTTCTCCAGGATTTATATACATCCATTGAAGCTGGATCTGTAGAGGACTGTCCTGGTTCATATGAAGAGTATACAGGAGGACTGGTTCTTCTGCCACGGCCTCTCCATGATCCTGATCTTCCTCTGGTAGGAAGCTGTCGTTGTCGAATCCTCTGTTGGAACGGTGGTCTGATCGGAAAAGCTTCAAACGGCTCATCGACTTGTTCTTACGCTTGTCTCTGCAGTTACTCGCTCAAAGCTCTTTCGTCGACGTAACGATCTTGAATATCTCGAGCTTTTACTCGAGCTATCTTCCTACTGAGTGTCCCATGGAGGACAAATGTCATACTCGAGATTGAAAGCATTCCATTTGCTTTCTTAATAGTTCTGCACTTGGGTGGTATCATTGGATGCACAAAGTTTGAAACCATGTTAATAGCGAAGTTAGCAAAAGAGGGAATAGTTGTATACCCGCTATCATCAGTACTATCATCATCTGATATTTGTTGGATCAGATTACAGTGCTCACCATCTAATGATACATAAGATATGTCTGATGAAAGACTATCAGAATCAGAAATTAAAGCATATTCTTCATCATCTATACCTTTGGCTGATAAGGCATTAATTTTTGCCTTACCTTTAGCAGAATCTTTTTGAGGACACTTATTGGCATAGTGATCCTCTTTACAGATATAGCATGTAGGCTTGAATTTTCTTTGCTTACCTAGATGCTTGTATCTTCTGAATTTGAATTTCTTCTTGGGCTGTCTGTCTTTGAATTTATCTTTGAATCTGGACTTTTTAAATTTCTTTTTCTTTTTCTTGTACCTGACATCCTCCCCCTTTGAAAAAGTGCAGTCTCTGCAACTAGACTTCTTGCGAGAAGATGCAATCTCCAGATCGGGACACCCAAATGGCTCTAGAGCGTACTGTTCACAAAAACTAGTACTCAGAGCTCTCTCGATGTTAAGCGCTTTTGCGCTCCCATTTGTCTTTGCACAGTTTGGCGTTAGTTTGATCAATTATCTGATTGATATGGCCAAAACTGAGTTCTGTAGTGCGAAGTCCATGCATCGCCTTCTTGTATTGAGTGTAGAAAAATATGGCGGAAATGATTCAATGTAACGAAGACGCATAGTCTCGTCATTGATATTTCCGGAACTGTAGTACAGCTTCTGCATGAAGCACTGGTACTCTTTGACACGAGTCATGTCACACAGTCGTGCACGGAGGAACATCGCAGTGTTCATCATTTTATCGTCATCGATATTGCCGATGAATTCCTTGATGACGGCGGCTGTTAGACCTGTGAAACCTGCCTGCAAAATCAATTCTTTGTTAGGGATAAGATCCCACCATTCTTTTAGCACACCCACAAAACCATTAGCAATTGTGGCAGCTATGTTTCTTGGAGATCTTCCATAAGTTTCTTGTTGGGTATTACCCCAACCTATCATAGCATGTATCAATTCTTTGATCTCAGAAACAGATTTACATTCAACCCTATAGAAATTAGGTTGTAATGTCTGGATTTTAGTGGCTGGCTGAAAACCAGGAGTTGAAGACTCACCCATCTGCTCATCAAAAGCCGGAGGTTCAAACTCGGATTTTCTATATGTGATTCTTCTCCCTTGGATCCTAAGCATATTTACAGACTTGTCTTTGAAGAATAAGGGCTTATATTCTTCAAGTACTTCTTGTAGGATTTTTTTGAGAGGGGACTAGCTAACTCTTGAACTTCGGACCAAGATCTTTGCTTTGGTCCAGTCTCCTTCTTTTCTAGGAGTTAGCTTGGTACTTATCTCTTGTATTCTTGGAAGAATACGAGGTAACTCATGAGACAAACATTTTTGTATTTCATCTATTCTCGGAATGAGTTTTCTCATTCTCATCCTCATGTGTAGGCGTGAAATACACCCGCTTCATAGTAGAATTAGTATGTGAAGCTTGTGTAAGAATTACATCTTTAACACTAGTGGTATGGTCAACTAGTGGCTGTATCAAATCAATTACTTTCTGGGATATGACCTCTGCAGATCTGTAGAACTTAACTTATGATTCTCTTGAACCAATGTTTCTACATTCTTTCCTGATTTGCTTATACTATCATTTTATCATTCAACATTCTGAGTCTTTCTTCTGCAGTATCTCCTTTCTTTCTTAACTCTATTGCCTTTAGAGTTCTTTCTAAAGAAGATAACTTTTCGAATGTTTTTCTACTTCCTCATGGACGACCTTAATGGATTTGTTCGTCCAATTTAACATTTTAGAGCTCTCTGAGGCTCTATTTCTTTACTAACAGACTCTCTGGTACCGGAAGATCGCATTGCAGGTTTGATCAGGTGAAACCAACTCATGTTGATCTGTTGGTGGAAAAGAAGTACTAGAACTAACGAAGCCATGTTAATAGTAGGCCCGTTCACGGGGCATACTTTTGACTCACAAGTTTTTCGTCCCGAACACCAAAGAAAATCCGTGGTCGGATCATGTGTCGAGTCTTATGACTGCAAAGAAAAATCTTTTCTTCCTTCTGTTCTTCATTTTCGGTGCATTAGATGTTTCACCTACGGTGAAATATGAAGATGTAGATGCAAATGTAATCACTTCTAGACATATGTCTTTTAGGCCCGACCAGAGTTATTTCTAAAGCTCAAAGTCACATTATCTTTGTTTTCTGTGACTAAAGTTGCATTCTCAAGCCTTGGCTTGGAAGCTTGTACAAATTTCTTAGCTAAGGTCCATTCTCTTGGAACCTTTATCTCAGACCAAGATATGAGCTCGGGCTCAATTTTCTGACTCTCAAGGTTAACGTGCGTCACCACGCTGCTGCCCTTGGACACTCCATGCTTTACGGCTGGATACATAGTGTTGACCAACCTATAGATAATCTTGTAGTGTATGGCAAGTGGACAAGCTCCTGATCTCATGTTTAGACCAAGAGGTGGCTAGGTGTAATTTTAAAACATCTTGAGAGTAAATCATCCTTGGTTAATGACACAGGGTAATTAGGATAGACTTGAAGGATATGGGTCCATTATGCGGACACATCTGAATGGCGGCAAGAAGACTATCTTTAAAATTGTCAAACCTAAGGTCCATTAAACAACATAAAATGGAGGCATTTAATCCTCTTCTCGAATAATGGGGTTATACCTATTTGCACGCATCCTACGTGAGAAAATTTATAGGTAGACGATGCTTCAAGCTTTTAATGTCAGTTTTATCTATCAATGGAATGTTATACTCGCAATTATTAAGACTCTGCTACTGTATGACGGATTCCCTAGTCTTAAATACGAGTCTTTATTCAAAAAGAGCATGGGTCCACCACGCCTTGACCAAAAAGAACGCACTACCTAAAAGATAAGATCGAATCTTATGCGAAGACAAGCGACAACGGGCTCGTCGTATAACCCACAAAGCAAAGCGCACAAAGCGCACTACAAAAAAGCAAGGGATAAGATAGAATCTTATCCGAGAAATAAAGATATCACGACGCAACAAGCCGTGCTAGGCTGTTTAAAGCGGAGCGCACTAAGTTCACGGCGATGTCAAAAGTGACGGAGGGTCAGGAGCATCATCGTCGGATGATGAAGTGCTATCATGTCGATGCAGCGCCTTTTCAAGATTCCTTTCTTCTTGTTCACCAAACCTACGATATGTGTCTTTGTTCCGTCATTATTGGGTTGCAGTGATGTCTCGTCGGAAGCAGTGTGATGATCGAGATCTTTAGATCTGTCCTCGAGCTAGTGGTCTTATCACCATCGTATGGTGTAGCGAGACTCTTCTCCACGGTGTTGCATTGGGCCTTTCACCATGTTCTGTTATGATTTATCTTGACATAATAGTGCACCTTGACAAACCAAGGTATCTTGCCTTTGAATTAGTACATTTCTTGCCATATCGGGATGTACATTAATAAGTGGAGAATCGAGATAATTTTGTTGGCAAGTATTTAAGCGAGAAAATATTTAAAATGAGATGAGATATACTTCCTGTTACCAAGTAGTGGGAGTAAGATTCCAAAGATCGTAATGTAGTGGATGCTCTTGTCCATACCTGGAATATTCGAAGCGCCACAGTATCTTTCCTTGGAATGAGTTGTCTCATGCGAAGACCTTGAACAGGCGTGGTCTGGTTGCTCTAGAGTACGGTGATCTCCATTGCCGCTGGAGACAACATTTTACCATTGGCTCCTGTGTTGTGTGGTACAGGTGTCTCGGTATATCTGACCGATCGAAGAATCTGCATTCGATGTCGATACATTGCAAATTCTTGGGTGGATATAAGATCCCTAGATAAAAGAAGCGTTTGAGCTTCATGAGACATCTGTTATCATTTATAACCAGACTATCAATCTGAGCTTTAGCATGCCTGTGATCCCAAATGGTTCCATGAGGTTCATGGAAAACCCAGTAACATTCTTGCCTTTGATGAGTTCGGTTCTCTCTCGGAAAAATCTGCGAGCATTATTTTTTCCTGAGATGTGTTCTACAGTGAACTCAAAGTTGTCGAACCACAGACCCCATCTTTGGAGTCTATTAAAGGCTGTCTTATTGGCAGGGTCACCTCCATTCAATCTCTTCTTAAAATCTTTGAGGTCAGATCTAAGAATGAATGCTTCATTTTGAACAAAAAACAAGAAAGCTTTAATTGCTTTCTTTGCTGCCAATAATTCCTTGTGTGAAGAATGGTAATTAACTTCAGAACCTTGAAATGCTCCTGAAGCAAATCTACATACCTTTTCTTTCCCATCTTCACCTTTTTCTTTTAAACTGCTCCCAAAATGGTCGCTTGCATCACATTCAATTATCTTTGTACCAGGTCCTGGTAATGACATGGCTGGGAGCTCTCGGACTTGTTTCTTTATTCTTTGTACTGCTTGAGTCATCTCCTGAGTCCAGCTAGGAGCTTTTTTCAATCTTTTATTAAGCGGTACCACATAGTTTATATTGCGTAGAAACAAGCAATGTAGTTAACGCACCAAGAAAGCGTTGCAAAGCTTCTTGCTTTATCGATGTCGATGCGGAAAGTTACGGATATTCTTCGATAACATGTCTTTGTTGCATAGTTATTGTTCCAGAGCTTATTCTTATACAGAGAAATCAATTTCCTCTTTGAAGACTTCAATCTTTGTTGTGATGACAGATACCATTTTTATACACAAGCGCATAGAATTTTTCAAGATGAGTTATATGCTCTTTAGGAGATTTTGAAAAGACTAAGATATCATCAATGTAGATGATCAAGAAATCGATAACTCACCAAAATACGATCCATAATCTTTTGGAATATGGATGGAGCTGTCTTTAAGCCGAATGGAATAACCTTCCATTCATCTTGTCACTTTGGCACAATGAATGCCGTTTATACATGTCTTCATTCTTGAAAAAATCTGCCAAAACCGCTTTTAAGATCAAATTTGCTATAAACTTTTGATCCCTTAATTCTTCTTTGAGAATATCGTCTTTGGCAGGTATGGGATGTTGCACTGCAGCAATAAACTTATTGAGTGGTTTATAGTCAACCACTAATCTCTTTTTGTTCCTTATCTGTTCACTCCTTTTATTAACATAAAAGGCTGTGCATGACCATGGAGAAGTAGATTCTTGGATGAATCCAGCTTTTAGCAATTTCTGGATTTCTCCATGGCATTCTTTTCTTTCTGCTGGAGGCATTCCTCTGTGATGTGCCTTGAATGCAGGCACTATTTCATTTCCTTGACATCTCGACAAGTCTGCAGATCTAAAGAACAATAGTGCTTTTTTCTGTTTACAAATGCATGAGGATCATCACTGCATACATTGTTCTTTATTTTTGATACAATTTCTTCAATGTGATGAGACAGCTAGATATGGATTTATGAATCCACGTGTTGTTAACATTTTGACCTTTTGAGGCAAAGGTACTGATGGATTGGAAGGAATATCTTACGGGTATCTTAACTTGGGATTCAAACAAGTATATGTTCTGGGATATACTAAAAGTATGACATTTACGCAAGAAGTCTATACCCAACAAACAATCATAGTTCTCCATGTTATGTTGATAAAATTCTAATGCCATAGAATTTCCTTCAACATCAATATTGACTTTAGCCATGTATTTGCAGACAACTTCCCGTTTGTCAAATCTAATCTTGGTGTGGGTATTGACCCAACAATGAGAGGAAGTGCATATTGTCGATTAAACTTATTCTGCGCTTTGTATCTATCATGGCGTCTAGCACATATGGCTTTATATGTGGTATACATATAGTTATAGCAATGAACGGATTAGTGCAACTAAGAGTACATACCTCACGAGTGATCTTTTGAAGCTATGTGCTTTGATATGTATCTTGAGATTATCTTGATATCCTTCTTATCCGTTTCTTCTTACGCTAGGAGTCTCATGTATTCATCGGTAGCTTTTGCTATAACCTTCTCAAGTAGCTCAAGCCTGGACTTTCTCCAGGATTTATATACATCCATTGAAGCTGGATCGAGAGGGTGCCTGGTTCATATGAAGAAGTATACTGAGGAGGACTTGTTCTTACGCCACGGCCTCTCCATGATCCTGATCTTCCTCTCGGTAGGAAGGCAGTGGTTGTCGAATCCTCTGTTGGAGCGGTGGTCTGATCGGAAAAGCTTCAAACGGCTCATCGAGTCGCTTACGCTTGTCTCTGCAAGTTACTCGCTCAAGATGATATTCAAAATCGAGTAAAAGCTCGAGAGATATTCAAGATCGTTACGTCGAGCAGTAACGAGCTTGAGCGGAGTAACTTGCAGAGACAAGCGAATGCGATCGATGAGCCGTTTGAAGCTTTTCCGATCAGACCACCGTTCCAACAGAGGATTCGACAACGACAGCCTTCCTACCGAGGAAGATCGGGATCATGGAGAGGCCGTGGGCGAAAGAACCACGATCCTCGTAGATACTCTTCATATGAACCAGGGCAGTCTCTCACGATCCACTTCAATGGATGTATATAAATCCGGAGAAAGTCCAGCTTGAGCTACTTGAGAAGGTTATAGCAAAAGCTACCGATGAATACATGACTCCTAGCGAAGAAGAAACGGATAAGAAGGATACATCAAGATAATCTCGAAGATACATATCGACACATAGCTTCGAAAAGATCACTCGTGAGGTATGTACTCTTAGTTGCACTCGAATCCGTTCATTGCTATAACTATATGTATACCACATATAAAGCCATATGTGCTAGACGCCATGATAGATACAAAGCGCAGAAAATAGTTTAATCGACGATATGCACTTCCTCTCGACTCGTTGAGTCAATACCCATACTAAAATTAGATTTGATAAGAGAGAAGTTATCAATCACATCGACATGGCTAAAGTCAAGATTGATATAGAAGGAATTTCCATGGTTATTGAATTTTATCAACATAACATGGAAAACTATGATTGTTTGTTGGGTATAGACTTTTGCGTAAATGTCATACTTTTAGTATATCCCAGAACATATACTTGTTTGAATCCCAAGTTAAGATACCGAAGATATTCCTTCCAATCCATTGTACCTTTGCCTCAAGGTCAAAAATGTTAACAACACGTGGATTCATAAATCCATATCTAACTGCTCAACATTGAAGAAATTGTCTCAAAAAAAGAATAATGTATGCGTGATGATCCTCATGCATTTGTAAAATGCAAAAAGCATTATTGTTCTTTAGATCTGCAGCTTGTCGAGATGTCAAGGAAATGAAATAGTGCCTGCATTCAAGGCGCATCATAGAGGAATGCCTCGGCAGAGAAAAGGAATGCCATGGTGAAATCCGTAGAATTGCTAAAAGCGGATTCATTCAAGAGTCTACATCTCCATGGTCATGCTGCGACCTTTATGTTAATAAAAGGAGTGAACAGATAAGGAACAAAAGAGATTAGTGGTTGACTATAAACCACTCAATAAGTTCATTGCTGCGTCAGCAACATCCCATACCCGCCAAAGACAATATTCTCAAGAGATTAAGGGATCAAAAGTTTATAGTAAATTTGATCTTAAAAGCGGGTTTTGGGATTTTTCTCAAGAATGAAGACATGTATAAAACGGCATTCATGTGTGCCAAAGTGACAAATATGAATGGAAGGTTCTTCCATTCGGATTGAAGACAACACCATCCATATTCCAAAAGATTATGGATCGTATTTTTGGTGAGTTATCGATTTCTGATCATCTACATTGATGATATCTTAGTCTTTTCAAAATCTCTAAAGAGCATATAACTCATCTTGAAAAATTCTATGAAGTTGTGTATAAAAATGGTATCTCTGTCATGTCACAACAAAGATGAAGTCTTCAAAGAGGAAATTGATTTCTTCGTATAAGAATAAGCTCGAACAATAACTATGCAACGGCATGTTATCGCAACGTCGAGTAACTTTCCGGATCGATGCATCGATAAGCGGCAGCTGCGCTTTCTTGGTTGCATTAACTACATTGCTGGTTTCTACCGTATATGTATAGCGATGCTGGCCGCTTAATAAAAGATTGAAGAAAAGCTCCTAGCCGGACTCGAGAGATGACTCAAGCAAAGATAAGAATAAAGAAACAAGTCCGAGAGCTCCTACCATGTCATTACTGAGACTCGTACAAAGGTAATTGAATGTGATGTAAGCGACACCAATTACGGGGAGCTGTTACGAAAAAAAAGGTGAAGATGGGAAAGAAAAGGTATGTAGATTTGCTTCAGGCGCATTTCAAGGTTCTGAAGTCAATTACCATTCTTCACATAAGGAAATATTGGCAGCAAAGAAAGCAATTAAAGCTTTCTTATTTTTTGTACAAAATGAAGCATTCATTCTTAGATCTGATCTCAAAGATTTTAAGAAGAGATTGAATGGAGGTGACCACTGCCAATAAGACAGCCTTTAATAGACTCCAAAGATGGGGTCTGTGGTTCGACAACTTTGAAGTTCATCAGAAACACATCTCAGAAAAAATAATGCTCGCAGATTTTTCCAAGAGAGAACTCGAACTCATTAAAGGCAAGAATGTTACGCAGTTTTCCATGAACCTCATGGAACCATTTGGGATCACGAGCATGCTAAAGCTCGATTGATAATGTGCGGGTTATAAATGATAACGAGATGTCTCATGAAGCTCAAACGCTTCGTATCTAGGGATCTTATATCCACCCAAGAATTTGCAATGTCCGATATCTTGCAATGCGCGATTCTTCGATCCAGATATACCGAGACACTGTACCACACAATACAGAGCCAATGGTAAAATGTTGTCTCCACCGGCAATGGAGATCACCGTACTCAGAGAGAAACCGACCACCCGCCGCGTTGAAGGTCTTCGCATGAGACAACTCATTCCAAGGAAAGATACTCATGGCGCTTCGAATATTCCGGTGCTATGGACAAGAGCATCCACTACATTACGATCTTTGGAATCTTACTCCCACTACCATGCTGTAACAGGAAGTATATCTCATCTCATTTTAAATACTTTCTTCGCTTAAATACTTGCCAACAAAATTATCTCGATTCTCCACTTATTAATGTACATCCCGATATGGCAAGAAATGTACTAATCCGATGCGAAAGTTACCTTGGTTTGTCAAGGTGCACTATTATGTCAAAATTAATCATAACAGGAACATGGTTGAAAGGCCGAATGCAACACTGTGGAGGAGAGTCCTGCTACACCATACAATGGTGATAAGACCACCAGCTCCAGGACAGATCTAAAGATCCTTGATCATTACCTGCTTCCGCGAGACATCACTTGCAATGTTCAATAATGACTTTAACAAAGACACATATCCGTGGTTTGGCTTGAACGAAGAAGAAAGGAATCTTGAAAAGGCGCGATCGACATGATAGCACTTCATCATCCGACGATGATGCTCCCGGACCCTCTGTCACTTTTGGCGATCCGTGAACTTAGTGCGCTCCGCTTTAAATCGACAAGCACGGCGAAGCTTGTTGCCGTGATATCTTTATTGTCGGATAAGATTCTATCTTATCCCTTGCTTTTGTAGTGCGCTTTGTGCGCTTTGCTTTTGTGGGTTATACGACAGGCTGTTGTCGTTTGTCTTCGATAAGATTCGATCTTATCTTTTAGGTAGTGCGTTCTTTTGGTCGATGCGTGGTGGACCCATGCTTCTTTTGAATAAAGACTCCGTAGGAAGGTGGTTCTCACCTTGGTGTCTCGTATCCACGGAATCTTACCGGTAACCTTTGCATCCGGTTTTCCTGTCACCGGTCTTCCACTCATCCGGTGAAAAGCCTTGGAAAGTCTATATATTAGACCACTTCCAACTCATTCACTACATCGGATTTCAGGGAACATCCAAGAGGAGAAGAGAAAGACGAAGGAGATCCTGTGATACTTCCGGTTTTAGAGCATGAAGATTTAGTAAAGATTTCGGTTTGATTTTTTCATCACTGTAAGTAACTATGTATGATTCTCGTCCATGTATTAGTCACGGTGAATGGAGATTTGAAGTTCATAAATATAGAAGAATTTCATACTTTTGAAGAAATTTTCGAGACAGATGATATCTTTGATATTGTGGTTTGCTTATTGTCGAATTATTTGGTAATGCTTTGAGATTAGTATCTTAATGATCTTTACAATTAATGGTTGAGAATTCCGTGTATCAGCGTTTCAAAGTGTGTATTATGAGAGCTTCAGGTGTTTTTGGTAGATTGGTATCAGAGCTGGTTAAAGATCTTAGGACAAATATGTTAAAGGATTAATATGAACATTCAATACTATACATGTTTGAGCAGATTTTGTTGTGACAAAAGATCGAGTATTATTTTCAGATTTTGCAATCTTAAGTTTCGAAAGTTTAGTCATCTGTGAGACACGGTATTAATAGCAACGAAAAAAAGGTTGATTGGTGTGGCTACCCGCCAGAGTAAGTCGCCGTGTGTCAGGCGCAGCATTTAGGGAATTGCCCGACGTTTGTTCAACCTCTGCTTCCTTACTTGTCAGTACCAGTCCAAAATGGCCAACACTTTTTCCTCGAATCTTCTACTTGTAGAAACCGAGGATAGTGAACTGATTAATTTGTCGAGATGTCTTCTCTGTAAATTCCGACATTGATATAGTTGATGAATCTAGTCCTACACCGGAGTGGAAACTCCCTAAAAAATCTTATAATGAAGTATACTCTAAGATTAGTAAGTTTCATTTATTAGCCTCTACTGTATTTAAAACTAGGGAATCCGTCATACAGTAGCACACAGCCTAATAATTGCAGTATAACATTCCATTGATAGATAAACTCGACATTAAAAGCTTGAAGCATCACCTACCTATAAATTTTCTCACGTAGGATGCGTGCAAATAGGTATAACCCCATTATTCGAAGAGGATTAAATGCCTCCATTTTATGTTGTTTAATGGACCTTAGGTTTGATAATTTTAAAGATAGTCTTCTAGCAGCCATACAAACAGGTCTCCATAATGGACCCATATCCTTCGAAGTCTATCCTAATTACCCTGTGTCATTAACCAAGGATGATTTACTCTCAGATGTTTTAAAATTACACCTAGCCACTACTGGTCTAAACATGAGATCAGGAGCTTGTCCACTTGCCATACACTATAAGATTATCTATAGGTTGGTCAACACTATGTATCCAGCCGTAAAGCATGGCGTGTCCAAGGGCAGCAGCGTGGTGACGCACGTTAACCTTGAGAGTCAAAAAATTGAGCCAGAACTGATATCCTGGTCTGAGATTAAGGTTCCGCGAGAATGGACCTTAGCTAAAAAGTTTGTTCACTCTTCCAAGCCAAAGCTTGAGAATGCTACTTCAGTCACTGAAAATAAAGATAATGTGACTTTAAGCTTTAGAAATAACTCGTCACCTAAAAGACATATGTCTAGAAGTGATTCATTGCATCTACATCTTCATATTTCACCGTAGGTGAAACATCTAATGCACAGAAAACGAAGAACGAGAAGGAAGAAAAGATTTTTCTTTGCGGTCATAAGACTCGACACATGATCCGACCACGGATTTTCTTTGGTGTTCGATTGCGAAAAATTGTGAGTCAAAAGTATGCCCCGTGAACGGGCCTACTATTAACATGGCTTCATTAGTTCTAGTACTTCTTTTCCCAACAGATCAACATGAGTTGGTTTCACCCGATCAAACCTGCAGCGGTCTTACGGGTACCAGAGTCATGTTAGTAAAGAAATAGAGCCCTCGAGAGAGCTCTAAAATGTTAAATTGGACGAACAAAGCCGTTAAGGTCGTCCATGAGGAAGTAGAAAAACATTGGAAAAAGTTATCTTCTTTAGAAAGAACTCTAAAGGCAATAGAGTTAAGAAAGAAAGGAGATATCTTTGCGGCAGCGACTTAATGTTGAATGATAAAACAGATAGTATAAGCAAATCATAAAGAATGTAGAAACATTGGTTCAAGAAAACCATAAGTTAATTTCTGCAGATCTGCCAGAGGTCATATCCCAGAAAGTAACTGATTTGATACAACCACTAGTTGACCATACCACTAGTGTTAAAGATGTAATTCTTACACAAGCTTCAAATACTAATACTACTATTGAAGCAGGTATTTCACAACTACAGGATGAGAATGAGAAAACTCATTCCAGAATAGATGAAATACAAAAATGTTTGTCTCATGAGTTACCTCGTATTCTTCCAAGAATACAAGAGATAAGTACCAAGCTAACTCCTAGAAAAGAAGGAGACTGGACCAAAGCAGCATCTTGGTCTGAAGTTCAAGAGTTAGCCAGTCCCTCTGTCAAAAAATCCTACAAGGAAGTACTTGAAGAATATAAGCCCTTATTCTTCAAAGACAAGTCTGTAAATATGCTTAGGATCCAAGGGACAGAAGAATCACATATAGAAAATCCAGAGTTTGAACCTCCAGTTTTTGATGAACAGATGGGTGAGTCTTCAACTCTCGGTTTTCAACACCACTAAAATCTAGACATTACAACCTAATTTCTATAGGGTTGAATGTAAATGCGTTTCTGAGATCAAAGAATTAATACATGCTATGATAGGTTGGGGTAATACTCAACAAGAAACTTATGGAAGATCTCCTAGAAACATAGCTGCTACAATTGCTAATGGTTTTGTTGGTGTGCTAAAAGAATGGTGGGATCTTATCCCTAACAAAGAATTGATTTTGCAGCAGCAGTTTCACAGTCTAATCGCCGCCGTCATCAAGGAATTCATCGGCAATATCGATGACGATAAAATGATGAACAACTGCGATGTTCCTCCGTGCACGATCCGTGTGACATGACTCGTGTCAAAGAGTACCAAAGGCTTCATGCGAAGGCAGTACTACTAGATTCGGAAATATCAATGACGAGACTATGCGTCTTCGTTACATTGAATCATTTCCACCATATTTTTCTACACAATGCAAAGAAGGCGATGCATGGACTTCGCACAAATGTAACTCGATTTTTGGCCATATCAATAAGATAATTGATCAAACTAACGCCAAACTATGCAAAGACAAATGGGAGCGCAAAACAGGCGCTTAAGCATCGTGAGAGCTCGAGTACTAGTTTTTGTGAACAAGATGCGCTCTGGGAGAGCCATTTGGTGTCCCGATCTGAGATTGCATCTTCTCGCAAGAAGTCTAGTCCGTAAAGACTGCACTTTTTCAAAAGGGGAGGATGTCGGTACAAGAAAAAGAAAAAGAATTTTAAAAAGTCCAGATTCGAGAGATAAATTCAAAGACAGACATGTACCCAAGAAGAAATTTAAATTCGAAGATACAAGCATCCGGGTAAGCAAAGAAAATTCAAACCTACATGCTATATCTGTAAAGAGGATCACTATGCCAATAAGTGTCCTCAAAAGATTCTCGCTAAAGGTAAGGCAAAAATAAATGCTTTATCAACCAAAGGTATAGATGATGAAGAATATGCCTTAATTTCTGATTCTGATAGTCTTTCATCAGATATATCTTATGTATCATTAGATGGTGAGCACCGTAATCTGATCCAAAGAATATCGGATGATGATAGTCTTGATGATAGCGGGTGCAAAGACTGCTCCTCTTTTGCTAACTTCGCTATTAATATGGTTTCAAATTTTGTGCATCCAATGATACCACCCAGTGCGAAACTATTAAGAAAGAAAATGGAATGCTTTCAATCCGAGTATGACAGTTGTCCTCCATGGGACACTGCGAGGAAGATAGCTCACGAGTAAAAAGCTCGAGATATTCAAGATCATTACGTCGAGGCGAAAGAGCTTGAGCGAGTAACTTGCGAGAGACAAGCGGAAGAACATCGATGAGCCGTTTGAAGCTTTTCCGATCGGACCACCGCTCCAACAGAGGATTCGACAACGACACTTCCTACCGCAGGGAAGATCGGGATCATGGAGAGGCCGTGGCGAAGAACCCGATCCTCCTATATACTCTTCATATGAACCGGGACGAGTCCTCTGCAGATCCAGCTTGATGGATGTATATAAATCCCGGAGAAAGTCCAGGCTTGAGCTACTTGAGAAGGTTATAGCAAAAGCTACTTGATGAATACAAAGAGACTCCTAGCAAAGAAAACGGATAAGAAGGATATCTTGAGATAATCTCGAAGATACATATCAGCACATAGCTTCAAAAAGATCACTCGAGAGGTATGTACTCTTAGTTGCACTCGAGAATCCGTTCATTGCTATAACTATATGTATACCACATATAAAGCCATATGTGCTAGACGCCATGATAGATACAAAGCGCAGAAATAAGTTTAATCGACAATATGCACTTCCTCATTTGTTGGGTCAATACCCATACTAAAATTAGATTTGATAAGAGAGAAGTTATGCACGTAAGACATGGCTAAAGTCAAGATTGATATAGAAGGAATTTCCATGGTTATTGAATTTTATCAGCATAACATGGAACATTATGATTGTTTGTTGGGTATAGACTTCTTACTGAAATGTCATACTTTTAGTATATCCCGAACATATACTTGTTTTGAATCCCAAGTTAAGATACCCGAAGATATTCCTTCCAATCCATTGTACCTTTTCCTCAAAGGTCAAAAATGTTAACAACACGTGGATTCATAAATCCATATCTAACTGTTCTGTTAACATTGAAGAAATTGTCTCAAAAATAAAGAATAATGTATGCAGTGATGATCCTCATGCATTTGTAAACAGAAAAAAGCATTATTGTTCTTTAGATCTGCAGCTTGTCGAGATGCTGAAGGAAATGAAATAGTGCCCAGATTCAAGGCGCATCACAGAGGAATGCCTCCAGCAGAGAGAAAGGAATGCCATGGAGAAATCCAGAAATTGCTAAAAGCTGGATTCATTCAAGAGTCTACATCTCCATGGTCATGCCTGACCTTTTATGTTAATAAAAGGAGTGAACAGAATAAGGAACAAAAGAGATTAGTGGTTGACTATAAACCACTCAATAAGTTCATTGCTGCGATGCAACATCCCATACACCAAAGACGATATTCTCGGTAGAATTAAGGGATCAAAAGTTTATAGTAAATTTGATCTTAAAAGCGGGTTTTGGCAGATTTTTCAAGAATGAAGACATGTATAAAACGGCATTCATTGTGCCGGTAGATGAGTATGAATGGAAGGTTCTTCCATTCGGCTTGAAGACAAAGACACCATCCATATTCCAAAATATTATGGATCGTATTTTTGGTGAGTTATCGATTTCCCGATCATCTACATTGATGATATCTTAGTCTTTTCAAAATCTCCTAAAGAGCATATAACTCATCTTGAAAAATTCTATGAAGTTGTGTATAAAAATGGTATGCATGCCACAACAAAGATTGAAGTCTTCAAAGAGGAAATTGATTTCCTCGGTATAAGAATAAGCTCTGGAACAATAACTATGCAACGGCATGTTATCGATAACATCCGTAAATTTCCGATCGAATCTTGGATAAGCAGCGGCCATTCTGCAACGTTTTCTTGGTTGCATTAACTACATTGCTGGTTTCTACCGAATATAAATGGCTGAAGAGTCTTGCTTAATAAAAGATTGAAGAAAAAGATCCTAGCTGGACTCGGGAGATGACTCAAGCGATCTGAAAAGAATAAAGAAACAAGTCCGAGAGCTCCCAAATGCCATGTCATTACCAGGACTGTACAAAGGTAATTGAATGTGATGCAAGCGACCAATTCAGGAGAGCATTGCAGAAGAAAAAGGTGAAGATGGGAAAGAAAAGGTATGTAGATTTGCTTCAGGCGCATTTCAAGGTTCTGAAGTCAATTACCATTCTTCACACAAGGAAATATTGGCAAAGAAGAAAGCAATTAAAGCTTTCTTATTTTTGTACAAAATGAAGCATTCATTCTTAGATCCGACCTCAAAGATTTTAAGAAGAGATTGAATTTAGGTGACCACCAATAAGACACCTTTAATAGACTCCAAAGATGGGGCCTTTAATGATTCTTCTTCTGCCATATCTCTAAGCCAAGACAATAGTGAAGTAGCCCCAAATCAGTCATGTCGAAGGATTTCTTCATATCATTCTTTACATCATCTACAAGATTGTCAGAACTTCCTGTGATCACAAGATCATCTACGTACAAAACCAGAATGACAATCTCTGTTCCTACCTTCTTGATATAAAAATTTGTATCGAGGGGGCTACGAGTGAATACATGCTTTATGCAATAGGTGATCATCAATTTTTATATACCATGCCCTAGGTGCTTGTTTGAGTCCATAAAGAGACTTTATCAGACGACATACCTTGTGTGGTTGATGCTCATCTACAAACCCTTCGGGTTAGGCCATGTACACTTCTTCTTGTAGATCACCATTTAGAAAAGCACTCTTGACATCCATCTGCTGAAGTTTCCATCCATTTTGTGCTGCCAGTGCACATACAACTCTAATGGTTTTGATCTTCGTAGTGGGTGCAAAGGTCTCATCATAGTCAATTCCTTCTTCTGAGCATAACCCTTTGCAACAAGTCATGCTTTGTGTTTGTCGATTGAACCATCTGCCTTATATTTTGTTTTGAAAATCCATTTGCAGCCAATGGATTTCTTACTTGGAGGCAGATCGACAAGTTCCCATGTCCGATTCTGAATCAGGGAATCATATTCAGCATCCATAGCCTGTTTCCACTGTGGTTGGTCTAATGCCTCACGAACAGTGTCAGGTTCGGTGCTCTCAACAACTGAACTCATGAGTGCAAAATTTACCTCATGTCTAGCTTGACTTTGTGTTCTAACTCCCGTAGAAGTACCAGGAAGTGAGTTCAGGTGTGCATCCCTAATAGTACTCTGGACCCATTTCGACATTGGTGCTTTGTGATGTGAAGATGTGTTTTCTAGTGTGCCAAGATCAACGAACAAGTCTCCACTCAGCTCTTCTTCTCTCTGAGAAAAATCATCTTGCCCATCATCTAGATGTGTGAGCAATCTATGTGACGAGGTCGGTACTGGATCTCCATTGTGTGGCAGGAGTCAAAGGATGACTCATCACATACCACATCTCGACTCTCGTAGATCTTCTTCGTCTCAGGATCCATGAGACGATATGCCTTTGAGGTAGTACTATACCCCAAGAAAAGACATGGCAGTGTCTTTGGATCGATCTTCTTCCTTCTCTTATCTGGAACATGCATATATGCAGTACAACCAAAAACTCTCAAATGATGAATAGAAGGTTTACGACTAGTCCATACCTCTTCCAGTGTCTTGTTCTACAAGATCTTCGTGGGTGCCTGGTTGAGTAGATACACTATTGTCTGGACTGCTTCTACCCAAAACTGATCCTCCAACTTGGCGGTCGAGAGCATACAACGAGCCATCTCCATGACAGTCCTGTTGTGGCGCTCGAAATCCCGTTCTGTTGGGGCGTGTAGGGTGCAGTCAAATGTTGCTGAATGCCATGCTGCTTCAGGTATGCTAAGAACTTCTTTGACACAAATTCCCCCCCTCGATCTGAGCGGAGGAGAAGAAGAGGCTTCCCAGACTGCCTGGTGGCTTGCTGGTAGAAGGTTTGGAAATTTGCAAGTGCCTCACTCTTCTTCCGAAGGAAATATACCCACATTTTCCGTGAGTAATCATCAATGATGAGCTGAAAGTATGCAAAACCTTGGAAGCTAGCTGGCAGGGGTCTACACAGTATAGTGTGAACAACTTTGAAGATGCTCAGAATGAATGATAAGAGCTCTGTTTGAATGGACCTCTATGTTGTTTTCCCACAGAGACATCCCAGAGCAAGCAGGTAAGGAATGGGAGAGTGGAGGAAGCCCTCTTACCATTTCCTTCACACCGAGCGATGCTGAGCCCCAATGAGAAAGATGACCATATCGAAAGTGCCAAAGTGCGGTGGACTCCACCGTTGATGCGAGAGAGAGAAATGCTTTGGATGAAGTGACCGCATCTAGTGCAAATAGACGGCCCTTCAGAAATGCTTGAGCAATGACTGACTCTCCCTGGGAAATGATGCAGGACTTGACCCCTTTCTCAACAAAGAATTCAACCTGCATTCGATGGTTAAGAAGTTGACTTACAGATAAAAGATTTGAAGTCAAACCTAGAACATATAGCACCTTTGTGAGTGTACATCTTCGTGTTCCAAGAGGAATGATGACATCACCAATCCCTACTGCAATATACTCTTGATTGTCTGCAATGGTGATCCGATCTCCAGTGGGCCGGTCACTCAGAGTATGGAACAACTTCTTGTTGCCAGTCATGTGTTTGCTGGCACCTGAATCAATCAACCAGACATCTTCTGACGGCTGCGAAGTCTGTGAGACTAGAACAATGTCAGAATGAGTCGTATCTGGTACCTCTTCATCGGAGGTGGCATCCTGTTGAGCAGTAATGTGGCCCTTCTGCCTCTGATTACGAGCATGCCATCGGGATTTCTTGGAATATCCTCGGCCAGAAGTGCTCTCTTCGCCAGAATTTCCATACTTGCGACCGTTGTAATAACAGTTCGCAGTCGTGTGCGTATCCGTGGAGCAAATGTGGCACCACCGATCTGCCTTGTGATTATGCTGCTTCTGGGGTGGCCACTGTGGTGGCCACTGTGAAGATGGTTGTTGAGCATGCTACTTCTGATTCTGGGGGGCAGATTGCCCTTTCCGAGGCTTATGTTTTTGCCTCGTGATGAGAGCCTTGTCTTCAAAGGCTTCTTGTACATTTTGCATGGCTTCTTCCTGTTGGAGATAATTCACCAGGGTTACAAAACTCACCTCCTGTTGAGTGATTGTCAATGTGGTGATCAGTGTCTGAAACTAGGAAGGAAGAGCTCGCAGGGTGAGCGGGACTAGCAACTTGTCATCCACTGGTTCACCGAGTGCAGAGAGTTCTACACGTAACTCAGCTACACACCACAAGAAGGCTTCTACTGATTCGCCATCATGCATACTCATCGTATGAAGCTTTGTCTAAAGTTGTAACTTTGTCGTCAGATTCTTAGCTTCGTAGATGGTACACAATGTGCTCCATGCCTGAGAAGAAGTGGTTGCTTCCCGAATGTATGGCTGCACCTCATCAGAAAGACTCAAGGTGATGAGCATTAGCACTTTCGCATCAGCCTTTTCATATTTTTCCAACAGATCAGCGTCTGTGGGAG